>JASMMZ010000005.1:17005217-17540958 GCA_038502455.1 Anisogramma anomala
AAAAGGCACGTTTTAAGGTGGCAGGCTATTTGTAAGGGACTTGAAGGCGCGTAAGTCGACGTGCGACACGTTAGGAATAGCTTTTACGAAATAGCGTTATTATATACGTTAATAAAGAGACTGTTGGTAGGCCTTAAACGTTGCAACTTTGTTGATTCGATCGGTCGAAGTAACAGTAGTATTGCAGTAGTCAGATGGTGGATGTATTGTTCTAGGTTTGTCAGACCGCTAGCCAGTCTGCACTGTAATTTGTATAGCCAATAGCTTGGGCCATGCCCTAAAGTGAAGTGAAGTGTACTACACTCGACTTATACTCAATGCGGTAAGTCTCCATAAAGCAATACAATTAACTTGCAGTTTAGCATAGTAAACTTTATTGTAAGTAAAGTTGACCTATTACACTACATGTAATACTATTCTAATACTAGCGGCTTTTTAGTTTGTATACATACGTTAGTATAGCTAACCAATTATTTCCGGTTACCACTGAATTACTTCCTCGTCAACTGGCCAAACCCCTATGAATTCCAGTTGACTCCCATACTGAATTGCATCTAATTGCATACAAATCGACCCCATTTGACTTTAATTGCTCCGTTGCCTCGAGGTTCGAGTTTATTAATTTCCACCAAAAGTTCCTTCGCTACAGGTCGTTATAGACCTTTCCAAGCCTCTACTGTAACCGTGATACTTGAATAGATCACCGTTATCAATCCCCTAGCAGTTTTTTAGTTTATCTGCACACCCCTATCTATAGTAACATGATCTTTCCCTTTCGGACGGTTTATTAATATAGTCTTCGATTCGTATATTTTGCCTATTGCTGTCCACAAATCTTTCCAAGGCTTTGTTCGGCGATACTTTCGTTAAAACGTTAACGGGGTTATTTTTGCTATCGATTTATTGGGATTCCTTCATTTCCCTTTCTTTATAGGCTTTGCGAAGTGCCATTATATCGATTATTAGACGTTTTTTACTAGTGGTTTCGAGTTTCGAAAGGTATTCGAAGAGGCTTTTCGAATCGGTATAAATTACTACTTGAATAGGAAGAATCTTTAGTTGTTTGGTAATAATATTAAAAGTTTATCATATTGTTATACCTACGTAGAAGCCTGTCATTATTCCGTAAACTTTTAAAGTCAACACCTTTCGTGTAATCCTCTTATACTTAAAGGAGGTTCAATAGATCAAATTACCGATAATATTAAAGTAGTCTTCCTATCTATCTTTATTGACGAAAGTTATTAAGAAGCCGATTTGTTAAAATAGGTCGGTATTATTTGTAAAATATTCGCCCGTAAAAATCATTAACTTAGTCTTTGAAAGGTCGATTAAAACCATATTAATCCCGCGGTCCAAGTTCTGCATTTATTACTCGATCCTTTTATTCAACCGGTTAAAATCCTTATCTTTTGATCATTATATTTGTACCGTAATATATAGGTTGTAAAAGGCTTTCGGTTGGTATAGGGTGGTAATATAGTTACCTTGAATACATTGTTCTAGGTACTATTTAGCCCTAACTCCGTTAATATTATTAATTATAACTAAAAAAACGCCTTTTCTTTTTTTGGAAAAAGTTAAAGCAGGTATTAATACCAAGTATACAGATTAATGATCCATTAAATTTTAATTATATGTTTTTCATTAGCGTCGTTACCGGTTTTCAATTTTTGAATTTGGAGTTCTTAATCGCTTTTTATTCCAGTGCCACAACACCAGCAATTACAAAGAAAAAGGTATCGTTAGTTTACATACCTATTATACCGAAGCATTTTTTTTTTTACGTTACCAGTAGGTATGAATAGTAGGTTAAGGATTTTATCGTTAGTCGTAATTTAAAGTATAACTAGGATGTTAAAAACCAGTGAACCCCTATTTTAGCCAATCTATATAATGGCTTTATATAACGTATTACCGTACTTGAAGGGTAAATTATACGGAGTTTTTATGGTAGCTTTAGCAGTACAATCCGTTGTAGATTCGTTATTATTTATGTATAGGCTTACGTTATATTTCGACTATTAAGTGTAAACTTGCCTTTAGTTTTAGTTAGTAAACTTATTATTAAAGTTATTATTAAAGGTTCACTTTTTTCTTAAATCGTCAACGACTGTATAAGGATCCAGTTTTTACCTTTATTATCGTATTTTTAAACGATTAGACGTGATTTTTCGTACGGCCGCCCCATAGTTTTGCCTTTAACCTCGTAAATAATTTTGTACTAAAAGATCGTAACGTTTAGGTTTTCAAAATTAAAGTCGGTTTTCGGCACGAATTGTATAACTCCTTGGGTTATTAGGCCGTTAATTTCGACTTTGTTACTTTTCTTAAAGGGTTTGTCGAAGGTTTTGATAATTCTTTATATTCGAAACTTTAATACCAGGTCTTCGTTATCCTTTTTTTCCCTGTCTACTCAAGCAGTATTATAGATACGCCCCGGTATATATTCCACCTTTTTAACGGTTCTCTTTTCTAGGGCTTGTTCACATTGGTGGCGTTTTATTAGCTTGTTGATAACCGGTAAAAAAGGTTCGTATCAGCTCGGTTATTTGGCTTAAGGGGTTTAAGGGTCTTTATTTTTAGTATCTTTGGTATAGGGTTTAACTTTAGTGGTTCGAAAGGATATAAGACCGTTAGTAGTTTTAATAACTACTTTGAAATTTGTGATACTTAATATCCTATATAGGCCTTCCTATTTTCTTGGCTTCCGTCACACGAGAACTTCACTTTACAACAGCAAAGTAAGTACATCGATTGTTAAAAAGCTATTTTTGGTGTTGAGGGTGTTATTGACTTGGTAGCGCGCTGATTCTATTCGCAGTTTTCTTAAAGCTTTACTGTAGGCTGTAATACGTTTCTAAGTACTTGCCGAGGGCGGAGATTCATTAGTTAGTCGTAGGTACGCTTTAAAGACTAGGAGCGTTGACACTAAGCCGTTGGGGTTTATAGTATCATTAAGACCTTTTACTACTATTTTCAAGCGTGTTTTAGAATCCGTAAAGCTTTTAATTTTCAACTTAAAGATATTATACGTTCGGCGAAGAAGGGAGTTTAGCCTTTTAACCTTTTTAATGCTTTAGTAGGCTTTTACAGGTTCCTGTTTATACTAGATACCTATTATTTTGACATCTTTTTGAAATTTCACCGGGGCAAAGTTTGTACCGGCATCGTGTACAACGACGTTAAGTCGAACCAAATACGTGTTAATCAATAATATCCTTGACGTTTCCCATATGTCTTTTATCAAAAAGGATTTCAAAAATTTAACCCCATAAAAAAGTTGTGGAATTAACGACGTAAAGAATAGACTTATTATCCAAATGAAATATATTAATAAAGATTTTGCAGTTAAAATACTTATTGTTTTTTAGTATAAATTTAAATTTCCGGAGGGTTTATGTATACGTTTAGCAGTGGTGGCAAAGCCTTTGAATGGATTTTAGGGCAAAATATTTCATATCATTATGCCCTGTAGACTTTAAAACTTTGTATAATTTATTAATGGCTGGATAGTTACAACGCCGGTATAGTTAACATATTTCCGGTTTCATCAAATATAATACTACTATTTCCGGGCTTTAAAAATAAAATTGTAAATGCCCTTATTTAAAAACGAGTGGAAACCTTTAGCCATTGTTAACCAGTTCATCTACATTAACGTCAACATTGATGCCAAGAGTCTTCATATTTTTTTTTAAAAAAAATGAAAGGGGTAAGGAATTTAAAAATGTAGAACTCAATTGCTTTTAAAACAATTTAAACTACCGTTATTCTTAGTAACGATAGTTATTCGCCTGAGCTAAAGGAAATTTTGGCTTTACCAACATTATAAAGATTAATTTTAATAGCTGTAATGCTTTCCCTCCGTAGTTTTATATACTACAAATAGCCTCCTGTTTAATATCTTGTTGCCTATGTGTCTAGTATAATACCTTAAAACGTATGATCCGCATAACGATCGCAGAGGTTAAAGGTATATAAGGGGTTAGGGGTTTAGTTATGGTAAAAGTAAGGGTATTTACCACCTAAACGGTATAAGAAGGCGTGGTTAGCTAGTTATTAAACCGTATTGGAAGCAATATCTTCGTGTTACTTAATCTGTTTAGGAGCGTTAACGACGAAGTTAACTGGTTTATCGCCTTTAATGTTTGCGATTTAATGTAAGTAGTTTCATTTCAAAATAATAAGGTATTAGGTGTGGTATATTACATTCCGGTTATTAAGTTCGGCAGGGGGGTAACGAGTTAACTAATAACTATTTTATTACAAATTTAATATCTCTTGTTACTATTACGAAGATAGTTCTTATGGCTAACGGATTCGCCTAAATATTATTCAAATTAACGTAGCTATTACCTTTAGTTCAAGGTTAAAGTCGATAAACTAAACCTTAACCGTTATAGGTGCCCGTACTTGCGGTCGATGTAGTTAACTATCGTAAAGTTTTATTTATCCACTTTATGGAAGTCATTAGCTTAAGGGTATATATTAAACGAATTTGGTATACGCGTTATTATTATGGCGAACGAAAAGAGTAACTAGTTAAAAAAGCCTACGAAAATGGCATTTAGGCATTATAAAGCGTATTCGAATTCGCTAACGCCCGTGACTATTGCTTGTACCTATTCGCAAAATGTGGCTTCGCTAACGTAGGCTTTCCCTATTGCTTTCTGGCATAGTATTAGTTTGTTAAGCATATAATTAAGCACGTCCATTAGTATTTCCTCCTTATTTTTCTTCGCTATTATTATAGTTTATTTCGTGGTTGCCCAGTTTGTATAGTATTTCGCGAGGTAGACATTGTGTTTAAAGTAGCCTTTTATACTATCGTAGATTTTACGAAACGTAGTTGTTTAAATTAGGAAGGTTAGGTAGGAATTATTGACGTGCCTTGTGAGGATTTAGGGAAATAACAAGTAAAAACCAGAATGGGAAACCTCTAACCACTTATAGATATTTAAGAAAGGTATTATCTTGGTATCGAAAAGGTTATAAAGCTTCCCATTATATTTTTCTATATTATCTCAAATCTTGGCGAAGTCCGTTATAAGTTTATAATTAATTTTAACTATCTTAATAGGTCTTAGTAGAAGTTCACGATAATTGTCCCAGCCGTAAGTGGTGTTTCCTAGCGATTTAAGTCTTAGAGTCTTCGAGGTACGGTAATGGGGGTAATTGCCAGTCGCCTCATCCGAAGGATAAAGTCTTGTAAAAAGGCTTATAGTAGGCTCCTGCACGTAATTTTATTTAAAAGAGGGAGATTTTTAAGGGGTTTGGCGATTAAATTGATAGGGGGCAATATGTACTTAAAGGTTTTAGAAGGCTTAACAATCCTATTTAATTAACCAGTAGAGAACGATTACATCGATACCTTTGGCTGCGTTGGCGGCCGCTGCTTTATGTGCCCTACCGCCGCTAAAGGAATATTCCGCGTTGTTACGTAGGGATATTAAACTGCTGAATAGGTTAACTAGTTTTTCATCACTAGTATATAAAAAAGCTTAACTTAATTGAGAATAAGTTGGTAGTTTCCTAGATCGCGAGTCAGGGCGCTAAGGGTTTTCCATAGCTTTGACTTTCAATCGTTAACCTCAAGGGTATTTTTTAAACTATATTAAGTCGAAAAGTTTTTATGTTAGTTTTATTATCCCTTAGGTTAATAAATAAACCTTTTTCCTTCAAATTCCACTTTAATATTTATTTTAAATCCTTTTTAAACCAATGTTCATACGTTTATGGTCCAGTTGTTAAAGAGATTACGAAAGTTATAAAAGGCGTCATTAGAGTCGTCGGTATTACAGTACTTAACGATGTAGTAGCCGACGAAGTTGGTAAGGTGTTTTTCGGTTAAGTCTTAATCGACGTTTCGTCTCTAAAGGTTATAGTTGTAACATTTAATAAAAAGTTATCCGAGGGTTTTAATTACTTTTTTACTAGTAGGGTCGGTAATAGCTTTAAAGTAAGCGTTTGCGGTAGACATCTTGAAGTTCGGGCCTATATAGATTTTGGTAGGCGTATAAAGCAGGGGACTTAATAATCTTAGGCGTAAAAACTTGGTATTTTGACGTAAAATCGCGTAGGAACTTGGTGATTTAGTGTAGAGTCGCATAACGTAGTATTCTTGGCATAACTTAGTGATTTTTAGGGTTTCTCGTTTAAAGTAGCGAACTTGACGATTAAAGTGGCGTAGTGAGTAAAATAAGTAAGGTGTTATGACCTAAGTACGTTAGCGGGTCAAGAAACAGGCCAGCATGCAACTGAGCTACCGAGAGCCTGAGGTCCAACACATCAGGCGGGGAACATCTCTTGGTGAGCCTCAGTGAGTACCGGTGAACCTCAGTAAGCACCGGTGAGCCTCAGTGAGCACCGGTGAGCCTCAGTGAGCACCGGTGAGCCTCAGTGAGTACCGGTGAGCCTCAGTGAGCACCGGTGAGCCTCAGTGAGTACCGGTGAGCCTCAGTAAGCATCGGTGAGCCTCAGTGAGCACCGGTGAGCCTCAGTAGTGAAGATGGTATGAAGGCCATAGGATATAAGGACACGGTCAGCACCACATAGATAGTATTTCCTTCATAGCTCTTCAGTTGTCAATCTAAGTATTCAGTCTACACACCTGAATAGYCTAACGGCTAATGATCATTCTACAGTACGAACAAACATCTTCTAATATTGCATCTTTGTTACCTCTACTACCTTACTGCTAACATAAACCCTCTGACACCTTCTACTTACTCACGGGTATTTAGTGTGATCATTACATAAGGTACGGGTAAAAGTTTGGTGTAAAAGATAAGGTCGAAGGTCGTTTGTTATAGTTGTTTGGCGTAAAAACTTAGTCGTTTTTCTTATAGTAGTAATATACGCAGTAGTATTAACTTAGCCATTTTCCAACTTGCCGAATTTTAAGACTTCTGATAGTTAAACCCAACGTTTTTAAGAAGAATTAATAAAGATTTCTTGGTTTTTTTAATAGTAATACTGTCGCTACCTTTGGTTTGCCGTAGAGACTGGCATAGCCCAAGGGTATTCCTTATGTACTACCGTAAAGACTAATACAGTAGTAAGGGCCCTTCATAAGAATCTTTCCTCTACCCTAACCTTGACGTAAAATATAGCAACCGGAAAGTAGTCTTTTCTTTTACTTAGCTTATCTGTATTTAACCTAATAGGAAGGTAAGCACTAATGAGTATTGGTAGGCCTTAGACATTGTAACGTTGTCGATTCGATTGGTCGAAATAATAGTAGTATTACAGTAGTTAGATGGTGGATGTATTTTTCTAGGTTTGGCAGACCGCTAGCTGGTCTGCACTGTAATTTGTATGGTCAATTGCTTGGCCTATACCCTAGAGTGAAGTGCAGCGTACTGCACTCGACTTACACTCAATGCGGTAAGTCTCCATAAACAAATACACTCAACTTACAGTTCAGTATAGTCAACTTTACTGTAAGTAAAGTTGACCTACTGCACTACATGTAATACTATTCCAACAGGGACCCATATTATAAAAGAGCGCGCCGCACCGCAAGGTCCCAAGGCGTTAAATACAAGGTATAAGGGTACTTACTAGTACGTACATAACTTTATTATTATATTAAAAAAAACTAGACTAGGAGCGGTTTGAATTAGAGGTCCCCTTTTATTTTGAAACTTAACGCACGGGCTATTCCTCGTGTACAAGTCATTTCACGATACGTTTTAATAATACTAAACCAGGATTAACGTATATATATGCCTATAAATACACAAATACCGGCTTTTACATGCTTTTATACGTTCTATATTCGCATATTGTTCCACGGGTTTCTCTTTATTACTAAAGCTTTACAAAGCCTTATTTTAGAAAGTATATATAATTATATACCCAACATAATTAGACGTTGAGCAGGGACTAAAACGGAAACGTTACGTTGCCAAATCAAAGCTTCATTCCATACGCCTACGGGTCTCTGGATTACGGGGCACCCTAAGGTTTTGATGAGAAGGATGATGTAAGGACTTGTGGACCCAAACGAACCTCAACAGAGCCTGCGTTACGATCTCTCCCGCCGGTGTCTACAGGAATACTCTGCAGCAGCTAGTGCAACTCTGGCAGTCGGTATTTTCCTGTAATGGTAAATTGAAAAAAGAAACTCTTATCGTTGTTTTAATGAAAAAATACTAACCTTATACACTTATTTACTATTTGCAATCGTTATGCGAAGAAAATTGTTAGCAAAGTTTATTGTATCGGATACGTTAACGTAAAGGCAGAAGTAGAAGAGTTCTAGTGTATATTGAAGATAGATAGAAAGTGATGGAAGTGAGAAGAGGCATCCAGGGAGTACACATCTTAGGTGAAAGCTTATAAGCTTTTACCCGGGCAGTGGCACTTTACTATACACTCTATCAATCTCCTTTTTAAGTAGTGGCACTCTACCGTACACTGTGCCAGTACCCCTTCTGGGTAGTGGCACGTTATTATGCACTTTGCAAGAATGTACCTTAAAAAATGGAACGTTACCGTATACTTTATAAGGGTACAACTTGTAGCGAAACCGTTCACTAACTATAGAGATATATAATAATATTTATATAGGTGATCTTTTCTTTTTTTGGTACGGCCCGTATCCGTTATTTAGTAGCAATAGTTTAATTTATTTGAGTCTCAATTAATTGTATAGTAGTAATAGTATTTTCAGTGTAATTTTGTAAGGTTTCAATCAACAGTTTTGGTACCAATAGTAACTATGATACAAATTGTAAAGGTTCGAATTAACAGTTTTAATAATGGTTGTTATGTAAGACCTATTGAATGTAGACAGTTAATAGAGGTATAGTTGTTAATAGCATCATGGTTGTTAACTCCTATAGAGGTGTGATTGTAAAGGTGGGTTTATCGATATTACGTATTTTAGGGTTAATATAAAAAATATATCATTATTAATTGAAGTAAAACCTCTTTTTTTCTCTTTTAATAACGCGCTTCCTTTTGTAATAGAAGTTCACAATTAATGAATCTGTATATACACGCCTAAATCACTATCCTAATTAATTATTTGAACCACTCCTATAAGTAGACCACTTAACCAACTCTACGTTTTAACTGTTCCTAAAAATAAATAACTCGTAAAAATCGCCTTTTCCGATGCTGTTCAAGGCGGTAATGTAAACGAAAAAAAAGTAGTTGCCGCTACCGCCAGTTAACATAGCCTTAGCTCTAATCCCACTAACTCTAGCTTTATATTCTTTATCTCCGCCTTTTCCTTCGACTCTTATTTCGCTGCCGCCGCTGAAAAATCCTTTACCCCCTTTTCTTTCTTTTCCCCCTCTCCTCATTTCCTTACACCTCAAAGGGAAAATCAAAGTGCTTTTAAAGTCATTCACCTTGCCCTTTTATTATGGATAAAAACCCCTTTATGTGTAGCGATTATCACTCGCCTTTAAAAGCGTAACCTCTCTGATTTATAACGCGATTCGTATTATTAAGTTCACCTTTAACTTATACTATATTAACATTTTTATAAACGAAGTTGAGGGGGCCAAATTAGCCCACTGCCTCGAACTACAGCTTACGAAGATATGTTGTAAAACTTTTTTAATGCGTAAAACGTTAAAGCGACGCACCCAGACTCATGTCCCTAGGCCGTTAATAAATACACCTTATGTACCGTATATTGCGTTCATGGTTGCGGGTAAGTTTATTAGTAATTACCGCTAAAGAGGGGGTCGGTCAACTTGTTACCACCGTTACAAGCGGACTAGCAATGGATACGCCCCCGTTGTAGTAATTCTAAAGCCGTAAGCCGAAACCCTATTATATGCTTGACATCTTTACGATGAGTTGTTTTTCAATTTATAATCCTACCCGCGATTAATTATTACCCATTTATAAAATACTCTATTTGAGGCGCTCGTATAAATAACCATTTTCGTAATAACTAAAATAACCCGATATTAATTAGTAATTGGTGTTAACCGGCGGCTTAAGAAAACAACAATTATTATTTCCATCCAAAAGGCGGGTTTTCGTATATATCACGTAGGCGAATTCGACGACGTTAGTGTGTGTCGTCGTAAGGAGGGTAAAAACCCCCCATACCTCCTCTTAAACAGCATATAGCTCAAAGCACGGGGCCATTCTTCCGGCAATATTGGTAGCGGCGTCGATAAGGGTATTGGCGGTAGAGCTAACAGTAACGGCGGTGACTGCAACGAAAAGAAGGACGAGGACCAGAACCAGGATGAAGACGATGTAACGCCTCCCTCTCCCCTCTCATTCGGCAGTGATTAGCTGCTTATTTTCATATTTTTCCGGTTTTTCAAGCTTTGATGTAGTTCGATACACATTAATGAAATTATTTTCAAAAAGAAGTTGTAAAGAAAATAAAAAATACCGCAAGTAAACAGTGAAGATAATTCTAGTAAGGTTACAAATATTAAGAACAAAAAGTGATAATACTTTAAAAGCATCGTAAATAGGAAATTTATAAAGTGATAGTATATTAGGAGCAGCGCGGATAGCAAATTCAAAAAGAGAAAAAATGTCAAAAACGATACAAATAGATAATTCAAAAAGAAAGCGACAAATACAAGGTTACAAAATGTTGAATAAAGGTAAAGTCACAAAACCTTCCTAGCAACGCAAACTGAGAAAGTACTTATTAATACAAACGCTTCTAATGCCCCATTTGAGACGCCCTTAGTTATTACATCTGCTAAATTTAACCTTTCATCAATCCACCATATCTCCTCAATTTTGCGGCGTTTGTACAATTCGCGTAAAGCTATAATATAGATTATAAAACGCTTTTCGTTTATAATGCCGAGCTTCACAAGGTATTCGTAGAGGAAGAAAAGTTATTATAAACTACCAGAAAAAGTGGGTTTAAACTAAGATTTAAAATGATTATCTGGACTGTCATCGTTATAGTAAATCCGAAGTCAATTTTTTTCATTATACTATCAATTTCCAAAGTAAAACCGCTTCTAGTAATACGTTTACACTTAGTTGAGTTCCAATGAATAATGTTTTTATAAAAGTTAAATCCGTTTCAAACCGGTATTTTGTTTTTGAAAATAAAAACGAATCTTATTTACGAGTTACAATTGGTATTAATCGTAAAGAATCCGTTAGTAAAAACAAAAAGTTTCATTAAATGTATATCAAATGGTATAAATCGTAAGCCGTGATTCGGATTACTTATCTACCACGTAAAACGCTTATTGAACGCTTTCAATAATTTATTCACAAAGTCTGTTCAATATTGTACAGCGACGAAAATGTCAAATACTGCCTCCGACTATGTCATCAATATGACCCAAACTCTACGTATACGTTAACATTTATATCCGTTAGCTCGTTTCATACTAATCAGGTCAATAAGGGAAACTTTATCCAGTTACCCCTTTCATGTAAAGTTTAAAATGTTATTCCGAAGCGTAATTATAACTCTATTAAAATCAATTATGCGGTCCTCCGCCAGACACACTTGAGGTTTCGCTTTCAAGATAGCCTTTAAAAGCTTCCTCCTTTCCGAAACAAAAAATGACATATCACACAATGTAAATATAAAGTCCGTTTATATTCCAGTAAATGCATGTCCGTTAACATGTAGCATTAAAACAAATTAATATAAGTTATAGATCAAGCTAGTGATTTTAAGCTGCTCCTTATAATACTTCTAGTAAGTAACATACTATTATACCCTAACCTTAACAAGTCCATAAAATAGTTTTGAAATACGCGAAATCGTTTCTGGTAAATACTACTTTCGGAGCTCTACAGGCCTATAAATGTAAATAGATTGTTTAAAACTCCTTTTTAATTATATATAAGCCTATATAATATCGTTAAACATAATATGAAGTTTGTAAGAAATGCATAAGGGGGTGGCAAACGTCAAGATCAAACGATAACTCTCTTGTTACAAAGTAGGCGATCAAGTTATAATATTATTTTTACCAGCATTATTGTACCCTTTAACCACAAAGCGGATCTTTTTATAAGACTTTCTGGTTTCATCTTTTACTTCGTAGACTAAACAAATAGGAAAAATTCTATAAGCGCCGTGGATTACAGAGTTGAACCTTTTAAAGCTAAAAACACCATATTATATCAAAGATGTAATTCCATTTTATATTGATTATTTCAAAATAGTACCCCAGGCGGCAATTCTACTTTCGTTACAGAGTTTTATACTTAACTTACGGCTCGCCGTTTCCTTTTAAGTGATAAAGGAGCTTACGATGAAGGTTTCAAAGCGTTTTTTATTTTTTAAACTAAGTGGACGTCATAGACAACATGGTACTAGTTCTGATTATATAGATTAACCGGTAGGTATATAGATGTTTGGAGCGATCTAAATTCGTAATTATAAAAGTGGTTCGATGAATATCACTTTTCAAATTACACTTTTAGGTTGTTATTATTTACTTTTCCTTATACTCTCATATCATCGTCCAACAAAATAAACTCGTGCCATTCAATAAGTCCACAAATATATTGTAGCCTTTAAACCCGTTAATCCTCCCAAAGCTAATCCATCCGTCTTTAGTTCTCGAAAATAGGAATTTAGACCGCAATAGTAGGTCCAAAACGACAGTCTTACGTGCATAGTTCTTTATAACCAATACTTTAGATATATTAATCTTAGCCTATCAAAAACTTCATAATGCTGTAGTTTTCGCTACAACATTAGCTTTCTATACCGTAGTTGGTAATAACGCCAAATTTGCATGGATTTTCAACTAAATACCGAAAACAAACAATATTACGATTTGCCCACTCGGGCCAAAAGTATTATTAATGACGTTAACCGTAATTTATAAAGTTTACTCCTCAAAATAGGCACTTTTCAACTCCTTAAATAGTATTTTATACGCTTTTTTAAACGGTTTATAATATCGTTCGTATTTTCCGATACCTTACGATACCTTTACTGGTATCCATTTACACTTACTGCCGGTAATTTTAGCCTTGATACACTATTCGGTCTAGTCGAAAGCTATACTAGTATCATAGATGATCCAACCCAAAAGCCCCAAATAAACGTTCGACTAATAATCTACTAAAATAACCTAATAATATGTAGCGAAAACGCTTCGCATAAATTTCGCGATTGAAAATAATATTAATACGTTGACGATATATAGTACTGACGAATAGTCAAGGTACATTATATACAAAATAACCTCGTAGTTACAATCTACATCGTCCTAAAAGCGGAATTTAAATTGCTGTAAAACTTACGAATGTAATGAATACTCGTAACAAAACTTTTCAATAACTTCTTATATTTCTTTTCTCACATTTTTGTATCCTATTACGTAAAATAACTGTAAAAGGAGTTTCGTGAGCGGGTATCTAAATCGACGTTATAACATTTGTAATTCCAGCTAGGTTGGGTAAACGACTTTAATTATACGCGTTTTTAGGAAAAACTGCAAGTATCTAAACTTAAGGTGAAACTATATAGATACGCTATCCCAAACAGGAAAGAGTTAATCAGTCGTATTAAAAACCTTGATTTTAAGCTTATTTATATGAGCTAACGATAATGAAAATGACGTTTGAGAATTCATTACATAAAATCTAACCTATCCGAATTATATATTTACAACGACTATACGAAGTAATGACGCTTTCCCTTTATTTAATAAAACTTCCCGGTATTTTGATATTTAATAGAGTTAAAAATTAGAAAAATTCGCTGCGAAAACGTCGAATTGTCGTTTTCCGGCGATCGATATTTCTATTACATCGGTATTTAACATGATACTATAATACCGGATGGTGTACCTATCATAAAGCGTAAAATATAACGCTATATAAACGTTTAGCACTCTGTTTTCGCTGTTTAAGTCTATACTATACAAAAATAAAACGTCTTACAGGCTTGTAAATACTCCCTAATCCGTTTCCTTATATTAAATCCTCATTTAAATCTTGGGTTTCTCCGAATCGTTTTTTCCAGAGGTATACCTATAAGTGTAAACGTCGAATTCATCTTTAAAGCTTTCGTCATCAGCTACTAACGCTATAAAATTAGCTTCCTTTTGGTTTTCGGGTAGGTAATTGATCTAAAACTATCGTTTAATTCGAATTCACTCGTATACTGGATAATTAGTCGACTAACAACCAACCTTATTACATATAAAACATAGTTTCTAAAAACCTGTAAAGCTTTATATACCTTTTCGTAGGTATTATAATACACTTTGTAATTTTCGCGTTTGATTATATAGTCGTTTTCGTTAGTAACTACTTTACCTTTGTTTTCCAGGGATTTTCCCATAATATTCATCACTTCTATACCCGTACTTAAGGCTATTATATTCCTTATATCTTAGATACATCTTCAATCATCGATCCAGAACGTGATAAATGATTTTTACACGGTTCTTTTGCGCAATTTACCCCTTGTTTTCAACCTTTCCGGTTACAAATACTAATCGTAAACTCGCTTATTGGCATATCAAAGTTTTAAATGATATTTTAAAAGTCGTAAAAAAAGCTTTTGAATCATTTTATAATTTAAATAACGCTAGGGTAAAGTCTAGGTATCCGCGATACGTCTTTATAGGTATTTCGATAAATAGTTTGTTTCCTTTACATTCTAATTTAAAAGCTACCTAAAATTTCCAGAACTTTTCTTGTAGGGTGGTAAGCACCTCTTGTGAGGTTTCATTAGCGTTTTTACGCTAATTTCTTACGGATTTCCAAGTAATACCCGTCCAATCCATATGCTAAAACTCGTAATTTGTTTCTGTATCGAAATGTATTTTAAAACATTTATAATAATCCGTAAATATATTCAATTACATGAGGTAGTATATATACCAATTTTTGGCTTACCTCATCAATATACCTAGTTAAATCACATAAAATTGTAAAGATTTAATATCTAATCTTTTGCAAGTGTTTAGTATCATACAGATTTTATTATCGAGGACGTCATAATGCTCAACATTATAGTTCTTCCTGTTATCTTATAATTTGGTGAAATTAGTAAGTTTTCTAAGGTTGCTTTTGTTATTAGAAAAGCGGTGTAGGGAAAGATCGCGATGAAGGTTGTGGTTGGTAAAAATTAGTCTGTAAAGCTTGTATTCTCGTTCTACGCCGCTTATCTTGTCTCCAGAAGTACCGTTTTTTTATTTGAGCCGCTTTTACTACAACTGAGCAGGGTTTTAATTGTATATGATGAGTAATTTAGTCTTTGTAACTTCTTTAGTATACGTATAAAGGTGTTTGTATATTGAATCCGCGTAGAAAATAATATCCACGGTTCTTTTTCATTTTCTTCGAGTTTTGTATACTTTACCAAAAACGCGGAAATTCCTTTAGAACGTCCCATACTTTACGTACGTATAGTATCTTTACGCTATTTTCTCATTTGTATCTCTCTAACAAACTATTTCTTATATTCCCTTACATAATATCCTTCTATAACATTCGTTTAATATACGTCTTTATCCACTTAATTTGAAAAATCGCTCAGCTATGCCGTATTAAATATGGTCTTCGTAAAATAGCCGTTCCTTCCTGCTTAAATATTAATACCTTCAATTCGTAGCTATACCTATAATACTTGAGAAATCGAATTACGTACTATATGCTACATTCTTATCGTGTAATTGGAAAATATTTGACGACAATTATTTAATATATTAGGCCTATGGACCATTCATTTCTACTAACTGAAAATAACTTGTATAATATATGTATTTGCCACATAAGGGTCCTAATCCTTAACCAGCTTATTGATAAAATTATCTCATAATCATGAGTTAATTTTTTACAAAATGTATTTTGATTCCCGTATATTCAAATAAAAGGTGTATATATATGCTAGTTTCATTCTAGCTTATTATTTGTCAATCTATAATTAAAAGAGTATCAAGTATATTGAAGCGTTTAAGAAGCTGGTTTCGGCGTTGACTGAAATTTTGAAAGTGGTACAGAAGTAAATATAACGTAATGATTAAGATTTGAGTACGTTTAAAATACAATATTCAATGGAGGTTTGGAATGAAATGACCAAAAAATGTACGAAATGGGATGTTCTGAATAAACGCAAATAATATGTAAATAAATAGTGAATGAAATGTTATAAAACGTTTAAAGTAAGGCGTTTAACGTATATTAATATACATAAAATGTAAAAATGGCGTGGTTATAAATTAGTTAGACGGTATAAATTAAAAGTTGAGCGCTTTATAAGCGTTGCACTGGTTAAGTGACTACTAAACTTAAACGTTAAAAGTAATAATTTTACACAAGCGGTATAATATAAAGCGAACGAGGGAAGGCTAATGAGCTAATGAGGATGGAGAGAAGGATGTGTATATGAAAGTTGAGATGGTGAGGTAAGCGCTTCGAATGCTGTGTTTAGCACTCGTAAAATGTACCGAAGCGTTTCGAAATGTGCGTTGAGCGCATGGTTTGTTTTTGGTAAGAAGTGCGGATATTGGTTTTAGAGCGTGTATTAATTGTAGGGGCGCCCTCAAAATTGTATTTTATCTGCTTCCAAAGTTTGTAAGAGGTTTGAATACTACTTTTAAATCGGATAGGTCTTAATAAAAGGTTTCGAAATATAGTAGTTTTAGCTTTCGTAGCTTGATACGTAATATGATGCTTTTGAAAAAGTGCCCGGATGTGTTCAAAACACTAACCGAATTAATAGTAGCGTAGTGTGGCTTTTAGTAGATAGGGTACTAACCGATTTAATAATATTGTATTAAAACTGTCTTTATTAAAGTTTCTCTACTTTACAGTATTTTTACACTCCCATGTGTTTCTTATGAAACATAGTTCAAATACGAACAATTGGAACTGCTATTGCATCCTACTATAGGTATTTAACTTAGGTTCGTCTCTTATTTCCTAGGCTATTTATTATCAACCGAGTCTACCACTAATCAGTATTGGTAAAGTTTATTTTAGCGGGTACGTAAACGTAAAAATAATACTAGAAAAGTTGTAATGTATATTAAAAATAAATTAACAGTGATAAAAAAGAAAAGAGGCATCCTGAAAGTACACGCTTCAGATAAGAGCTTATAAGCTCCTACCCAGGCAGTAACACTCCACCATACACTCTACCAATCTCCCTTCTGGGCAGTGACACTCTATCGTACACTCTGACAATACCCTTTCTAGGCAGTGGTATACTGTCATATACTCTGCAACAATATACCTTATAGAGTGGCATGTTACCATACACTTTGAATGTGTGTAACTTGCAGCGTAGCCACTTACTAACAATATAGATATATGATAATATCCACACAAATGTTTCAAGGTACTATAATAAATACTAGGGCAGTAGAGTACTTAATAAGAGGTAATTTGCAATATATTACTTTATGAAAAAATACTAATATTGTTACAGAATTTTACTACACGAATGAAAATAAGGTTAGAGTTGACTTTAACCTTAAAAACCCCTTTTTTCTAGAATAGACGATTATTATTACAGTTGTTGGCCTATTTTATTCCATATTTTAGAATCTCATACCCCCTTTCTTCTTTATCGAAAAGATATAAAAAAAACCTTAGTATTAACGTCGATATTTAAATTGACGAATTGGTTAAAATTAAAGGTGACTAGCGGTTTCCACTTAGTTTGAAATAGTAACACATTCAACTTTATTCTTGAAGGTTAAAAGAAGCAATGTTAAATTTGGCGGAATTAGAACTTCGTTAATCATCTTGACGGTTTGATTATCAGAAATCAACAGGCAATATCAAGTCCTTAAGGCGGTTGATTATTAGGATGTGGATTTGCCAGATCTAAAAGAAATGAAATAGCTTTTCTATTACTGCCAAACATATTTCCAAATCACTACAAAGTGTAAATTTACGTTGAAGAAAAATTAAAACTTTAATTTTGAAATTTTCGTTAATGTGTTTTACTTGGACGGCAAGATAATACTTGATGTTATTAACTTCGCCATAGTATTTCACGGCACTAATTCCACCAAAATTATGACGGCAAAAATAAAATAAAAGGCATTGCATACTTTATAGATTAACAAGTATCCAAGACCCCTCAATGTACTGGGTTATGATAACCGTACCAACTTCATTACGATAGAGGTTTAAACTAATATTAAATCGTTAGGGATTGAATGCAAACATGTTTCTGTTAAGGCCTATTAAGATATCAATAAGTTTATAAAAGTTTACGTATTTTTGAAAAATATTTACATCATCCTTCCTCTAAGAATCAAAGGTTTTATAAGTTAGAAAACACGGCTATAAATGGCTGTAAAAGGTTTTAATGATACTATTAACATTAACAGTCTTATACCAACTTTGTTAGTATTTTGAGCCTACCCATGCATAACGACTAGATTGACAATATTACCAAACACCCAAAACCGAATTAAAACATATTACAGAACATTAAAAAAACTAAGGAAGGAATTAACACACTATTTGATTAATAATACCCTTAATACCAGCAACGAATTATCGGTAATAAAAATATTATTTTTGTCTTTTTGAAGTAAAGTCTTCATATAAAGGAAGCTAGGAAAATCGGATGGACCTTATAACATATTTAGTATCGCTAACTCAAACGTAGTAGTTAAAACCATTGATAGCTTTATCACTTTCCATAACACACAGGTTAAGTTATACAAGAAAACCCTCAAATATAATGAAAATCCTTCAATCGAAAACCTTCAAGCCAAGCGAATCAGCCAATAAAATCCTCCTAAGCTAAGTATTAATAAGCTGATAAGACGTTAACAGAGTAGAAGACCACTAAAGAGGAGGATATATAATAAAGAGGAAGACGGTAACGAGTAAAATAAGACTGTAAAGATATGTATAACGGCATGTATATATAAAAAAATGACTCTAACGAAGACCTCACCTTCAAATTACGTATTAATGGTATTATTAATATACTAAGTAAATATTTGAAAATGGATAGAGTAAAACAAGACGGTCTTTTTATATAAGGAGTAATTCAAATTATACCGTTAACGTAATTTCAAAGGTAAAACGTTATAATTTTCAAGTTAAGAGTTATCCATGAAGTTGCACAAGAAATTACATACCAGCCTTACGAAAAGTTACGGTTGATCGCCAAAAGATACGATAATAAAAACAAAAACTAAATCCTTATTTAATCGTCCATACTTTTGAAAATTAGCTAGCGCTTAATTGTCGCAATTATCGCCAATTTAACTGTTGGTGCAAACTATAAATTCACCCTAAATAGCTGTGATATAACACAATCGTCGCGAGTCCGGTTCGCGTTAAGCCTGCCGATATAGTTAACGTTGAATAGTTTCCTTATTATTAGCCCGAGTACTTTAATGGAATTATGAAATTACCAAGTAACGAATGATCCGTTATATAAAATTCGCCTTTTAACGGTTTCTGAAGGCGTTAAACGTTTTTCACTTAAAGTAAGATAATTAATATAAATTACAAATTACGGAATTGAATCGTAAGGAGTATTATGTTAATGTAGTCGTTTATAATTACCGAATTGAAAACTATTACTAATAAGGATATTATAGTTAATCTACAATGGGTCTATTATAAATTATCCGAGGAAAAAAATTATTTAGTGTTCTTTAACGAATTTATAATTTAAAAAGAATATTCGTATATATTCGAGGTTCATATGAAATATATACATAATACAATAAAACGAAACTTCATCATAATTTACGGTCAAACCTCTTTTAACTTCTTATTTTCGACCGGTATTAAAGGTATATTTCGATCGACTTTAAAATCGACCTATTAATTACTAATAACGACATTCAATATTATCTAGTCATTACGGATCTCC
The DNA here is from genome assembly GCA_038502455.1 of Anisogramma anomala. Lineage (NCBI taxonomy): Eukaryota > Fungi > Ascomycota > Sordariomycetes > Diaporthales > Gnomoniaceae > Anisogramma > Anisogramma anomala. Next base: position 17,025,013 of record JASMMZ010000005.1, read on the forward strand.
TTTCTAAATTTATCCAGTTAAAATCTATATAGTTTATAACTATTAATATTTATGCGGAACGTTTTCGGGATATATAGTAAATATTGTATAGGTTTTTAGCTTTCATTATTAATAACCGTAAATAGAATTAGATAAACGTATTTTAAACGATATTACATTTTTCAATAAAAGTTAAATAACTTTTATTTATGACGTATTACCTATTAATAGTTAACAATACTAAACAGGTAAATAAAAAAGTTTAAAAGTATTTACGCATAGTTTTCTCCTTTTCGTAATACGATTAAACTTTATATTTACTCGTTTATTAATTGATAAATAATAACCGAAAATTGACGGTTACCGGATTCGATACGAACCGTTTAATAAATAAGTACGAAATATTACCTATTTTAAAGGTAAAAAGAGATATAAAGTCGTTAATCAATTCGGTGGGGTTAGTTATTACGTTTTTGGTTTACTTATGCGAGTGGACGGAACTAGTTTAAATAACGATAACTTATATCTAATGATAAAAAAAAACGGTGACGAATCGTAAACGACGTTTAACAAAACGATATAATGTAAGAAATTATATTTAACTAAACTTTCTTAATATCAAAATTAATCGTCTAAATGAAAAACTCGATTAACTTTATAATTAATACCGGGTGGTTAGTATTCTGAAGCCGTTTAATATCGTATTAAATATCTTTGACGAATATTTGGTATTTTATGTAGATTTAATTAAACGGATAGTTTCGAACCCATTTTCTTCATAAGTTTTATACGATACTCGTCCGTAACCAATTTTGGTAGTTATTGATATAAAAAACAGTAAATACGAGGAATTTAAAGTATAAAATATCCTTATGACAAACACGAGAAAGAACGGGGTTCGTTACGTATTAATTAGGTAAAAAAATCATAATAAGCTAAAGTGAAAATTATTAAATAATTATTAACATATTATAACCTCAGATAAATTTAGAACGAAATAGAGAGATATTCGGATTTACGATAACCCGATATTTCGACAACGACGTTAAATTTATACTAAATGATAAACGTAAAGAAAATCGCCTACATCCCCGAAATAATACTTTTTTTATAAATAAAAAGGAAAATTCACTATTAAACGAAATTATAATACCATAAGTAAGACTGAGTAAATATTACCCGACAATTTCAGATATGTATTCAACTGTAAAACGGCTTTTATTATATTTTAATAAAATTCCACCTACTTATTATTATCATTATCATTTTGGTTTAACAAATACCGGCGTTACTAATGTTAAGAGTCTTATTATAATTAACTCCGAATTTTAGGCCATATTAATTGGAATAATCGATAAAAGGTATGGCAGGAACTGATAGGCACCGAGAAAAGGGGCTGGTAGGAGACGGAATGGATATAGGGCTACGTTAAAAAAGGCGAATAACGTGAAAAGGGGCGGGAGTTAAGAAAGGCCGATAACGAATAATACAAGAAGAGACGAACGTTAAAGGAGGCCGAAGATAAAAGATAGTGTTACAAAGAATGGAAGTTAAAGGAGGCTGGCGATAACGGTTAACGAGAATAAGAACGGGGAGTAGGGCGGAGATAGTAACCCTTTAAACGAGTTATTAAAATTATAATACATTAATTTAAATCCAGGTAACGCGATTAGCCCGAGTACAATTTTACACCCGCTCACGGTCGGTTCGATCAATTCGTTCTTATTTAAAGTTAGTAAATAGAATACGGGTAAAATAGGAAATCGTATAATTAAACTTTAAACATTGTTCTTCTTATTTTATAGGCCGTAAGCTATATTAGCTATAAAAGATATGACCTAGGTAGCTATATTATTTTGGCTTTTTAAGCCAAAACCATAAAAGGGTATAAAATGGTAAATAAAAAGGGCTTGGGCGAAAACGTTATACGTTAAAACCCGGTCAACCGAGTGCATCCTATCTTTATAAATAGGTAATATAGTAAAAAGCGATGAAGGAGTCCGAGGTAAAAACGGACCCGAAAGGAAAAGGCGACGTATGAATATAGTTAAAATGGTAACGACTTATACGGCCGGTATAGTTAAAACTTTCTACGTCCGAACAATATTACGAAGCCGGGTAAATTAATTGACCAACTTAAAAAAAGGGGGGATAAAAACGGATTGATAATCCTGGAAATCTCCTTAACGTTTATATATAAGGGATAAGATATAACTTTCATCCTTCATAATAGTGATTAATTAACGTAAAAAAGTACATAACCTGGATAAAGCTATAAATAAACTTATCTTTTAAACATATTACGAAAAAAAATCAATTAACAATTAAGCTTTGTACAATGCTTATTTGTAAATTTACCTTGTTATAAACCTTTAGATATATACGATAACCTTATACCTAATAAACTCGAACATAAAATAGAAAAAGTTAAAATTTGAGAATAAAATTAATATATAATATATAGGCGTTTTCAACTTATAACAGGAAAAGATTATTTTTATCCTTACTATTTTTAAAGACGAAAAGATTTATTATAATGCAAGGGGACTATAATATGTAGTTAATGGCAAGGTATTAGTATATAATAAGGTAATATACCTTATGGGAAAGCTTATCATCCCTTTTAAGGGCGTCGGCTATAATAATAAGCTAAAAAATGTTAAGATATATTAATGCAAATAACTGGCTGGTATATATAAGGGAAGCTAAAAGGGTTATAATGGGGGTAATTAACGAAAAGAGGGGCGGTGTTATGGACTTAGGCTATGAGCCATTAATCTGTGTCATGAGAACATGTGCATGTTAAGGTGCACGATGTTATGTCGAGTCATGTCCTACCCTTATAGTATGGTTAGCGTAAACCAGAACGTCTGGATTATTAGTACTTTTGATATGGTGCAACGGTCAAGAGGGCTGACTCGCGTCAGCTGATGGAAGCTACGCTAACCGGCTTGAGCTTACTTAGTAAGACCATCCCAAAAATTACCTGTAATATATATAAGTATATATAAAAATTCTCAAAACCTTTAAGAATATACGTCAAAATTAAATATGACTAATAAAAAACAGTTTATAACACACTTAATATCTTTGAGAAAGATATAAGAAACCCGGGAAATAAATAAATTCAGGTAATTTAACGGCAAAAATAACCCCGTTAACTTTATAATTAAGGGCACGCCTAATAACGCCTTGGACAGGTTCGTTAACAGAAATACACTGACCGTACGAATCGAAGACTACGTGGACCGTCCGGTACGTAACGTAAAAAAAAAAAGGGATACCCTCGCAGACTGAAAGACTACTATGGTATTAGTGGCGGTAGTGGTGGTGATAACAGTAATAACGTGTAAGAAAATCAGGTTTGGAACTTATCGGTAAGGTTTCAAGCCTATAAAGTTCACGTGAACTTAGGTCTTTAAAGAGTAATCAGAATGATTGGTATTATATTATAATTGTTGGAATAGTATTACATGCAGTGCAGTAGGTTAACTTTACTTCCAGTAAAGTTGACTATACTATAAGTTGAGTGTATAGCTTTATGCAGACTTACCGCATTGGATGTAAGTCGAGTGCAGTACGATGCACTTCACTTTAGGGCACGGGTCAAGCGATTGGCTCTACAAATCACAGTGCAAACCGGTTAGCGGTCTGCCAAACCTAGAATAATGCATCCACCATCTGACTACTGTAATACTACTGTTACTTCGAAGACTAATCGAATTGACAACGTTGCAACATCTAATGCCTATTAACACTTATTAGTACGTGCTTGCTAGGTTAAGCACAAATAAGCTAAGTCAAAGAAAAAGTTACTTTCTGGTTACGCTTTACGCTAACAACAGCGCCTAGAGTAAAGGAAAGATTCTTGCGAAGAGTCTCTATTAGTACTGCGCCAGTCCCTAATGGCAGGAAAATAAAAAAGACTTTTGGGTTACGCTAGTCCACAACGGCAATCTGAAAGTAAACGACGGTATCGCTACTTAAAAACACCAAGAAATATTCATTAATCCCTTTTAAAGAACGTTAAGATTGACCGCTAAAAGTCTTAAACAACAAGTTAGCAAACAGCTAAGTAAGTACTACTACGAGTGCTACTACTATGAGAAAAACAACTAAGTCTCTACGCCAAATAACCTCCATTACTAACAACGACTTTCGACCTTACCTTCTACACCAAATCTTTACCCTTACTTCACTCCTTTTACTCCTTACGACATTTCAATCGTTAAGTTCTCTACTTTAAGCGAAAACATCAAGTTACGCTAAGAAATCCACGTTGTACGATTTAACGCCAAGTCGCCAAATCACTAAGTTACCAAGTCACCAAGTCGCCGAATTTCCACGCGACTTCACGCTAAAACACCAAAAACCCTACGCCTAAAAATTACCAAGTTCCTCGCCTTATACGCCTATCACTCCCTACATAAGCCTTAAGATGTCTACCGCCAGCACTTACTTTAAAGCTATTACCAACCACATTGAAAGAGAAGCAATTAAAACGTTAGAAACTTCCTTTATAAAGTATTACAACTGTGACTTTTAGAGCGAAAACGTTAACAAAAACTTAACCGAAAAACACCTAGCTAACTTCGTCGACAACTACATCATTGAGTAAGATAACGGCGAAAAATGTAACCGCGGTAACTGTACCTTTCGCAAATATTGTGAGTTCTTCGATGACTGGACTATTAACATATGGAAGAAGATCTAAAAAGCATTTAAGTCTAAGCTAAAAGAAGAACTTGAACGTTGAAGGATCTACGTGCCAAAAAAAAAGCTTTACAAAGTTAGTAAAAACCTTGTTTAACTTAACACAGCTTAAAAAATGCCCTGAAGACTCACGGACTAAAAAAAAAGAGGTGAAATAATCTTAATGCCCTTACACATAATTCAAAGGACCTCTCCTTTATCTTTAGTTAAATTAATCATTTTAACAAGTTAACGATAAGCAACCTATTAACCTGTTTGGCAGTTTAGTACCATTACGTGACAGCTTGGAGTACGCCCTTAGCAGCGGAAAAATACACGAGGTAAGGGTTGTCAACGTATTCAGAGGTATTAATGTTGGTGCTTTATACCAGTCAATTAAGCAAGATCGTCAGGCCTAACAAAACCTTCAAAAACCCATCGACCCTTAGTAATATAATCGCCAAACACCTTAAAAACCTTTTCTCTTTAAACTTACCTATGTACGAAAGTCGATTATAGGTCCTATTATAAGACTTTACCCCTCGTGTTAGGCGATTGGAAATTACCTTTAGCGCCGGACCTCGAAACCTCTAAGATTTAAACCGCTACGAAATACTAACTAAGCCTAGGATAATTACCGCGATCTTTCTTCAAGACTTGTTAAAATAGTTAACATTAACTGCAAGTTAATAACGGACTTTACTAAGATTTGTGATAATATAAAAAAGTATAACAGAAAGCCTTATAACCTTTTCGACACTAAGATAATGCCTTTCCTAAAAATTTACAAGTAAATAGAGGTCCTACCTTTTGGTTTTTACTTACTATTTTCCGAAATCCTCATAAGTTACGCCAAAGACTACTACTTAAATTTCTTAACAAATGGCATCATATTTGGCGAGATTTACAATAGTATAAAGAATTTTTTTAAGTACGACGTCCGCCTCACGTAATGTTATACAAATGAGGCCACTATGTGGTAAATTACAATAATGACGAAGAAAAAAGAGGAGGAATCACTAATAGATATTTTTGATTATATGTTTAATAAACCGATAATGTGTTAAAAGGCAATGAGGAAGGCCTACGATGGAAAAGCCACAATTCGTAAGCAGGTATGGGTAATAGTTACGGATGTTAATGAATTCGAATACGTCTTATAACGCCTAAATACCACTTGCGAAGGCTTTTTTAACCAGTTACGTTTTTCGTTTACTACTGTAATAACATATACACCAAACTGGCTTAGTATATACCCTTAAATTGATAATTTCTTTAACGTGGATAAAGAAGACTTTACGGTAGTTAACTACGTTAATCGCCATTACGGACGCCCTTAACACCTAAGGTTTGGCCTATCAACCTCGGTCACAGACTAAAAACAGCATCCACGTTAACGCTAACAAGATTCAGGCGGACCTGTTGATCGCAAACACTATCGTCGTAAAAGTGGTAAGAGATATTGGATCTATGGCGAGGCTAGTTGTTGGTTAACTCGCCACCCCCTCCGCTGAACGTAATAATAGAAAAGAAACGTACCATATCCAGTACCCTATTACTTCGGAATAAGATTATTTGAATTAACTTGCAGATATTAAAGGCGATAGGCTAATTAACGTCGCCAACGTTTTTAAGTAAATTAAGTAATACAAAGATATGTAATGATCATACTAAATACCCGTGAGTATATAGAAGGTGTCGGAGGTACTGAGTGAACAATATCGCAACCGTGCAAGTAATGATCAAAAGCCGTCAGGCTATTCAGATGTGTAGACTGAATATTTAGATTAACAACTGAAGAACTATCTAATGAAGCTACCTAATGTGGTGATGACCATGTCCTTATATTTAGTTCCTTCAGTTGACGTGGTAGCGTGAGATATGTTGGATATGTGTGCAATCCAATACATCCAGACTAGATCATTTAGATATGTAGCATATTCAATACATCCAGTCTCTAGTTCTTGGTGTGCCGAGTGGGTCCCTAACGACCCTAACCTTGAGGGGTCTATAGTACCACATGCCTGCCGTCAGGCTGTGTCCAACTAATTTCCTTCATTAGTGTTGTGGGCCGCTGCTGGTATGACCTGCAGCTGTTGGATCATAACAAGATACTACTTTTGGTACGGCGGCTCAGTAACTAGCCGACTATGCCCTTTTATACCGTTTAGTTGGTAAAGACGCTTACCTTTGCCTTAAATATACCCCTGGCCTTTTATATACATTTAACCTTTGCGATCGTTATGCGGATTACATGTTTTAAGGTATTATGCCAGATATTGGGGCGGTAAGGTACTTAATAAGAGGTTATTCGTAGTATGTGGCACTACGAAGGAAACATATTATAGCCATTAAAATTAATCGTTACGATATTTGCAAAGTTAAAGTTGACTTTAATCCAGGCGAACAACTATCATGTAATGATCACACTAAATACCCGTGAGTATATTGAAAGTTTCAGAGGGTTTATGTTATCAAGAAGGTAGCAGAAGCATTGAGTGAACAATATCGCAACCGTGCAAGTAATGATCAAAAGCCGTGAGGCTATTGAGGGTAGACTGAATACTTAGATTAACAACTGAAGAGCTATGAAGGAAATAATATCTATGTAGTGCTGACCGTGTCCTTATATCTTTGATCCTTCATACGCCTTCAGTGCTGGATCTGTTGGATCTAAACATTATCCCAATGATCCTTAGTGCGTAACCCTAACCCTAAGGTTGCTGACATAAGAGATATCCCCACCTGATGTGTTGGACATCAGGTTCTTAGTGGCTTAGCCCTATACTGGCCTGTGTTCTGACCCTCCGATGTTCTTGGGTCATAACATATCATTACTAAGAATAACGGTAATTTAAATTATTGTAGAAACGATTAAGTTTTATATCCTTATATTCTTTACCCCTTTCTACTTTACTTGAAGGATATAAAAACTCTCGGTATTAATATTAACGTTAACGTAGACGAGTTGGTTAAAAATAGCTAAAGGTTTCCACTCGCTGTTCAATAGGAGTATTTCTGGTTTTACTTTTAAGGCCCAAAAGTAGTGGTGTTAAACCTAACGGAGCCGGAAATACGTCAATTACACCGACATTTTAACTACCCAATTATTAATAAACTGTATAAAGTCCTAAAGTTTGTAAAGTATAATGATATGGAATAATCTGCCTTTGAAACCATTGAAAAGCTTTTTCACTATTATTAAATATATACCTAAACCACCCGGAGATTTAAGTTTACATTAAAAAACGATAAATATTTTAATTACGAGATTTTTATGAATATGTTTTACTTAGATAACAAGCCTATTTTTCACGTAGTTAATTTTGTAACCTCTTTTTCCGGAACTAAATTTTTACAGTCTTTTTCGACAAATGATACGTAAAAAACATTAAAGATATTATGGATTAACACGTACTTGGGTTTACTTAACGTCGTTGTTCATTATACCGGTACCAACTTTACGGCGGCGAAGTTTTAGGAAGATATTGAAATAATGGGTATTTAGTGTAAACAGGTACTTATAAAATCCTACTAAAATATTGGAAAGGTTAAAAAGGCATACGCCCTACTTTTCTAAGCTTATAATATTCTTATATTAGAAATTAGAAGTTTTATAGATCTGGAGGCACGTTTACAAATGAAAGTAAAAGGCTTTAATCATACTGTAAGCTCTAATAGCTTAGTACCAACGCTCCTAATCTTTAAAACGTACCTACGCTTAACGAATAAATCTCTGCCTTCGGCAAGTACTTAAAAATGTGTTACGGCCTACAACAAAGGTTTAAAAGAACTACGAAGGGAATTGGTACGCCGCTAAGTTAATAATGCCTTTAAAACCAAAAACGGGAGTATAATAATCGACGTACTTGCTTTGTTACTATAAAGTAAAGTCCTAGTATAACAGAAGCCAGGCAAATGAAAGGGGCTGTATAAGATATTAAGTAGCGTAAACTTTAAAGTAATTGTTAAAATTACTAATGGTTTTTTATCTTTTCGAACTACTTAAATTAAGCTTTATATTAGGGCTACCGACGATAAAGACCCTTAATCCAAATAACGTAGCTAATACGAATCTCCGCTACCCATTATTAATAAGCTAATAAAACGCTATCAGTGCGGACGACCCCTGAAGAAAAGGAATATTAAAGAGGAGGAATGCATACCGGGTCGTATCTATAATACTACTTAGGTAAGCAAGAAAGAAAAGGATAATGAAAACTTGGTAGTAAAGTTTAGGGTATAAGGAATTATTAAAACTTCCGGTAAACTCTTAAAAGAAAGCGATAAAATCGAAATCGATGGTTTATGAATTCGAGGTATAGTATAATTTATGTCGAAAATTAAATTTAACCTTTGAAACCTAAAAGTTACGATTTTTAAGTCGAAAATTATTCACCAGGTTAAGGGCAAAATTATAAGAAAGCTTTACGAAAAGTTACGACTAATCGTTTGAATATACGGCAATAAAGGTAAGGACTGAACCCTTAAGCGGTCGCCAACGATTTAAAAGATTAGCTAACGTTTAGTAGTTGTCCTGTCAGCAAATTTACTAGTTAAATTTAAAGGTAAGTTTGTACTTAATAACCGTAACATTTCCTAAGCCTATATATAATTAAAAACGGACCTGCAAAGAATTATACTATTAAAACTACCGTAAAAGCTACGTAGTATCTACCTTTTAGAAACGGTAATACGGTATATTAAACCATTATATAAATTAGTTGAAACAGGTTTTTACTAATTCATAACTTACCAGTCGCATTTTAAATCCAGCCTAACGATAAAGTTTTTAATATACGATCCGTACTTATTAGCAACAAAAAAAAAACTTCGATATAATAAGTATACAAATTAACGATACCCTTTTCGTCGGAGCGACTAGCTTTATATCATTAGAAAAATAGACTATTAAAGTCTTTAAGTTTTGAAATTATAAGTCGATAACAACGTTAACGGAAAGTATTAAACTCGACTTCAATGGATTGTTAATCCGTACGCTTAGTATTAATACCGGCCTTGGCTTTCGCTAAAAGGGCTAGAGTGCTATTTTTACTACAATCGACAAGATTAATAAAGCTAGGGCTAATGGTATTTAAAATAGCGTATACAGGGTAGTTATATTGCTACCTTATGCTTACCGGAAGCGTTATACAATTTATTCATTACGGCACCAATACAAATACCAACGGATAAAGATTTTAATCAACTAAATAAAAGGTTGGAATGGCAAACGTGGAACCTAAACCGCGAAATTAATATAATGCTAATCTATTTTTTGAGGGCTCAACTAATAATCTTTACGGGTGGGTTTTTTATCAATAACACCGAATTATCTTTATAAATCGGCTTTTTAATAACCCTTGTTAACGAAAATGAACGAAAAGAAGAATTTAATATTATCGGCAACCTAATTTATTAAATCCCTATTAAGTATAAAAGGATTACACGAAGCATATTAGCTTCGAAGGTTTACGGCATGATAATGGGGTTTAATGTAGGCATAACGTTATAGGAAATCCTTAACCTAATCACCAGGCAATTAAAGGTTTTTTTATCCCAGTGGTAATTTATACCGACTCGAGGAGCCTTTTCGAATGTTTATCAAAGCTCGGAACCACCAGCGAGAAGCGCCTGATAATCGACGTAATGGTACTCCATAAAGCCTATGATGGGAAGGAGATTAAGGAGTTCCGATAAATCGATGGTAAAGATAATTTTACAGATGTTATAACGAATGCTACGTTAAACAAAGCCCTGGAAAGATTTATGGATAATAACAAGTTAATTATACGCATCGAGGGCTACGTTGACAGGCCACCCGGAAACCCCAAATTACGTAATGGCAAACTGAAAGACTGTTAGGGAAGTGAAAGTTGCGATGGTAACCTATTTAATTAGCACAGTTGGAATGGAGGCCTGTAAAGGCCTGTATCGGAAGAACTTTTTATGAAAGTTAATAAATTCGGACCTTGGAGTGACGGAATAATTGAGGTCAAATAGGGTCAACTTACATGTAATTGGGTGTATTGCAGTATGGAAGTTAATTGGGATTAACAGGGGGTATGAGGCCGCTGTTTAGCGCTAACCAGAAAAAATTGGTTAGCCACACTAGCGTGCGCGTACAAACTAAAAAGCCGCTAGTGTTGGAATAGTATTACATGCAGTATAGTAGGTCAACTTTACTTATAGTAAAGTTGACTGCACTACAAGTTAAGTGTATTGCTTTGTACGGACTTACCGCATTTGGTGTAAGTCGAGTGTAGTACGCTGCACCTCACTCTAGGGCACGGGCTAAGCAATTGTCCCTACAAATTACAGTGCAGACCGGCTAGCGGTCTGCCAAACCTAGAACAATACATCTACCATCTGACTACTGTAATACTACTGTTACTTCGAAGACCAATCGAATCGACAACGTTGCAACGTCTAAGGCCTACCAATAATAATAGAAGATGATCCAAGACGAAGCATCCAGAGGTGTACGCCACAGGTGAGGGCTTATAAGCCCTTCACCCAGAGCGTATCACTTTGGAATACTCCTTCTAGACCGATCCACGCATTTCCGTTCAGTCTGGTATAGTTATTACAGACCGATCCATGCATTGCCGTTCGGTCTGGAATATTCATTCCAAACCGATCCACGCATGGAGAACTTTGCGTCTTGCAAGAGTGCAGCCTGCAGTGTGACACGTTATCGTGCATCCTGCAGGAGTACTCCTTGCAATACAGTGCACTGCAACTTGCCCTATGTATACTATCTATGAGGGTATATAGTAATATCCACAGAACTACTAGCAAAGGGTAAGAAATTAGTAGCGTGCGTAATACGTGCAAATCTGTAGCGAAAAACTTGTGTACAAGAGTTGAGAAACAAAGGACTCAGAAATACGGGGTACATGGCCATAATTCATGTTAGTTTTAATACAAATAAACTAAAATTGACAGGGGTCTCGAATGTAGATGAAGGAAGGAATGTAAAGTTTACTAGAAGTAAGTAATTAGTTTTACTGGCGTACGCGTACAAAACAATAATCTGCCAGTATTGAAATAACAGTCAATTACAATACAATCAAATCAACCATACGCACAGTTAATTAATTGTACTAACTGAAAATGACTGAATTTCATGGCATTGACTGCAAGTCTAATGCAATAGGTGCTCACTTCAATGTGGGGCATAGGCCAAAGCAGTTGGTTATACAAATCATGGTGCAGACCGGCTAACGGTCTGCCAAACTTAGATGTAACACATCACCACTTTAAATGCAGCACCAGTTACTTCGACAACAGAAATTCGAATCGACTACTTTGCAACGATAAAGGCTAACCATTGACAGGCAAGCCTACTAAAACCGCCCCTTTATCGATTACAACCCCTTATATTCATAATATAATATATCGAATATCTTTAATAAAATTAACATTAATTTAATATTAAAAAATGAATAAGTAAAAATAACGAATTTCTACGAAAGGTAAACGAAGTATTTTCTCTCATTATTCCGTAACCAATAAGTTACGTATAACCCGCATATATTATAAACAACTTACTCATTTTTCGAAATATCAACAACAAGGGGATGTTACTTTTTATGTGGGTATACAACGCCTTGATACCCTATATTAAAATTCCTTTTAACTTATATTTTTTCATTAAATTTTAGCATGTTTACTGTACTTCAGGATGCTGCGATTATCAGAAAACATACTGTAAGGTAAAAATACCCTTCTCTTCTTTATTATTATTATTATGATGATGATTATTATGATGATTATTATGATGATTATTATGATGATTATTTTGATGATTATTATGATGATTATTATGATGATTATTATGATAATTATTATGATGATAATTATGATGATGATTATGATGATGATTATTATGATGATAATAATAATGATGATGATAATGATGATGATGATGATGATGATGATGATTATGATCAATGTTGGAATAATAGTATTTGCAGTACAGTAAAATTAACTATACTGATTGCAAGTTGAGCATATTGTTTTGTGTGAGCCTTCTGTATTTGACTGTATGTTAAGTGCAATATGACCTCACTTTATATACTAGGGCATAAGCCAAGCAATTGACGATACAAATTACTGTATAGACCGGTTAGCGGTCTGCCAAACCTAGAATAATACATTTACTACTTGACTACGTAATACTACTATTACTTTGACCGATTGAATCAACAACGTTGCAACGTTGAAAGCCCTACCAATACTGATTAGTGCTTATTAGGTTAAGCACAAATAAGTTAAGTAGAAGAAGAAGCTACTTTCTGGTTACGCTTTACGTTAAACGATAGCTAGAGTAGAGGCAAAATTTTTGCGAAAGGATTTTACGAATTAAGTCGGTTTTTACGGAAGTAAGTAAAAAAAACTTCTAGATTACGACTGTTTTCACAAAGACTTGAAGGTAAAGATAGTATCTCTATCAAAAATACCATGAAATCTTTACAGATTTTTTTTTTTTTGAAAACGTTAAGATCAACTATTAGAAGTCTTAAAGTTCGGCAAGTTATCAAACAGCTAAGTCAGTATTACTGCAGGTGCTACTAATGTAAAAACGATTAAGTCTCACGGCTAAAACAACAAATTACTTTCGACCTCTACCTATAATAACAAACGATCTTCGACCTTACCCTTCATACCAAACATTTATCTTTACTTTACTCATTTTCATTTCCTATACGTTAATTTCATCGTCAAGTTCATTGCTTTGAGCGAAAACAATAATAATCGCCAAGTCGCGCTAAAAAAGCTACGCCGCATGACCTAACATCAAGTTGCCAAGTTTCTACGCGACTTCATGCCAAAAAACCAAGTTCCCATAACCACGATCATTAAGTACCTCGATTTACGCTTCCTACATATCCTATACAAGCCAGAATATCAAGATGGCTACCGCAAGTGCTTACTTTTGGCTATTATCGACCCCGCTTGGAAAAAAACAATTAAAAACCTTGAAGTAATCTTCGCTAAGTATTACAACCACGATTTTTCGAGATAAGTCGTGAATGGAAACTTAAACAAAGAGAAATTGACTAACTTCATCAGATGTTATATACTTAAACATAATGACGGCGAAGATCTTCACCATACTTTTCGCAAGTATTGTAAGTTTTTCGACGACTAGAAAATTAATATATAAAAGGCAACCAAAAAGACCGTTAAATTTAAATTCAAAGCCAAACTTGGACGCCGAGACATATACGTACTAAAGGAAAGATTAACTAGGCTGATAAAAACCCTCTTCGAGTTGGCTTAACGTGACGAATACCCTAAAGATCCACGTTTTAAAGGAAAGGGTGTTAAAGAACCTTAACGCCCCTATATGCGACTTATGGCATCCCCCTTTTACCCTCAGCTAGGCTAAGCCCCTTTAAGCGCTGACGATAAGGAATCTATTGACTTCCTCGGTAGCTTAACACCTTTATGTGATAGCGTAGAGTATGCTTTTTAGTGGTGGCAAGGCACATAAAATAATAGTCGCTAACACAAGCAGAGGAGTTGATTTTAACGTTTTACACCAGTTAATTAAACAAGATCTTCAAGCCCCTTCAAACCTTTAGTTTCCTCTTACCTTCCAACATTTCAATCAAAATCGCCAAGCCTATTAAAAGCCTTTCTACGGCAGATTTACCTATACGTGTAAGCTTACTACAAGCCCTATCAAAGGACTTTACCCCCCAGGTTGGGCGACTGGTAATTACCCTTAACATTGTATTTCTGAGGCTTTAAAGCTTACATTACCAGGAAATACTAACAGATACTATGATAATTATGGTGACTTGCCCCCAAACACTATTAAAATAGTTAACATTAAATACAAACTTCCTATAAATTTCGCTAAGATCTGGAATGACGTAGAGAAGTATGATAGGAAGCCCTATAACTTCCTTGTCATAAAGATAATGCTCCTTTGAAACATCTGAAAGTAAATAAAAGTCCCTCCTTCTGGTTTTTACTTACTGTTTCCCGAAATCCTGATAGGATACGCTAGGGAATATTACCTAACATTTCTAACCCAAGTAACCATCTTTCGTAAAGTTCACGATAGCATAAAAAACTACTTAGAATACGACATCCAATTTACCCAATACTACAAAGATTGGGCTACCACGAAGTAGACCACAATACTAGCGAAAAAGAAAGAGAACGAAATACTAATAAATATACTAAACCAGATGTTGAATAAGCTAATGTTGTATCAGTAAGTAATGGAAAAAGCCTACACTAACGAAACTATATTTCGCGAATAGGTAATGATAGCTGTTACGGGTATTAGCGAGTTTAAATACGTCTTATAACGCCTAAATACCACCTGTAAAGGCTTTTTTAGCTAGTTGCGCTTTTTGTTTGAAACTGTAATAACATATATACAGAATAAGTTTGATATATACCCCTAAGTCGGCAACTTCCCTAATGTGGATGAAAAAGATTCTATGGTAATTAATTACGTTAACCATAAGTACAGTTATAGGCGCTTTTAACGCTTAAGGTTTGACACATCAACTATAAATTAGATGTAGTAACCACGATAGCAATCATAGGGCTAATATTGAAACGAAATTGTTAACTGTAAGTATTATTGTCGTAATATTGGTAAGATATGTTGAATTTGTGGTAAGTTTAGCTGATACTTAACTCGTTACACCCCCCCTCCCCCGCTGAACGAAATAATAGAAAGGTGATGTTTTTCGTCCAGTACCATATTGCTTTCACAAAAGATTGATTGAATTAAATCGCAGACTTTAAAGTTGAAGAGCCAATCAATAGTAGTAATAGCCCTAAATATATTAAATTATATGAAGATACTACTCCAGGTATAGCTTATTAAGTAACCGACTATAACTTCCTATGCTGTTTAGGAGGTGAAAACAATTATCTTTGCCTTAACTAAACCCCTAATCCTTTATTTACCTTTAATATTTGCGATCGTTACGAGGACCATACGTTTTAAATTACTATATCAAAAACATAGGCAGTAAGGTACTTAATAGGAGGCTATTCGTAGTACGTAGTATTGCAGAGGGAAAGCATTATGGTTATTGAAATTGATCGTTACGATACCAATAAGGCTAAAGTTAGCTTTAAACCAGGCGAATGACTATCGTTATTAGGGATAACGGTAGTTTAAACTATTATTAAGCTTATTACATTTCATATCCTTAAATTCTTTACCCCTTCTTTACTTTATTAGAGAATATGAAGACTTTCGGCGTTAAAGTTGACGTCAACGCCAACGAGCTGATTAAAATCAGTTAAAAGTTTCCCCTTCATTTTAAGTGGGAGTATATATTGTTTTATTTTTAAGGCCTTGAATTAATGGTGTTAAACCCAAAGGATCCGAAGATATATCAATTTTACCAACGTTTGAATTACCTAGCCGTTAACAGGCTATATAAAGTTTTAAAGTCCGTAGGATATAGAAATATAGAATACTTTATATTAAAAGCTATCGAAAAGCTTCGCCACTATTATTAAGTATATACCTAAGCCCCCCCCAAATTTAAGTTTACATTAAAAGAAGATAAATATTTTAATTACGAGATTTTCATTGGTGTGGTATACTTAGATAAGAAGCCTATTTTTTACGTCGTTAACTTTGCAACCCCTTTTTACAAAGCTAAGTTTTTAAAGTCTTTTTGGGCAAAGAATACGTAGGAAACGTTAAAGATATTGTTGATTAACACGTACTGAGACCCACTAAACGTTGTCGTATATAATATTAACACTAACTTTATGGCGGTGTAGTTTTAAAAAGATATCAAGGTAATAGGTATTTAATGTAAATAGGTGCATATAAAGGCCTATTAGAGTATTATAAAGGTTAAAAGGGCGTGCGTATTACTTCACCGAACGTATAATATCCTTACGCTAAAAATTGAAAGATTTACGGATCCGGAAGCACACTTTTAGATGGCGGTGAAGGGCCTAAATAATACTATGGGTCCTGACGGCCTAATACTAACGCTACCAGTTTTTGAAACGTACCTACGCCTGACGAGTGAATCTCCGCCATTAGTAAGTATTTAAAAAAAGATATGGCCTACTATAAAACTTTAAAGGAACAACAGAAGGAATTGGTACGCCGTCAGATTAATGATGATCTTAATACTAGAAACAGCCTTATAACAATCGACGTATTTGATTAACTGTTGCAAAGTAAAATATTTGCGTAGCGGGAGCCGGATAAATGAAAGGGCTCATACAAAACGTTAAGTATCACTAACTTTAAAATATTTATTGAAACTATTAACTGTCCTATATTTCTTCGTATTAATGAGGTTAAGCTTTATATTAGGATTACTAACAATAGAGATTCTTAAGGTAAGCGATTTAGTCAATACAAACGTCTTTTACCCGTAATCAATAAGCCGATAAAATGCCGCCGGCGTGAAAACCCCCCGAAAAAGGGAAACGTTAAGAAGAAGAAATATATACTAGGTCAGATCTATAATATTACTAGGGTAAGTAGGAAAGAAAAGAATAACAAAAACTTGGTACTAAAGCTTCGAATATAGGGCTTTATCAAAACTATCGGCAAATATTTTAAAGAAATTCTTAAGGTTGAGATTAACAGTTTACTAATTCGAGGAATCGTATAATTCGTATCGAAGGCTGACTTAAACCTTTAAAACCCAAATATTACGATTTTTAAATCGAAGATTATTCACGAGGTTAAACGTAAGACCATAGGGTGACCGTACGAAAAATCCCGCCTAATCGCTTAAGGATACGGCTATAAAAGTAAAGACTAGATCCTTACGAAGTCGCTAACGGCTTAAAAGATGAACTAGCACTTAATAGTCACTTTAGTAATAAATTTGCTAGCTAAGATTAACGTCAAATTTATATTTAATGGCCAAGATATAATATAAGCTTATACGTAGTTAGCAACGGACTTACATAGGATCGTACTGTTGGAATTAACATATGAATTGCAGTTTACTTACCTTTTAGGAATAGTAATGTAATATATTTAGCCTTTATACAGACTAGATAAAACATGCGTTTATTAGTTTTTAATCTCTTAATCGTATTTTAAATTTCGGCTAGGTATAAAATATATAATATGCAACCCGTATTTGTTGGTAACGTAATAAAGGGACTTTAATCTAATAGGTATGTGAATTAACAATACCTTTTTCGTTAAAACCACTGGCTTTGTAGTATCAGAATAATAAGCGATTAAGGACTTGAAGTTCTGGAATTACAAGTCGGTTACAATGTTAGTAAAGGATAACTAATTTAACTTTAACGGATTGTTTATCTGTATACTTAATGTTAATGCCGGTTGTAATTTTCGCCAAAGGGGTTAAATCATTAATTTAGCTGCAATCAATAAAAATGATATAGCTTAGGCTTCATGGTATCTAAAACAGCGTACTTATGGTAATTATATTACCACCTTATATTAACCAAAGGCTTTCTACGACCTTTTTATCGCGGTATAAGTATAAGAATTAGTATGTTACGACTTTAACCGGTTTTACAAAAGGATCGAGTAGTAAATGCGAAATTAGGATCAAAAGATTAATATGATTCCGATTAACTTATCGAGGGTTAAGTTGATAATTTTTACGGATAAATCTTTGATAAATAATGCATATTTGGCTTTACAAATCGGCTTCCTAATGACTTTTGTTAATAAATATAGGCGGAAGGACCAATTTAATATTATCGGAAACTTCATTTACTAAAATTTCATTAAATGTAATAGGATTACACGAAGCGTATTAGTTTTGGAGGTTTATGGTATAATAGTAGCTTTCGATATAGTTATAACACTACAGGAAACCCTTAACGTTATTACCAAGCAGTTACGGATTTTTTCCTATCCCGTTGGTAATTTGTACCGATTCAAACAGCCTTTTTAAATGTCTTTAAAAATTCGGAACTATTAGCGAAAAACGCTTGATAATCGATGTAATAACACTTCGCAAAGCTTAAGAAGGAAAGGAAATTGAGGAATTCCGGTAAATTGATAGCAAAGATAATTTTACTCATGTTATAATGAAGGTATCGTCAAATAAGGCCCTTGAAAGGTTTGTGAATAGAAATAGGCTGAACATACGTATCGAATGATACGTTCATCAGCCGCCCGACGAACCTAAATTATATGGCGGTGGTTAGAAATGTATTGGGAAATTGTAAAACTACCAATGGATTGATTATAGTAACTTATTTGATTGGTGTTATGGTCCGACCTATGATGGTAAGCCAAGTAGATACCAAATGGGGTTTACTATTGAGGTACGGTGGAAGACTAAAAGAGGCTACCGTAGCCCACCGTGTAGAATCTATGGGCATGACCAGTACCCATCCCGTTACGTACCCTTACATGTACCGTGTACGGACCGTGCCCAGTTTGTGTCCGGTCTGCACCCGGACCAGGTTTGGACCAGGTACTGCCTATCCCGTTATATGTACAGTCACGTAACCTATAGACTTAATAACCAATAGCCTAAGTACATAATATACCCCCCCTTTCCCCGGATGTTGTAGGGATACGGCGTCCTGCTAGTTAAACGCGGAGAGTGGGCCTTATCCGTCTAGTACGTGGGCTACACACGAGCCGATAACGCGTCATCTAACGAGTCGTATAATATATCGACCGATTTGACCCTAGGCCGTTGGCGCCATATAACGAGCCCTTTAATGAACCGTATAAAGCATTAATCAGTTTGACTCTAAGCTACCGGCGCCGTATAATACGCCTTTTAGTTTGCCGTATAATATATTCTTTTTACCACTAGTACCATATAACGTAGCTTTTAACGCGTTGTATAATACCTCGTATAATACGTAGCCCTTATCGAATCTGGTCCGCCAAT
The DNA here is from genome assembly GCA_038502455.1 of Anisogramma anomala. NCBI lineage: Eukaryota > Fungi > Ascomycota > Sordariomycetes > Diaporthales > Gnomoniaceae > Anisogramma > Anisogramma anomala. Next base: position 17,044,545 of record JASMMZ010000005.1, read on the forward strand.
ACCTATAAATACGAACGCTCTTACAGTCTTCAAAACTTCCTTTTTTCCCCCTTTATAATACCGCCTTTATTTTGCCGTCTACCTTTTTTCGTAGCCATTTTACTTTTACCCTCTATATCCTAACTACCAATTTCCGCTGATATATTTTAATGATTTCTTTTATTTGGTTTTAATAGCCGACGTATATAATAGATCTAATTTGAGTTACATCATCTCCTACACCTCTAGTAAAAATAATAAGTCGCTTTATAAAATATATTACCTTATTACATATGAATATCCTATCATTAATTACCTTTTGTAGCCTTTTTGTATTATGGAAAACCTATTCTTTTTCGGTAATCACGAGGATAAAAACGATCTTCCCCCTTTGTAGGTTAAAAACGCGTATATTATGTATTTACCACCTAATTAACTTCTGTATTCCTTTTTATTTATATTCGAATTTATCGGGTGTAAAGTTATTATACGTATCGAAAATTTTATAATTAAGTAAATTAACAAATTAGCTTCGTGAAAACCTAGATTACTATTTCACCTATTTTCGTCATATATTTAGCAAATAAGTTTACTTACAGCTTCGCCCGGTTTATGAGTCTTTTTACGTCAATTAGTCATTACGGTCGAAGATAAAGGCGACATTCTATCCCTTATATGTAAGCGGTAAAAAAATATCACAGATTATCGAACTATTTTTACCTCTGTTTTTTTCGAATTAATTAATTAATTTGCCCGGCTTCGCGATGTTATTCGGGTATAAAGGGTTTTTACCGTATTGTTCGTATAAACCGTTACTCCTTTAGTTATATATCTCCGTCGTTTATTCCTCTCTGATCCTTTTTCCTTTAGAACTTTTCCGTTACCTTTTACGGTATCACCTATTTAACGAGACAAAACTTTTTTAACAGACCGTACTTCAACGCGTAACGTCTATGGCCCGATTCATTTTAGTAACCATCGAATACTATTCTGTGGTTTTAACTTAAATAGCTAAAATAATATTACTACGTAAGCTATAATTTTTCCAACTCATATAAGTTGTAGTCTATAAAGTATAACAAATGATATTTCAAGTTTAATTATACGAGCCCCGATTTCACACGTATTTCATTTGTTAACCTTAGATAAAAGCGAGCTGATTAGGTTGATTACTCATGGGCAAAGGATTGTACCCGGGCCGACCGCGTCGCTCAAACCTAAATTAATATATTATAGTTTTTGGTAACCCGCTTAAATGGTTGTTTTCTTTGTCTAACCCTTCGTTTTACTCTTTATTAACCATTATCGTTAACCTCTTTTAACGCCCGTCTTTTTTAACGTTATTCGTTATCGTTGACCTCTTTCAACGCCCGTCTAGCCTTTTATTAACCCCTTTCATCGGCGCTTATTAACGTTCGCTATGCATTTTATCATCCTTCTCCCCTGGATTCACCCAGCATCCAAAATTAGTTATAATAAGGCCTTTAACGTTAATAACGCCGATATTTGTTGAACTTTAATAATAATAATAATAATCAATACGTAAATTTTCTTAGGTCGCAGTAAAAGCCGTTTTACGGTCAAATACATATTGGAGAAAATCGGGTAATATTTATCCGACTTCATTTATTATTTTGTAACCGCGTTTGATAATTGATTCTCCATTTCTTTTACAAGTAATGTATTATTTCGAAGGTATAAACGGCTTACTCTACGTAGGTCATTTAGTATAAGTTCGACGTTAACGTTAAAATACCGGGCTATTATAAACCCAAATATCCTCTTATTTCGTTTTAAATTCATTTAAGATTATAATAAACCGGTAATTCTTTAGTAATTTTTACTTCCGCTTATTATAACCATCCTACGTAATTGATATTAAGCGAATTTCGTTTCGTCCCATTCATATCGCGAAAATTTCTTATACTTTAAAGTCCTTATATATACTATTTTATATATCGTTAACAATTCAAACTGATTTCGGGCGAGTGTTGGATAAAACCTAGGAAACAAAGGGATCCGAAACCGTTTACTTAACTAAATTTACGTAAAATATAAAGTGTTGGTTAAAAATATTTAAAACGATATTAAACGGGTTCGAAATATTAACAATATGATACTAATTATAAAATTAGTTAAGCTTTTTATTTAGGCGATTGGTTTTAATTTCACCTAAGTTGAACTAAATTTAATCCCCCACTTTATCGTTTCGCCAGACGTCGTCGATGTTTCGCCTTCATTTTTATTCATTATTAAATAAATGTTATTGCCGTTCAAATTAATTCCACCCCTTCACGTATGTGTATTAAAGATATAACGACTTGTCCTGCCAGAATAATTAACGATTTTGTATCCCCGTTTACCCATGGAATAAATAATATTATATATTCATTTATCAAACGATTGATATTAAATCATATAACAGTCGACTTTTTGTTATTTAACGTAAACTGATAAACGGATAAATATATAGCCTCATAGTATTACGAAAAGGCGACAACAATACGTAAGTACTTTTAAACTTTTTCATTTATGCCTTTAATACCGTTATCTATTGACAAGTAATACGTTGTAAATAAAAGTTATTCGACATTTACCAAAACATGTGATGTCGTTTGAAATATGCTTATTTAATTCAAATCGTGTTTACTAATAATGGAAGTTAAGAACTTATAAAATCTTTACTATATATTCCGAAAACTTTTTGTATACGTATTAATAATTATAGATTATATGGCTTTAAATTGGACAAACTTAAAAACGCGATTCGTAATAATTAAGAAGTAACGAGGACCGCCTCGAATAACTAGTAAGTCTATTATAAAGTCGATAAAAATATATGTTTAATATCGATTTGAAATAAGGGCGAGTTAAAAGAAACCTTGTGATAGAGTACAACGAAGTTTCGTTTCGTTACAATACTAATATATTCGATATAAACGTTGAATGTTTACAATTGTTCCCTTTTAATAGTAATCTCATTGGAAAACGCAAAATGAAATATTTTTATCTTAATAACTTATAATAGGCGACTTATAATTTTATTATAAGACCTTTGTCGTTAATAGTTTTTGATTCTATAATTATAAACCAATACAGTAATATAATATACCTCATGGGTTAATCTTATAATTAGTAATTCGTAACGATTATTCGACTTTAACTAAAAAACACCGAACACCCTAATAAACCGTTAATAAGAAAACCTTATATAACGAGTCATTTACTACTTTTTAGTTTTATAAATCAGTTAGGGTACTTAAGCTGAACATAAGGCGACTATTTGACGTTAAAGATATTAACGGGCCTAATATAGATCGGGTTCGTAACAGTATTACTGGTTTTGACGTATTAAAATCCCCCAGCATTATTCCTGATAATGACCCGAATACAAACCGGATCTAAGGCGGTTTCGTTTTCGACGACCTTTCAAAAACCTTTAGCCTACCTTTAAGGTATATATAGTCGCGATTTAAAAATCAAGCCTTCGTTTTAACAAATTTATTTACATAGTCCGCCGTAATTTACGTTTTTGAAATATAGAAGTTTGTTAGTAGGCCTTAGACGTTACAATATTGTCGATTCGATTGGTCGAAGTAACAGGTATATTGCATTGGTCTAGTGGTCGATGTATTGTTTTAGGTTTGGCAGACCGCTAGCCAGTCTGCACTATAATTTTCATAGCCAATTGCTTAGCTTGTGCTCTAGAGTGAAGTGTAACATACTGCACTCAACTTACACCTAATGCGGTAAGTCTTTACAAAGAAATACACTTTTACTTGCAGTACAGTCAACTTTACTGTAAGTAAAGTTGACCTATTGCACTGTATATAGTACTATTTCAAAACTGGCAGCTTTTTAGTTCGTATCCATACGTTAGTGTAGCTTACCAATATTTTCCAGTTACCACTAAATTACATTATCGTTAACTGGCTAGACCCCTATTAATTCCAGTTGACTTTTATACTAAATTGAATCCAATTACATGCAAATTAACCCCATTTAACTTCGATTGCTTCGTTACGCGAAGGTCCGACTTTATTAACTTTTACAAAAAGTTCCTTTGCCATAGACCTTCGCAAGACTTTACTTTTACTGTGCCACTTAAATAGATCGCCATTATTAATCCCCTGGCAGTTATTCAGTTTTCCGGTATACCTTCGTCTGCCATTGCATAATCTGGGCCTCCCAAGTGGTCCATTAACATAACCCTCGATTCGTATGGTTAGCTTGTTGTTATTTACAAACTTTTCCAAGGCCTTATTCAGCGATGCCTTTGTTATAGCGTCGGAGAAGTTGTCTTTACTATCGATTTATCGGAACTCCTTAATCTCTCTCCCTTTTTAGGCTTTACGGAGTATCATTACATCGACTATTAGATGTTTTTCGCTGGTAGTTCCGAGTTTCGAAAGGTATTCGAAAAGACTTTTCGTGTCGGTACAGATTACCACCTGGATAAGAGAAATCTTCAGTTACCTGTTGATAATATTAGAAAACCCATATTGCTATATTTACGTTAAATCCCGCTATTAATTCATAAACCTTTAAAGTTAACAAGTTTCATATAATCCTCTTACACTTAATGGAGGTTAAGTGGATTAAATTGCAGATTATGTTAAACTGATCTTTTTGCCGGTCTTTATTAACGAGGGTTATTAGAAAACCAATTTGTAAAGATAAGTCTATGTTATTTGTAAAGGACTCATTTGTAAAGATTATGAACTTGGCTTTCAAAAGGTTGATTAAAACTATATTAATATTGAGGTCTAAGTTTCTTATTTGTTACTAGAGCTTTTTGATTAACCGGTTGAAGTCTTCATCTGTTAATGTCTATACTTATACTGTAATGGAGAAATTGTAAAAGGCTTTTAGTTAGTATAGAGTAGTAATATAGCTACTTGGAGCATGCTTTTCAAGGTACTGTTAAGCATTAGCTCTGTTAATCTTATTAATTATAGTTAAGATAACGCCGTGACTCTTTTAGCAAAAGTTAATTCCGGTATTAATATTAAGTATATAGATTAACGATTTATTAAAGTCAAGTTAAGTGCTTTTCATTAACTTCGTTATCGGCTTACAATTCTAAAATTTAAAGTCGTTAATTTATTGCTATTTTTCTGCCACAAAACTATCCGTTTCGACGGAAAGAGTATCGTTAGTTTATATACCTAATATATCGAAGTCTTTTTTTACGTTACTAATAGGTACAGATTGTATATTAAGGATTTTATTTCTAGCCGTGATTTAAAGTGTAATTAGTAGGTTAGGAATTAGTAGACGTTTGCTTTAGCTAATTCGTATAGTAGCTTAATATATATTACCGTGTCTGAAGGGTAAATGGTTTAGAGTTTTTATAGCAGCTTTAGCAGTACGATCCATTGTTAATCCGGTGTTGATTACGTGTAATTTTGCGTTATATTACAATTACTAAGTATAAAATTACCTTTGGATTTTGCTTGAAAACTTGTTGCTAAAGTAATTACTTAACTCTAGCTGATTTTATGAATTGTTGGCGATTATATAAGGATTTAGTCTTTGCCTTTATTACCATATCCTTAAGAGATTAGACGTGATTTTTCGTACGGCCATCCCGTAGTTTGGAAGGATATAGGGTCGTTAGTAGTTTTAATAACTACTTTAGAGTTTGCGATACTTAATATATTATATAGGCCTTTTTTATTCGTCTGGCTTTCGTGACACAGAAACTTTACTTTATAAAAGTTAAGTAAGCACGTCGATTATTAAAGGACCGTTTTTGGTGTTGAGGGCTTTATTAATTTGACGGCGTATTAATTCTCTTCGCAGTTCCCTTAAAGCTTTATTATAGGCCTTAACACGTTTTTAAGTACTTGTCGAAGGCGGATATTTACTAGTTAGGCTTGAGTACGTTCTAAAGATTAGGAGCGTTGGTATTAAGCCGTTAGGCTTATAGTATCGTTAAGGCCCTTTATTACCATTTGTAAACGTGTCTCCGGATCCGTTAAACTTCCAATTTTCAGAGTAATGATATTATACGTTTGGAAAAGTAGGGTGTATACCTTTTTAACCTTCCTAATACTTTAGTGGGCTTTTATAGGTACCTATTTGTATTAAATACCTATTATTTTGATATCTTCCTGAAATTCTACCACGGTAAAGTTTGCATCGGTATCGTGGACGATGACGTTAAGTGGACTCAGGTACCTGTTAATTTGCAGTATCCTTAACATTTCTTATATATCCTTTTCCAAAAAGAACTTTAGAAACTTCGCTCCGTAAAAAGAGGATGCGGAATTAACAATGTACAGGACAGGTTTGTTATTCAAATAAATATATTAACGAAGATTTTATAGTTGAAATCTTTGGTGTCTTTTATTGTAAATTCAAATCTTCAGGGGGAATAGGTATATGTTTAGCAATAGTCATTATGCTTTTTAATAGCTTTTAAGAAAGAGTATTCCATATCATTATGCTTTTCAGACTTTAAGACTTTATATAGCTTAATAATAGCTGGATGTCTGATTCGCCGATGTAGTTAACGTATTTATGGTTTCGTTAGGTATAATATTACTGCTTTCGGCCCTTAAAAATAAAATTATAGGTGCCTTTAATTAAGGGCGAGTGGGAACCTCTAGCCGTTTTTAACTAGTTTATTTGTGTTGACATTAACATTGATACCGAAGGTCTTTATATCCATTAAATAAAGAAGAAAAGGAGTAGGGGACTTGATAATGTAGAAAGTAATTGCTTTTACATAAGTTTGAATTACCGTTGTCCCTAATAACGATAGTTGTTCACTTGGGTTAAAGCTAACTTTGGATTTGTTAATATTGTAACGATTAATCCTAGTAACTGTAGTACTTTCCCTTCGCAGTGTTATATATTGCAAATAACCTTTTGTTAAGTATTTTACTACCCTTGTGTTTGGTATAATACCCTGAAACGTATAGTTCGCGTAACTATTACAGAGGTTAAAGGTATGTAGGGGGTTAAGGGTATTTTTAAGGCAAATGTAAGGGTCTTTATTACTTAAACGGTATAAAAAGGCGTGGTTGGCTAAAAACCAGACCGTACCAGGAGTAGTATCTTCGTTCCATTTAATTTATTTGGAAGCGTTGGTGACGTTAATTGACTTATCTCTCTTAATATTTGCGATTTTATCCAAGTAATTTTGTTTCAAAGTAGTAGGGTATTGGGTCTAGTATGTTATTTTCCGGTTATTTCGCTCGGAAGGGGGGTGTCGAGTTTACTAGCAGCTAAACTTACCATAGATTTAAAATTTTCTGTTACTATTATAATAATAGTGTTTGCGGTTTATAATCCTCCTAAATTTTGTTGACGTTAGCGTAATTATTGATTTTTATTTCGGGTTGATAGGCCAGACCTTAGGCATGGTGGGCGCCCGTATTTGCGGTCAACGTAATTCATTACCGTAAGGTGGTTTTCATCTACGTTAATAAAGTTGCTGGCTTGGGAGTATATACCAAACGAGTTTGGTGTGTGCGTTATTACGGTGATAAACAAGGACCGCAACTGGTTAAAAAAGCTTTCACAATTGGCATTTAGGCGTTATAGGGCGTATTATAATTCGTTAACGCCTGTAACTGTTACCCGTACCTATTCACGAAGTGTAGCTTCGCTAACATAGGCTTTCTCCATTACTTTTTGGCATAGTATTAATTTGTTAAGTATATAATTAAGTACGCTTATTGGTATTTCCTCCTATTTCTTTTTTTCCATTATTGTAGTTTACCGAGTTGTGACCTAGTTTCTATTGTATTACGCGCAGTAAATGTCGTATTTGAAGTGGTTTTCTATATTATTATAAATTTCGCGAAACGTGGCTGCTTAGATTAGGTAGGTTTGATAATAATCTTTAATATGCCTTATAAGGATTCTCGGAAAGAGTAAGTGAAAATCAAAAGAGGGAACCTTTATTTACTTTCAAATGTTTAATAAAGGCATTATCTTAGTATTGAAGAAATTATAATGCTTTTTATTATACTTTTTTATATTATTTTAAATTTTAGCAAATTTTATATGAAGCTTATAGTTGATGTTCATTATCTTGACTGGTTTTGGAGGAAGATAGCGATAATTGTTCTAGTCGTTAATAGTGTTTCCTGGCGGTTAAAGTTTTTAAACATCCGGGGTACGGTATTAGAGGTAATTGCTGATCGCCTAGCCCGAAAGGTAAAGTCCTGTGGTAGGACCTGTGGTTGGCTCCCGCGCGTAGGTAAATTTAAAGGGAGAAGGTTTTTAAGGTGTTTGATAATTAAATTGCTAAGGGGCGATGGATACTTAAAGGTTTTGGAAGGTTGAATGATCCTGTTTAATTGACTGGTAGAGAAAGCTAATATTTATACCTTTGGTTGCGTTGGTGGCCATTATTTCACGTGCCATGACGCCTCTAAGGACGTATTCCGCATTTTTATGTAGAGGTACTAAAGTGTCGAACAGGTTAACTGTTTCTTTATTATTAGTATGCAAAAAGGCTTAACTTAGCTGAGGGTGAGTTGGGGGTCCCCTAGATCGCGTGTGTGGGCATCGAAATCCTTTAATAGCTTTCTTTTTTCCTTAGTAATCTTGAGGATTTAGGTTTTAAGGGCGTTTTTGAAGTTGTGTCAATTCGAAAAGGGGTTTTGCCAACTTAATGGAGCTTTTTTGTGGTATGTAGATCCCTTGGCGTTCAATTCTAACCATTATTTTAGATTTGACAGTTTTTAAGATTGCCTTTTATATGCTAATAGTTTCGTCGTCGAAACAATCGCAATATTTTCGAAAAGCGTGGTTAGGGTTTTTACCGTCGTTTTGTTTCAAAATCAAATAGCCGACGAAGTTAGTCATGTGTTTTTCGGTTGATTTTTCATCAACGTCGTGTTTCCAAAGGTTGTGGTTATAGTACTTGATAAAAACTGATCTGAGGGCGTTTACTTTTTTTTATAAATACCTGACTTAAAGTTATCTTGACGGATGAGTTTATAGAGAGCGTGTAGGACGAGGAACCTAGTGATCTTGGGCGTAGAGACTTGGTGTTTTGTCGTAAAGCCGCGTGGGAATTTAGCGATTTAGCATAGAGTTGCATGACGTGGCTTTTTCGGCGCGACTTGGCGATTTTCGGTGTTTTCGCTTAAAGTAGAGAACTTGACGATTGACGTGACGTAGAGGAAGTGAAAAATAGTAAAGTAGGGCAAAGGTTTGGTGTAAAGGGTAAGGTCGAAGATCGTTTGTTACTGGTAGAGGGCGGAGGTTTTTTGTTGTTTGGTTGTAAGTCTTAGTCGTTTTTGTAGTAGTAGCACCCGTAGTAGTACTGACTTAGCTGTTTGCCAACTTGCCAGACTTTAATAACTTTAATAGTTAATTTTAAAGGTTTTTTTTTAAAAAAAAAGATTCATCAAATTTTTTTGGTGTTTCTATAATGATACCGTCGTTACCTCTAAGTTGCCATGAAAACCGACGCAGCAGTAAAAACCTTTCGTAAGAATTTTTCCTTTACCTTAGCCGCCGTTATTAATGTAAAGCGTAATCAGAAAGTAGCCTTTTCTTTTACTTAGCTCATCTGTATTTAACCTTATAAGCAGGTAAGCACTGATTAATGTTGGTAGGCTTTAGATGTTGTAATATTGTCGATTCGATTGGTCGAAGTAACAGATGTATTTCATTGATCAGGTGGTGGATATATTGTTTTAGGTTTGGCAGACCGTTAGCCCGTCTGTACTGTAATTTGTATGGCTAATTCCTTGGCCTGTACCTTAGAGTGAAGTGCAATGTATTGCACTCGACTGACAACAAATGCGGTAAGTCTTCACAAAGCAATACACTTCAACTTGCAGCAGTCAATTTTATTGTAATTAAAGTTAATCTACTGCACTGTATATAGTACTATTCCAACAAAGTTTATTATTAATACGTTTAATATAGTAATACAAATAGGCTAAAAAACTCGTGCGTGGCACTTTTTAACTTCATGTTTATCTTATAATTTGCGGGTTAATATATTCGAACGGACGTTTTTAGTTATGGGCTTATATCGTAAATAGTATTGAAAAATAGATAGTATTTCGGCTTATTTAGCTTAGTGTTTCGAAATGAAACGTGGTAAAGGAATATATTCTAATTCTTTATAGTCCATTAAGATCGTAAACAACTTGTAAATATTACGTCATTTTGGAAATTACGCTTTTGAATAGGATATTACCGCGAAAAGCTTGTTATTGTAAATATTATGGTTATGTTTTATATCTATTAATCGTGCGAAATAATAAGTTATTGGTTTTAAAATGTTTATCCTGTGACAATAAATACCCCGTTTACATTGTTTTTGAATAGTAGGTTTGAACTACTGTTAGTCAATTTGGATCTTAATATATCAAAATCAAGGCCGTAATAAAAGTATCTTTTAAGGTTTAAAATATGTATTCCTTCCGATTCATTGAAGTTTAACGAATTTCTTAATTCGTTATTCGGATGAGATAATTCGTTAGCTTAGAGAAATTACTAATAAAATAACGATAAGAGTTGGCCAAACCCAAAAAACTTTGAACCTTACGAATAGTACGTAGTAACTCCTACTAACGGATTATCTGGAATTTCTTGGGGTCGGCCCGAATGCCTAACCTAACCGTTATAATAAAACCTAGGTATTTTTTCTCTTTAACCATGAAGTTACAGTCTTTAAAATCTAAATTTAGCCTTATATCACAAAAACGTCCTAAAACTACGTGAATATTCGTTACATAATCCTATTTAGTACCAAAAAAAAAAGACTGAAAGTTTATTTAAGTAAGTAATAACGAAATTATTCAAATTATCCGCTTTTATATAATTAATATATCGCTAAAAGGTTGTTGGAGTTCCCGCCAATTTAAAAAGAGTAATCAACTATTTAAATAAACCGAACCGTATACGAAACGCCATTAATTCCTCCTTTTCGAATATAGCCTGAATACGGTAAAACACCGTTTAAATATTTAATTTCGTAAATTATATCAACTTCGATAACATACGTAAAGTTTCTTTTAATTAAAGGTAAAGGAAAACGGTTTTACTTGATAATCCTATTGCATACTTGGTAATAGATATAAAACCGTTATCCCCCCCTTGGTTTCAAAATAAATAATACTGACGTTATAATAGATGAGTGATTTATCTGAACCTAACCATTAATTTTTAATTTCGTAACTTATCGTCGAAGTTTAAAAAGTTAATCCTGTAATATCGAATATGATAACCTCTGACATTGTTTTAATAAAGATTTATCCTCTTTTGGTTTAATATAACTATGATAATTAAGTTTGACCTTATATAATAGTAAGGCTATAGCTTTATTCTAATCGAATGAACCACGGAATTTTATTAATTTGATAAAAAATGTAACTAATATTTTTACTTTTTCACCATAGTCGTCGCTGTCGTTCATAAAATCCGCGTTATTTTATAAAGGGTTATAATAAAAGTTAACCGGGATTAATCCTTCATACGTTATACCTTCCGATATAAACGTTTTTCAAAACAAATAAAAACCTATTTTATTACGCCACGTATATCCCCCAATTTAAGGCGTACTATTATCGTATCGATAACTAGGCCTTCTTAACTATAAATTACTAAACGACTATCTCCAATGCTTCAAATAAATTATTAATATTATACTTAAGGTATTTCAAAAAAAATTATATCCCGCGTCATTCCAGGAATAGTATACACTAATATTGGGCTCGATTATGTATTAATATTTATACTAAACTGAGTTATTCAGGTAATACGCGTATTCTACTGTAACTCTAATTTCCTATCGAGATTTTGAAAATATAATAGTCGGATTTACTTTATTTTGAACCGTTATATTAAAACCTCGTTTAAAATATAATAAGAATTAAAATTAAAATAAACGTCAATATTTAAAATGCAGGTGTTATTAAAAACATGGGAATAAAAATAGATTTTCGTTTATATGTATTTTAAGTAAACTAAACCTTTTCTTACTCGATTTTGTAATTACGCCGTTAAAACTATATAACCCTTAAACGAAATTGTATTTAGAAGTGAGGCTTTCCTTATCGCCGTTAATGGGAAACCTTCATTTAACTTTTCGACTTAAACTTTATACACCTGCGTAGGAGATAATGCCAGGCGGAATTTGTAACCGCATTAGTAATAGTTCGATAAGTTATAATGTACGTAACGCCACATAGCGAATATGTCTTAACGTTACTTTACCGTTATCCATGTCGCCTTACGTTTTGAGTTTGAAACGCGTACTGAATAGGATTACTAAAACAACTAGTCGTGATATCGAAATAATTAGCTGCGATTACCACGACCCCTTAACGAGGATATCTAAAAGGTATGTACCCTCGTTATAACTATATTACTATTCGGCCGTTAGGTTTATATGAATCCCGCTAATTGACGATTAAAACGTTGCTTTAAATACAAGGACTTTAACATGTTGGCAAATTCGAAGTACTTCTTTAGAGTTACGATATAATTTACCTGGCTAATATTTACCGTAATGTATTTGTTACGGATACGTAACGATACGCGGAAACATAAGTAGTTATAATTTATGGCTGAAGGTCAATTAAAGCCGCTCGTTTAAGTTAAAAGTATTTCGAACCTAATAACGAATAATATCTACAGGTTTTTATCCTTTATGATTAATTATTTTAATTCGATTACTACTTTATTTACGCGATAAAGGTCGTTAAAAGTAATCTTAATGTAATCCAGAAGTTTTCTTATGTTATATATACCCTCGTATTTACCGGTTTAGTAATATATCATTACCGCCTGTTTTATTACTGCCACATAATAATTCTATATGTAAAAAAATATATATCGACCTTTTTAAATTTATATTTTGTCTGGTTTTTATAAAACTTCGATTGTTTAGCGTGTCGCCGCCTACGTAAAAACAGATTCGTCGAATTATGGTTAGTTGTATCGTTTTTGCCTACTATAAATTGATGAAAAGCCAGTATGGATCGCGGTTATTTTTGGCTTCGAGTTACTAAATCTGAGCTACAAACTAAATGAAGTAAGACGTAAGGTCAATAATTAAAATCGAATAACCCAACTATTGTAATTGTTTTATAACCGACGTAATATAATTTACGGTATTTCACAAACGAAAAACATCGGCTTAAGTCGGCCGCAAAGGAGTAGAAAGTGTGTTTATAAAGGTGGAGGGCTAAGTATTTGCTGAAGGTATATCCTCCCCAATAACGTTAAAGTATAACGTGAAATCTTTAACGTTCAATATCGCTTCGTCTATTTTAAGCAATATTTCTTTCGAAAAGATAAAAAAAGACCTTAATAATATATTATGGTCAGACTTACGATAATAAGTTCAATAAATATTAAATGAGGTTAACTATTAGAATACGATGGAAAATAAGAAAAGGTTACCGTAACCCACCGTACAGTACTTATAAATATAGCTAGTACCCAACCCGTCACGTGCCCTTACACATGCCATACACGAACCATACCCGGTCCGTACCCGATTCGCATCCGGACTGGATCTGGACTGGATACTACGTATCCAGTTACGTGCACAGTTACGTAACCTATACACTTAATGACCAATGGCCTGAGTCCATAGCAATTGGTATGGCTAAAGGAAAGGACTATATAGGTTTGTGGCGGGAAACTTTTTGTGCAAGTCGATAAAGTTCGACCTCAGAGCCGTAGAGTAATTGACGGAAATTAGAGCGAATTTAAGTGCAAATGAGTGCAATGTGATACGAAGGTTAATTGAAATTAATGAGGGTCTATCTAGTTAATAAGGTCGCAGTTTATTGCTTACCAGAAAAGATGAGTTAACTATACTAGTGTGCGCGTATAAACTAAAAAGCCGCCAGTATTGCAATAGTAGTATTTACAGTGCAGTAGGTTAACTTTATTTACAGTAAAGTTGACTATACTAACTACAAGTTAAGCGTATTATTTTATATAGGCCTATTGTATTTGACTATAGGTTAAGTGCAGTATAGCCCCACTTTACATTAGGGTATAGGTTAAGTCATTGGCTATACAAATTACTATGCAGACCGGCTAGCGGTCTGCCAAACCTAGAACAATATATCCACCACTTGACCACACAATACTACTGTTACTTCGACCAATCGAATAGACAACGTTGCAACTTCTAAAGCCATACAAACATTATTATGATTATTATAACTATTATGATGATTAAAATCCATAATGAATTATAAAAACTTACTAGTATTTATATCATACATTTAAAATACGTAAATATTTACTATATCCTTAGGTTTTGATACCCTATTACATCAGCTTATTATCTTTATCCAAAGCGATAGATATTATTACCCAAGCTGTTGGTAGGCCTTTATCATTGTAATATAGTTGATTCGAATATCTAGTAAAATTAACTGGTGATGCATTGAAAATGGTAATGTGTTACTTCTAAGTTTGGAAAACCGCTAACCGGTTTGCACCCTAATTTGTATAGCCACTTGCTTGGTCCATGCCCTAACCCAAAGTGAGCATCTACTACACTTAACTTATAGTCAATGCAGTGAAATACTACAAACTATAGTCAATTTTCAGTTAGTATAATCAACTAATTGGAAGTATAGTCAACTTGACTGTATTGTAATTGATTGCTATTCTAATATTAGCGGCTTTTTGTTTTGTGAGCCCATGCTAATGAAGCTAATCACATATTTGCAGTAAGCCCTAAACTTTCTCTTCAATCCACATGTCAGAATCCTATTAATTCCAATTATTTTATACTCAAACTGACTCTAATTACGGTCTTTTATACTATATTCACGAGTCCCTCATTCCGTAAATCCCGCACATAAGTTTTCCGCCACAAACTTACGCATATTATAAACTTGTACGCCACTAATTACGTATCTTTTGCAAATAGGTCTAAGAATCCCTTTCTTACATACTACTACTACTACCGTTACCCTGGTAATCTTTTAGTTTGTTGGGGCATCCCTATTCCTCCATGTTATGTACCGGGTGGCCCACGTAACCTTCGATGTGTATAATTAGCGTTTTGATGTCTACAAACCTTTTCAAGGCGTCATTAGGCGTAGAGTTGGTTATTGAGTTTACGAGATTATTTCTGCGGTCAATTCATTCAAACTCATCGATTTACCGGATTTCGTATACCTTTTTTTAAATTATTGCATCTATTATTAAACGTTTCTTATTAGTTGTACTCAACTTCAATAGATAGTCGTAAAGGCTTTATAAGTCCATATACACCATCATAAATATCGAAAGCAATCATAATTATTTAATAATAATACTTTACGTGTTATTAATCACTATAACGATATCAAAACCTATTATTATACCGTAAACATCTAATTCTAACACTTTTCGTATCATATGCTTTCATTCCATGGATAATTGGAATACGAGGTTATTGTTGATCGTAAATTATCAATTAAAGCTTTTCCCGTTAACGAATACTATAAGAAATCCTATTTGCGATATAAAGTAAGTATTATTCACGAAAAAACCGTCCGTAAAAATCATTAATTTAGTCGTCGTCAGATCCACCGATATCATATTGATACTTCTTTTTGAATTGTGAAATTTCTACTAAATTCTTTTATTTAACCTCTCAAAATTCTCATTTTATAAGTCTTAAATTTCTGCCGTAATAGATAGATCGTAAAATGCTTCCAATTGTTGTAATATAGAAATATAGTCCATACAGGATATTTGCTTTAAGTATCGTTATAATTTTACCTCATCGACTTTGCTAATTTTTGCCAAACTTGTAACTTTCCTTTTTTTAACATATGTTGAGATACGTGTTATGGATATCGTTAATTTATGGATATGGATTGACGATGCGTTAATGTCAAGTTATATACCTTTTGATACCGTTTTAATTGGGTTACTCTTCCCGAGGTTTAACTTCTCAATAACCCGTTATTTCGCCACTACTACTATGGACTCAGGCTATTGATCATTGAGTCTATAGGTTACGTGACTGTACTCATAATAGGATAGATAGTATCCGGTCCGGGTATAGTCCGAGCGCACACCGGGTACGATTCGTGTACGGCACGTGTGAGGGAACTTAACGGGTTGGGTACTGGCTATATCTATAGATCCTGCGCGATAGGTTACAGTAGTCCTTTTTAGTCTTTTACCGTGCTTTAATAGTAAACTCTATTTGACACCTACTTGGTTTATTACCATAGGTCGAACTATAACATGCTATTAAAGTTTATTTTTATTATCTCAAAGAAATATTACTTATGATGAACGAATTAATGACACACGTTAATGATTTTGTGTTACACTTTAGTATTATTGGGAAAGATATGTCGTTAGCAAATACCTAGTCCTCTAATTTTATAAATACATCTTTTACCCCTCCGGGGCCGACTTAAACCAATATTTTCGTTTACAAAATACCGTAAACTATATCGCGTCAGTGATGAAGTAATTGTAATAACCGGATTAATCGACTTTAATTATAGACCTTTTGTTCGACTTCGTTTACATCGTAACTAAAATTTAGAAACTCGAAGCTAAATTAACCGCGATTCGTACTAGCTTTTCACCAGCTTAAAGTAAACAAAAATGATATTACTAACCGCAATTGGATAGATCTGTTTTTAGGTAGGCAGCGACGCGCTAAACAATCTAATTTATAATAAGAACGGATAAGATATAAATGAAAAATGACAGTATACGTTCGTTAACGTATGTGGTTATTATACTGCGATGGTAAAGTAAACGGTTACAACTTACTACGAAGCTGGCGAGTACAAGGGTATATATAATACAGGCATGTTTTCTAATTATACCGAAACTGCTTTTAGCGACCCTTATCACGTGGATAAAGCATTTGTCGAATTAAAAGGATTAATTATAAGTAATTAAAACCTATAGATACTATTTCTTATTAGGTTCGAAATACTTTTGGTTTAAGCGGGTGGCCTAAATTGGTCTTGAGCTGTAAAATTTAACTATTTCCGCTCTCGCGCATCGTTACGTATTCGCAACAAATCCATTAAGGCAGGCGTTCGCCGGGTTGATTATATCGTAACCTTAGAGAAATAGCATGAACTCGCTTACTAATTAAAGTTTATAAAAATAAAACTACGCTTTGGTCGTTGATTAACGGAACACATATAAACCTAATAGCTAGATAGTAATATAATTATGACGGAGGGTTACGAATTTTAAGTTTCCTCGTTAAAGGATTGTGGAAATCGTAGTTAATCATTTCGATATTGTAACTAATTATTTTAATAATCCCGTTCCATACGCGTTTAGGACCAAAGATGTAAGGAGATGTAGCTAACGGTAAAAAAACGTTAAGCTAAGTTGATTAGGAAGCGTTATATATGATATAACTTATTAAATTATTATTAACGAGATTACTAACTTGACCAAGTATTACCTTTTATATAAGGGTATGCGGTTTAAGTGGAAAAGGTAAATAAAATTTTCTATCAACGGTAATAAGGAAATTTTAACTCCTAAATATAATTTCGTCTAAGGGTTCTATAGCCTTGAAAGCGTAATTGTAAAATCGAATGAAAAGGAGTTTAATTTAATCAAAACACGTATAAATGAATTCTATTCCTTATCCCTATACTTTTCATTAACATTTACTTTTTAGATGTTTAAATTGATTTCAACTATGATTAATATTATATTGTAAACGAGGTTTTCATATAACGGTTCAAAATAAAGTAAATTCGGCTATTATATCTTCGAAGTTTTAGTTTGATATTAAGGTGATAATAAAATACACCTATTACCTAAATAGCTAAATTTTGAATAAATATTAATAAATAGTTGAAACCGATATTTACATATATTATTCCTGGAATAACGTAGGATATGATTCTTAGCATACCTTAAATACGATACTAACAGGTGATTTTAAACGTTAATGGAAGTCGTTTAATGGTTTATAAGGAAGGAGACTTAATAGTCGATATAGTAATAATACGCTTTAGTTCGGGGGATATACAGGGTGTAATAAAATCGGGTTTTATCAGTTTAATAAAGCGTTTGTACCCGAAAGACAAAACGTACAAGAGATTAATTTCGGTTAACTTTTTCCATAAACCCTTACAGAATAATGCGGATTTTGTAAACGACGGCGATAACCATAGTTAAAGGAAAAGAAAATTAGTTATATTTTTTATTAAAATTGATGAAATTACGCAATTTATTCGATAATGATAAAATTGTAGCCTTACTCCCATGTAAGTGGAAACTAGATTACTATATTTATATAAAACGGAAAGAATATCAATTTTTATTTAACCCACTTTAGGGGCTTTTATATTGAATATTGCGAAATTAACTTTTAAAAATCCGACGACAGGTTAAGGAATTAATAAATAAAAGTTAGGTTCGAGTAAGTTCCTTATTGACCATAATATCGGTATTACTTATTTTTAAGCAGAAAGGGGAATAACAGTTTTATATCAATTACCTAATATTAAATGAAACTACCGAATAAAACCGTTTTCTCCTACGTTTCATTTAAAAAAAACCTTATAAGCGCTATTAAAGTCAATATAGCTCATAAAGTTAAATATTCGAATAACCTTTTACCGTATTCGGTTTATACCTGAATAGGAAAAATTAACAACATTTTGTATGCGATTTAGGTTATTCGAATAATTAATTACCCTCTTTATATTAACGGGAGCGCCGGCGACGTTGTAACGATTCATTAATTATATAATAACGGATATCTTGGATAATTTCGTTACGATTTACTTAAACAATCTTTTGGTTTTTCTATCTGGTATTAAATAGGATTATATAGCGAAAGTTCGTATGGTTTTAAAACTTCTTCGCTATGCGGAGTTAAATCTGAATTTCAAGAAGTGTGACTTCGTGGTTAGAAAGATAAAATACCTGGGTTTTATTATAACAGTCGGGGTCAGCATCCGGGCTAATCCCCCCCAAAAATAACCGGGCGGTTCGCAAATATGAATTACTACGTACGGTTCAAAAGGTTCGAAGTTTCCTTGGTTTTACCAACTTTTACTGTAATTATACAAGTAATTTCTCCGATTTAACAAATTATTTCGTCCGACTAACGAAATTATAAATTCGTTAAACTTAAACGGAACGGGAGAAATATATATATTGAACCGTAAAGGATGCCTTTATTACGGCTCCGATTTTGATATATTAGGATTTAAATCGGCTTACGGTGGTAGAAATCGACTATTAAGAAACGGTGTTGAAAGGGTTTTCATAGTGATGGGATAAGAATGGTATTTTAAAGTTAATAATTTACTATTCCGTACGATTGACAGATGCGGAACGTAATTATACCATTTACGATAAAAAGCATTTTACGGTAATATCCTATTTATAAGTGTGGTTTTTTGAATTACATAATATCCGTACCCCGTTCAAGATTCTAACAGACTATAAAAGATTGGAATTTTTTTTACCACGTTTAATTTGGAAACATTGGGCTAAATAAGTCGAAGTTTTTTCGCTTTTTGCATATTATTTACTAGATAAACCCGTAACTTAAGGTTTCCTCTCGAACACATTAACCCGTAAATTATAAGAAAAACTCGAAGTTAAGGAACGTCGTGCTTGAGTCTTTTAGTTTATTTTTATTATTATATTAAACGTAAATATAATAAACTTGTATATTAAGGGTACGTAAATTACAGAGAGTTTGATAAATCAATTTGATAAAACGAAAGTTTAGTTATTTGATCGCAACGAAATGTATATTAATGACGGGCTGGATATTCTGGAAAGGTCATTGAAAACAAAACCGTCCCGGGCCCAACCCATACTCGAGTCGTTATCAGGGATAACACTGAGGGATTTCAATACGTTGGAACTAATAATACTGTTATAAACCCGATCCGCGTTAGGCCCGTTAATAATTTTAACGACAAGTAATCGCTTTATTTTTAATTTAGGTACTTTAACGGATTTGTAAACCTAAGAAATAAACAATGACCCATGATATAAGGTTTGTTTACTAGTAATTTTCGAAGATATTAAGCATTTTTTAGTTTAATTCTGATAATCGGTGTAAATTACTAATTGTAAAATCAACTCGCGGGGTGTATTACGCTACCTTAATCTTGAATAACTATCGAATTAAAAATTATTAACGACGAAAATCTCAAAGTAAACCTACGATTTGCCCATTATAAGTTATTTAGGCAAAAATATTTTATGTCGCGTTTTCCAATGAGATGACCATTAAAAGGGGATGGTCGTAAATATTGGACGTTTATAGAGAATATATACGTAATATAACGGGACGAAACCTCGTCATACCTTACGATAAGACCTTTTTAACCCCTTTACATTTTAAACCGGTATTAAATACATATTTTTATCGATTTTATAGTCGATTGACCAATTACTAAAGGTGGCCCTCATAACACTTTAATTATTACGAATCGATATTTTAAATTTATTCAATTTAAGGCTATAAAGTTTATAACTACCGATACGTATAGGAACCGCTTTCGGAATATATAGTAAAGATTCTATGGATTTTGAACATTTATTATTAATAATCGTAATTCGAATTAGATAAACGTATTTTGAATGACACTTTTCTTTTTTTAATAAAAGTTGAATAACTTTTATTCACGACGCATTACCTATAAGTTTATAGCGGTATTGAACGTATGAATTAAGAAGTTCAAAAATACCAACGTATTGTCGTCGCTTTTTCGTAATATAATCAAGCTTTATATTTACCCGTTTATTAATTTATATTCAATAATCGGAAGTTAAAGGTTACCGAGTTTAGTACGAACCGTCTAGTAAATATGTATAAAATGTCGTTTATTTCGAAGGTGAACAGAAATACGAAGTTTTTAACTAATTTAGCGAAATGAGTCGTTATATTTTTTAATACACTTACGTAAAGGGGCGGAACTAATATAGGCGGCTATAACTTATATTTATTAACAAATTAAAACAACGGCGAACCATAGATGACATTCGGCCAAACGATATAAATTGAAAGAATCAGATTTGTCTAAACTTCCGTAATATTAAAACTAAGCGCCCAAGTAAAAAGTTTAATTTACTTTATAGTTAATACTAGATTGTTGATACTTTGAACGTATTTAATATTGTTTAAATATTTCGGATAAATACCTCATATTTTACGTACACTATGTTAAATAAACGACTTCGGAACCCTTTTCCTTATAAGTTTTATCCGATATTCGTCTAAAACTAATTATAGTGGTTAACGATACAGGAAAAGGTATATACGAGAAATTTGAAGTTTAAAAAATTCTTTACGTTAAAAATAAGGCGAGGCGTGGTTCATTTTACGTTAGTTAAGTAAAGAAATTATTATAAATCGGAGTGGGAATTGGTAAAAAATTACTAATATATTATAACCTTAAATAAATTTAAGGCTAAATCAACGAACATCCGAGTTTTCAACAACCTGGTATTTCGACGTTGGTGTTAGGTTCATACCAAACGAATTACGAAGGGCGAGCTACTTATGCCTTTAAAATAACATATTACTTATTAAAGGAGGAAAATTTATTGTTAAACGAGACTACAATATAATAAGTAAGGCCGGATAAATATTACCCGACCTTTTTGAATATATATCTGATTATAAGGCGGTTTTTACCATAACCTAACAAAGTTTTACCTACTCGTTATTATTATTTTTATTAGCGTTCAATAAGTATCGGAGTTATTAATGTTAAGGCCCTTATTATAACTGGCTCCAGATATTAAGCGACGTCGGGGGAAAAGGACGACGAGAGACGTAACATGTATTAGTTGGCGCTGATAAAAGGGGCCATTAAAAGGCGGAATAGACGCGGGGCGATACCGAAAAAGGCGTATAACGTTAAAAGGAACGGGCGTTAAGGGAGGTCGATGATAACGGATAACGTTAAAAAGGACTAACGTTAAAGGAAGCCTATGATAACGGCTAAAGAAAAATAGGGCGAAAGTTAGGGCGAGGAAAACGACCTTTTAATCTGGTTATTAAAGATTATAATAGATTAATTTTATCCCGGACGATATAATCAGCCTGGGTATAGTTTCTCATCCGTTTGCGGTCGGCCCGATTTACTCGCTTTGAACTAAGGTTAATAAATAGAATACGGGTAAAATTGAGACTCGTATAATTAGGTTTTGGATACCGCTTGTTACACTTTATAAACCATAACTAATATTAATTATGAAAAAATATGGCTTACTTAGCTATATTATTTTGGCGATTTAAGCTAAAATTACGAAAGGGTATACGGCGATTATTAAAAGGAACCGGAGCTAAAACGTTATACGTTGAAGACCGGTCGGTCGAAAAAGTTTTGTCCCGGTAAATAAGCGATATTATAAAAGATAATGAAAGGGTATTAAGGGAAAATAAACCCAAGAGAAAAAAGTAACAGGAACGTATAATTAAAAGAGTAATTACTTATACGTCCGGTACGGTAAAGACTCCTTATATTTAAGTGATATTGCAAAGCCGGGTGAACTAATTAACTCACTCTGAAAAGACGGGGGTAAAAACGGGTCGATAACCCAAGATATTGTTTTAATACTTACGTATAAAGGATGAAATATAGTCTTGATTATCTGCCGTAATAATTAATTGGTATAAGAGTACACGTAAAGTAGGTGAAGTTATATATAAGTTTATCTTTTAAATATATTACAAAAAAAGGTTAAATAACGATCGAGTTTTTCGTAAAGTTTATTTATTAATTTACCTTATTATAAATCTTTCGACATATATGATAGCCTTATACTCGATAAACTTAAACGTAAATAAAAGAAATACCGAGATTAAATAAATAGTTAATACACTATATATATTCATTTTTAATCTATAAAGAGGAAAATTCGCTTTTATCGCTGTTTTCTCTAAAACGAGTAGGGTTTCTATAATATAAAAAGGTTATAAAGGGTAGTTAACGGCATGGTATTCGTATACAATAAGGAATTATATTGT
The DNA here is from genome assembly GCA_038502455.1 of Anisogramma anomala. NCBI lineage: Eukaryota > Fungi > Ascomycota > Sordariomycetes > Diaporthales > Gnomoniaceae > Anisogramma > Anisogramma anomala. Next base: position 17,067,475 of record JASMMZ010000005.1, read on the forward strand.
ACGAGGCAATTCATTACCCGTAGTAGGAGCGCCGGCAACGGCATAACTTAAACCAGGTTTATTTTATACGTCGATTATAAGGGAAAGGTAAAAGAAATAGCTGGTAAATAGTAAAAAAATGTTGGCGGTATTTGGAAGGTAGAATATGAAGGGTAAAAGTAAAATAATTACGCAAAAAGGTAGATAATGAAGTACGGACAGCATTATAAAAAGAAAGAATGAAAGTTTTAGGGGTTATGGGAGCGTTCGTATTTATAGGTATTAATGGACCGGATTCGGTAAGGGCTACGCATTATACGAGGTATTATACGACGCGTTAAAAGGTACGTTATACGGCAAGTTAAGGGGGTGCGTTATACGACGCCGATGGCTTAGGGTTAAACCGGTTAATACTTTATACAACTTATTAAAAGGCGCGTTATACGGCGTCGGCGATCCGGAGTTAAACCGGTTAATACGTTATATAGCTCGTTAAAGGCCGCATTATACGATGCTGACAGCCTAAGGTAGAATCGCCCGATATATTATACGGCGCGTTAAAAGGTACGTTATACGATACCAGCGGTAAGAAAGATATGCTATATGGTAAGTTAAAAGGTACGTTATACGGCGCCGGAAACTTAGGGTTAAACCAGCTAATATGTTATACGGCCCGTTAAAAGGCGCGTTATACGGCGTTGGCGACTTGGGGTCGCATCGGCTAATATATTATAGGACGCGTCAAACGTTGCGTTACCGACCCACGCCTGGTTCACGTACTAGGCGGATAAAGTCCGCGCCCCGTATTTAACTAGCAGGACACCGTAACTCTTATAGCATCCGGGGAAAAAGGGGGTATATTATGAACTCAAATTATTAGCTATTAAGTATATAAATTACGTGACGAGCTGGGCACTAGCTAGTCCCATAGGTCCTATACGATGAGCCACAGTAGCCTCTTCTAGTCTTCCACCATACTTCAATAGTAAACTCTATTTGGCACCTACTTGGCTTACCACCGTAGGTCGGACTATAACAGCTACAAATCTAGCATTTCCGAGAAAAAAAGGTATCGTTAGTTTATATGCCAACGATACCAAAATCTTCTCCTTACGTAATTAACAAATACGAGTCAAAAGTTAAAGTATTTATGCCTAGCCTATTTTTAAATTGAATTCGGTACGTTAAAAACTAACAAAAATTTGTGTTGGCTAATCCATATAATAGTTTGACGTATTATATCAACGTTACAAATGGAAACGTATTCCTTAACTTCTTCTACAGTTTTCCCAACATAATCCGTTAATGATTCGTGACGGATTATATATATATTCATATAATATTACGGCTATTGATGGTGAACTAACCGTTTACTCCAATATTTAAATTGGCAGTAATTACAACGATTAAAAGTTGGTTAATATTTTAGATTATAAACGATGAGGTCAATATTCAATTTCTACATCTATTACTGTATTCTCTAGCGATGAGCCGTAATTCTATCCTTATCATCGTAAATTATTCTCAATTTCAAAATCGGAACGTCTTGCATCTTGAAATTCACTAATAATACGAATTGAATAACGTCTCGTATAAGAAGGCCATAGATTCCAATTTAATCGCTTTTCTTAAAAGATTTATCCGGTGTATTAATAATATCTTTAACTTGAAGTTTAAAAGCCAGGTTTTCATTGAAATTTTTCTTTTAAAACATATATACCATTATATACACCTTTATAAACTATTAATCCTCGTTGTTATTCTTTCATTTAGTGTATATAGTTTTCTTAAGTAAATTTTAACGTCTTCAGTATTTTATTTATCTAATAACAATCGACTCAATAAGATTCTATTAATGAATCCGTTAGATTCAAGGTTTTCGAATTTAAAAATCTTCATAAGATTTAAGGGGTTTTTATATGGTCTGACTTACGTAATACAAAGAGTGGAAGAACCGGTAACAATTCTAATTATGACGTTTTTAATAGCGATATTTAGTATTTTGAAGGATCCATTCCATTTACATAGATTTTTCCATGTAAGGACTTTACTTTAAAGAGGCACAAAGAACACGTTTGTTGTTGATCTTCCATTTCTGGTGATGAGGGCATTATTTACCTAGTGGTGTGCCGATTTTGCTCTTTTTTTAAAGGTTCGATATATATTATAACCTAATTTTAGCCATTTAGCGTTGGTAGCGATTTAGTTGTTTCATGTAGTTAGGATTTCAATACAAACAAAGTTCATAGAAGACCCTTAAGATTAATAGTATTGTTAAAGCATTTGACAGCCATTAATAAAGGTGATTTTTGACTTGTGAAACTTCCAATATTATGGGTAAGAATATAGTAGGCTCTTCGTAAGAATATATGAACTTTTTCGACTTCATCAATACCATAATAGACTTTAAAGGGGACCTGTTTATACTGAATCCCTATTATCATGGCATTAACTAAAAACTCCATCGTAAAAAAGTTGATACTAGCATCGTGAACTAGAAAATCTAGAGGTCTCAGGTATGTGTCAATCCATAAAATACGTAATGAATCCTATATTTTCTTCGCTGTAATAATTTTAAGGAAAAAAACATAGTAAAAGGCCATTTCTAAAACAATAACGTATGGTAAAAGTCTACCGTCCACGTAAAACATATTAATAAAAACTTTGAAATTAAAATTTTATTTTTTATTTTGAACTTCTTTTTTAGCTGGTTTAGAAATGTATTTGGTGGCAGTAGCAAAACCGTTCAATTATCTCTAATGATAACAAGTAAATATTTTTATATTCAACCCTTTAAGAACTTCACACAAGCCATCGGCCGCCGGGTAATTAAATCATCGATGTAAATAACAAAGTTTTTGCTTCATCACGTTTAATACTATCGTCTATAACACTTCAGGATTGAACTAAATGTATCACCATTTCAAACTAAATGGGAAGCGTTAACCGCCTTTCACTTTAACTAGTTTATCAACATAAAAATCAACGTTAATGCCGAATTTCTTTATCTTTTAAAGTTAAAAGGGAAGGGGGTAGTGTTTTCCAAGATATTAAGGATAATAAGCCTAACGATTGCAGTCAAAATTGTTAATCCCAGTGAAAAGATTTTTTTCCAGAGTTAAAACCAACTTTAACCTTACCAACATCTATATATTCAAGTTTTGTTACAATATCAATATCCCTTTGCAATACAACATATTACGAATAGCATCCTATGAAATACACTACTACCTCAGTAACTGGAATAATACCTGAAAAATATTAAATACGCGAAACAATCTCGAAAAGTAAATAAATATATAAAGCTAGAGTCTTCATCGTCATATTAATGATAAGAGTTTTCACATATTAACCGGAACAAAAAGGTATAGTTGGCGAATTATTACGTTGTTTTCTAGCCGGTACTAGTATTTTTTATACCAAACTATAAACCTGGACTTATTTTCGTTATATTTAACCTGTACGTACTCAAAGTTTTTAATGCGTTTCGTATATTACCAGTTAAAAGCAAAGGAGTATTACGTATATTATGTCATTTTCTTTGATTCCTATTTGGCAATGATATAGCTTATCAACGCACAACCTTCTTATCGCAAATCCAATACCTCTTAATATTGAAAAAAAAAAAAAAAATGTGTAATGAACTTAAAAATTTTAACGATGCGGAATATCCTCCGCCTTACGTGGTTCGGCATTCAAGCTTCTTGGTCTGGGCTTCTATTGACTGTATTACCTGGGCCTACCATAATTACAGTTGATAAAGTACGTGTAAGAGGGTTTTTTTTTTTTAGATTTATTATCATCGAGTAGTGCCCAATATATAGCTAGTATAGGGTGACTCTCTCTAATGTGAAATACATACATATGCTGGTGGAAAGGCTCGTAACTTAAGTGTTCCTACCTACAACAACCACCCTATTCGAAAATTTCTGTTGTTTGCAAATAATACCGTACAATCCGTTGAATGAACCATTCAAAGCTGTGTTCTTCACTAAACAAATATATAAGGTTGAAAACCTAATCTTATAAACCTGTGGACAATTTTCGGGCAATATATTGTATATATATGTTAAATAACGTTAGGATTTTATAATTTACCGTATTGGTCCTTACTATGTGGTATAAACTTACAACGGCTACAAATATGCACTACATTTGCATAAGTTCCTTCACGTGCCACTTAAAAGAGGGCGTACACTACTAGGTGTTTCGGAAAAGGATTCTACCCTAATATACTTGTAAAGAAAAATCCACCACCTTTCACAACCTTTATTCAAAGAACGGAAAATCACAAAGACAAAAATGAAACCTTTTAAAAATAGAACCTTAAGTTAGCCTTCCAATCAAAACCTTAAGGTACCCTATAGTTTAGAGACTTGTAATAGCGTGAAAACTGTAGACTTAGCCAGGTTGGATTGTATGGCTATCTTAGTCCCCGCTCGACGCCTACTTGCATCGAGGATATAATAGCTCTAAAAGAGTAAAAAGCGTATAAAACACATACATATTGGTTGAAAGCCCGTTGTGATAGGGAAGATATACTTCATAACTCGGTGAAGAATGTACTTTATAGTGGAGAAATCACGACCCGAGCCACCTTTTTGCCACGAACCGCAAGCCTAAGAAGAGTAAAAGAATCGTAAAATAGGGTACACCACTAAATGGATGGTATTCCATGAAAAGTCTTCTGTAGACAGCCAAAGAAATGCATCCAAAATATAGTCGAAGGCCCTACTAAACGTGCGTGGCGCTAGTGCGGGTGACGACAGCTTAAAAATAGATAAATAGATAAACAAACAGAGCCATCAAGTGCAAATGCTTATAATGAAGGTCTCTCTTTGAAACCTTAAAACGGAAAAGAAATTAAACTTGCATTACAATGCAAGTTCAAGTCTGAAAGCTCCACTAATTGAGCAGAGCGCTAGTGTGGGTGGCGACGATTCAAAGATAAATAAATAAATGAATAAATAGAGCTGCCAAGTGTAAGCGCTTATAAGGTCTCTATTTAAGACCTTAAAACGCAAAAGAAATCAACCTTGCATTGCAATTGCAATGCAAGTTCAAGTATAAAGGGCCACGTTGGCACAAATAACGAGGGATAGAATCATTGGTTGTAAGGGTTATTCTCTGGATGCACCGCTCCGCGGGCGGTGCGCCGGGCCGACGACGATCTTCATAGCCAAAAAGGGGTCGCCGGAAAAGATTCAAGTGGTGATAGAGCCGATTAGTGATGTTGTGGTAAAATAGAATGCATATGAAGTGATGGTGTTGAGAGCAACTAGACTTAAAAAAAATTCTCGTTAGTGTATACTGTTAGGGTTTACAATGTAAGCCCCCTACCCTCCTTAAAAAGGTGGTCCGTTCACCCATGCCAAGAAAGTTGATGTAAGATTGAAGATGAGAGAGAGGGGTTTTTATTGTCGTCGCTAAATTCGTAAGTTTGGGGGTACATATAAGTTGAGCTTGGTATCCGTATCATTATAGTCGCAAACGAAAACCCTAACTAACTAAAAATGTTTTTATATGTGACGTCCGGATACTGTAAAGTGTATTCAAACCATTTGTAGCCGGTGATAACCTGGCGGACTCACTGGCCTAGTATGCCTTCATCAGCTCCTATATTACCTATTGCTTATATTGTATTATAGGAGCGATACTTACCTACTTTATTTGCTTTTTTACGAGATTATTTACTCGTGAAGGTACATACTCATGAGTTTTCCGTCTGATAAGTACTTATTACTATAATGATAATGGTACAGTAGATCTCTACTTTAATATTTATCTTTAAATATAGTCTGTAATACCATAGTACGTTTACATATACAGATAACATAATAAATGGTAACTATAAGCTAAAATACTGCTTGCAACTAGACCGAATATAATTATTGCAAAACAATCAAATTAAGTAACTAGCATGGCGTTGTAAAAATTCAACCCTACCACCAAAACTCTACATTTTTCTCGATTTTCTTTAATAATCCCCCCCCCCCCTCCATATTTAACACTACACCGTATATTACAAATCGCGAACCTCAAATGTATAAGAAAATGAAAGTTACAAACATTAAGTATTACATTAAACAAGTCCTAAACCCCTAATAAAACGCGATAACTAACTTATACAAAAAACCCTAAGAAAAAACTACGTCTACCCCGCAAAACTTAACAACCACTACCTTTACTTCAACACTATTTTCGGCTATATACATACCTTAACCTATTTTATCTTCGCTTACGACCTTAAGTTTCCATACTTCTTTAGAGCGTTCCTTATCTATGCCTACCCGTTATTTGCTTGCTGCAATTACAAAACTCTTACCTTTCATCGTTATAAAACTAGGAGAAACATCCTTATTAGCAGGCTAAGCCGTTGGTAACGTTAAAGCCATAGAATTTATAACAAGTTTATGTCGTAAGTTTGAAGAATATAACGTTACAAGATGCGCAGAATATAATGTCGTTATATGACGCTTGGATAACTTAGCTTTTCAAAGTCACCTTCATTATCGCCGAAAATATTTACCAATCTTTATCGCCTTATCGAATAACTCTAATGACAGCCGCCGTCACCATTAATGAAAAGAGCTCGAGCACCTGCCCTTAGGCGACCATTCTCACCATCGATCGCGCGACCGCTATAAGCCTTCTCACAGCTGCCACGAACCTTTTTGCGACCGCCGCGAACGCGAACCATTTCACAACCACCGCGAACTCGAACCCTTTTATGACCACTGCGAATGAAAACTCTTTCACCGCCTTCATTCTCATAACCGCTGAGAATGCAAATTCTTTCACCACTGTTACTACCGTAACCATCGCAAGCCTTATCGAACTCCGAACATAATAACTACTCAATAATCGGCAAACAACACTCGTCGCCTAAAGCATAAAAATATTTAAATAATTAATCATAAGTATTATAGTTTAAAAGATATACGTATTATTACCATAAACAGAGATATAGTCTTCACTACCTTATAAAGCTTTGATTAATATTTGAACCCTATTATTAACACTTTTCGATGCTTTAAAAACTAAACAATGAATGTTTCTTTCACTTTATTACAAAAATAGGTAATATATTGGTAAAATATGAGGGTTATTTTTTATAACCATTGTAAAATGTCATGTCGTAACTTCGTATACAATATAAACATCTTTGTAGACCACTTTATCATAAATCCTATACGAACGACTACAAAATAGGGGGGGGGAGCTAAATTCTCGTAACCCTATTTTTGAAAGAATTAATATTGTTTACATAAATAGATTCAAATAAAAATACGTTATATATAAGCTTTGAGTATACTAAACCGCTACAAATACAATTTATGTGGCGTTATAATGTAATGATCACACTAAATACCCGTGAGTATATTGAAGGTGTCAGAGGGTTTATGTTATCAAGAAGGTAGCAGGGGTACTGAGTGAATAATATCGCAACCGTGCAAGTAATGATCAAAAGCCGTGAGGCTATTCATATGTGTAGACTGAATACTTAGATTGACAACTGAAGAGCTATGAAGGAAATACTATCTATGTGGTGATGACCATGTCCTTATATATCCATGCCTTCATACCGTCTTTAGTACTGGATCCCTTGAATCAGTGCTGAGCCCGCTGATCCTGGATCACTTGGATCAGTACTGATCCCACTGATCCTAATCACGTGATTGGCTTAGTCATTTCCTTGCTGATAAAGGAGAGGTGTTCCCCGCCTAATGTGTTGGACTTCAGGCTCTAAGTGGCTCAGCTACATACTGGCTTGCTTCCTAACCCACCATCATGCTTGGATCGTAACATATAATTGATATTTGGTTCGCCTTCGGTTTAAACTTTTAACAATACTTATTTTGATCACATAGCAAGTAAAGTGCGAAGATATATATAGATAAAATCAAGAAATCTAAAACTTTGTTATTTATAATAGTAATATGTCGATAGCCCAATCATCAGCCTTTATTTTTTAGAGATACTCGCAACAGATATGATTTTAGGTATTCTCGCAAGGATGAATACTAGCCTTACAAGCTGTTATGGACTTAGGCCGTTGGCCATTGAGCTTATAGGTTACGTGACTGTGCATGTAACGGAATGAGTAGGACTCAACCTGGGCCCGGCCCGGGTACGGACCAGGCACGGTCTGGGTACTAGCCGGGCACAGTCCATGCACAATACGTGTGAGGGCACGTAATGGGATGGGTATTAGTCTTATCCAAAAACTCTATACGTTAAGCTGCGGTAACATTTTCTAATTTTTTTTTTCGTACCTTAATAGTAAATTCCATTTAATTTCGATTTAATTTACTATTATGAGTCGGATTATAATATATTATTAAGGGTTTTTTTTTATTTTTGTAAAAAAAATAACCTATAATAAATAAATCAATAACAAACGGTCATAATTCCATGTTATATTTTAGCGTTATTTTGAAAAATAAGTCGTCGGCGAATACCTATCATTTTATTTATATAAATTAACTTTTTATTATTTTAAAATCGATATAAACCAACATATTTATTTTATAAAATAACGCAAGTTATATCGCGTCGGTTGAAAAACAATTTTAATGACCAAATGAATCGACTTTAATTATCGAATTTACGTTCGAAATTACTTACGTTATCGCGAAAATTTAATAACTCGAAGCCGAATTAACCCCGATTCGAGTTAAGTTCTTACTAGTTTAAGGCGTATGAGAACAACATAACTATTTACAATTCAACAGATTTTTTTTTTTACAAAGACACCGACAAATGTAACGATGAAATTTATATTGAAAACGAATAAAATATAGATTAAAAAGTGTTAGTATCCCTTTTTTACGAATAGAGATATTATACGGCAGTGATAAAATAGGCGATTATAACGTATTATAAAACCAGAAGATATGAAGGTATATATATAATATAGGGAAGTTTTTCGATTATATCGAAACGGTTCTTTGTAACTTTTACTATGTAAATCGGGTATTAATCGAATTTAAAAGCTTAGTTATAAACGATAAGAACTTATAGGTATTATTCGTTATTGAATTCGAAATACTTTTAACTTAAACGGGAGGCTTAAATTAGTTTTCAATCATAAAGTATAACAATTTATGCTTTCGTATATCGTTACGTATCCGCGAAAAATTTATTACGGTAAGTATTAGCCGGGTAAATTATATCGTAACCCTAAAAAAGTACCTTGAATTCACCAACGAGTTAAAGTTTTTAAACTTAAAACAACGTTTTGGTCGTTAGCTAACGAAACCTATTTAAACCTAACAGCCGAATAGTAATACGGTTATAATGAGAGTTTATAATTTTTAAATGCTTTTATTAAAGGGACGTAATAATCGCAGCTAATCATTTCGATATTGCGACCAATTATTTTAACAACCCCATTCGATATGCATTTAAAACCAAAAACGTAAGGTGACGTAAACGATAATAAAAAATGGTTAAATAAAGCTAATTTTAGAGAGTTACTTACACTATAATCTATCAAACCATTATTGACATAATGACGATTTCCATCCAATATTATTTTTTACATAGATATATATGTTTTAAGTAAAAAAATAAAAAAGAGTTTTTCATTAACGGCGATGGGGAATAACTAAATCCTAAATTTAATCTCGTTTAGTGTTTATATAACCCGAATAACACAATTGTAAAATCTAGTATAGAAATTGAATTTAAATATAATACATATAAATAAAAATCCTCTTCTTATTCTTATATTTTTTAATTACACTTACTTTCTAAATTCTTTAATTTATACTCATTGGAATTATTATTATATTATAAACGAGGATTAAGTATAACGGTTAACGACAAATTAAATTCGGCTATTATATTCGCGAAATCTCAGCACGATATTAAGTTATAATAAAATAAACCTAGTACCTAAGAAACCAAGTTTCGTATGAATATTAATGAATAGTCGAATCCGATATTAATATATATTATTTCTGGAATAATACAGGATATTATTTTTGAAATATTTTTAATACGATGATAATAGGTAACTTTGAACGAAGGCGATACGAATTTATTAGTTTAAAGTTTGGAAAGCTTCGTTATCGAAGTAGTAATAATACTTTTTAGGACGGAAGATATAAAAGACATGGTAGGTTCGATCTTCGTCAGATTGATATAACGTTCGTACTAAAAAAATAAAACGTACGGGAGACCTATTTTGAATGGTTTATATTATAAGCTTTTACAAAATAACGCGAATTTTGTAAACGAAGGCGACGACTACAGCGAAGGAGAAAAAATTAGTTATGTCTTTTACTGAAATGAGCTAAAATTCGCGATTTATCCGATAAAAATAAAGTTATACCTTTCCTCTATATAAAAAGAAAATCGACTATTATATTTATATTTAACCGAACAAAGATAAATATTTGCCAAAACGACTTTAAAGACCGTTAAATTTGATACTAAGGGATTAAATTTTTAAGTTTCGACGATAAGTTACGGAGTTGGTAAATAAAAGCTAGGTTCAGGCAAGCTCCTTATCGACGGTAGCACCGGTATTACTTATTCGTAAGCCGGAGGGGGGGTAGCGGTTGTATATTGACTCCCGAGCTAGAAACCATTAACGACGAGGATATTGCAATAGACCTACGACTCGTCCATTTTAGGCTATTTGAGTAAGAACATTTTATTCCGCGTTTTCTAACGGGATTACCACTAGGAGGGAATAGTCGCAAATATTCGACGTTTGTATTAAATATACACGTATTGTAACGGGACGAAACCTCGTCATATCTTACGATAAGGTTTTCTTTAACCTCTCCCTATACGTAACCAGTACTAGACGTATATTTCAGTGGATTTCATAATCAACTTATTCATTATTAATAACAGATTTCAATATTTACGAGTTATTATAGATCACCTTTCCAAATTTGATTAAATTCAAGTTATATGATTTATGATTATCGATACGTACGTGGAGCGTTTCCAGGATTTGTAATAGAGATTTTATAAATTCCTAACTTTCATCATTAGTAACCACGGGTCGAATCAAATAACATATTTTGAACAACTTTTTACTCCTTAATAAAAGTCGAATAACTTTTATTTACAGCGTATTATCTATAAATAGAAAACGGTATTAAATAGTTAAACTAAAAGGTATATAAGTATTTTCGTATCGTCTTCACCTCTTTGTAATATAATTAGGCTTTATATTTACCCGTTTGTTAATTCGTATTAAATAACCGAGAGTTAGCAGTTACTGGGTTTAGTATAAACTGTTTAGTAAATAGGTACAAAATATTACCTATTTTAAGGGTAAATGAAAATACGAAGTCGTTAACCAATCCTACAGGGCAAGTCTTTGCGTTTTTATTTTATTTATGTAAAGGGAAGGAGTTACCATAGGCGGCGATAACTTATATCTAATAATAGATAAAAACGGCGGCAAATCGTAAACGACGTTCGGCGAAACGTTATAAGATAAATATTAGGTTTAGCTAAGCTTTCGTAATATTAAAACTAACCGCCAGAGTAAAAATTTCGATTAGCTTTACAACTAGTATCGGGTGGTCGATATTTCGAAGCTATTTCATATCGTATTAAATATCCCTAGTAAACAATTTATATTTTAAATAAATTTAATTAAGCGGGAGGTTTCGAGCCCCTTTCCTTCGCAGGTTTTATCCCATATTCACTCGTGACTAGGTTTGATTACTGACGATGTAGGAAAAGGTAAATACGAGGAATTTAAAGTACAAAATATTCTTGCGGTAAAGACGGGAAAGGGTGGAGTTTGCTACGTATTAATTAAGTGAAAAGGATAAAATACTCAGGAATAGGAATTAATAGAAAATTACCAGCATATTATAACCCTAGAAAAGTTTAAGGCGAAATGGAGAAATATTCGGGTTTACGATAGTGTGATATCTCGACATCGACTTTAAGTTTATATTAAACGATGAATACGAGGCAAATTGTCCATACCTTCGGATTAATACTTTACTTATAAATAAAAAAAGAGAACTTATTACTAAATAAGGCTATAATGTAAGAGGTAAAGCCGGATAAATATTACCAGACTTTTTCGAATACGTATCTGACTATAAGGTGGCTTTTACTACGACTTAGCGAAAATCCATTTATTTATTTTAATTATTTTTATTAGGTTTTAATGAATACCAACTTTATTGACGTAAAAGACCTTATTAAGACTAACTTCGAATATTAGATAATACTGGAGGAAGGAGATAATAAAAAGCGCAACGGAAATTAATAGGCGTTGAAAAGGGGGGCTAGTAAAAAACGGGACGGATATGAGGTGACGTCGAAAATAACGGATAACGCGAAAAAAAGAGGGCGTTAGGAAAAACCGATAACGAATAATACGAAAAGGGACGGATATTGAAAAAGTCCGACGATAGCAATTGATGAGAAATAAGGCGGGGGGTGGGGGGGAGTAATCCTTTAAATGGGTAATTAAAAACTATAATACATTAATTTAAATCTAGGTAACATAATCGGCCCGGACGCGATCCTATGCCTAATCGCGGTCGACCCGATCAGCTCGCTTCTATCTAAGTTTAGTAAATAAAATACGAGTAAAATTGGAAATCTTATAAGTAAGCCTTGGACGACGTTCGTAACATTTTAAAAACCGTAGCCTATATTAATTAAAAAAGTTATAACCTATATGGTTATATTATTTTGAATCTTTAGACCAAAATTACGAAAAGGTATATAATTATAATTAAAAGGGGTCGGGACGAAAACGTTACGCGTTAAAGATCGGTCGATAGAAGGCGTTTTATCTTTATAAATAAACGATATAATAAAAAATAAAGGAAAAAATTGGTATAAGATTGGATCCGAAAGGAAAAGACGACGTAATCGTATAACTAAAGGGTTAACGGTCTATACGGTCGGAATAATAGGAATTCCCTACGCCCGAACAACATTATGAAGCCGGGTAAATTAATTAAGCAACTTAAAAAAGGCGGGGGTAAAAACAAGTTAATAACCTGTAACATCTTTCTAATGTTTACTCTTAAGGGATAGGATATAAGCTTTATCTTTTACCGTAATAACTAACTAACGTAGGAAGACACGTAAGCCTGCTAAATCTGTAAGTAAACTTATCTCATAAATATATGACGAGAAAAAGTCAATTTGCGGTTAAGTTTATTATAAGATGGACCTATAGGTTTAACTTATTATAAACCTTTTGGTATATACGATACCTTTACGCCCGGTAAATTTAAACGTAAAAAAAGAAGAACGCTAAAGTTTTAAAGGCGGTTATTATATAATATATAAACGTTCTTAGCCTATAACTGAAAAAGCTTATTTTTATCTTTATTATTTCTAAAGATAAGGAAATCTCTAATAATATTAAAGGGTTTTAACAGGTAATTCGTAGTAAGGTATCAATCTATATTAGGGTAATATACCTTACGGGGAAACTTATTATCCCTTTTAAAGGTGCCGGCAGTAACGTAATTAAATTGAACCTATAATAAGTATCGGCTCCAATAATAAGCTGGGAAAAAAGAGGGAAATATATTAACGGAAACGGCTAATTGGGATATATAAATGGGAGGTAAAATAGTTTTAAAAAATGTAGTTGTGCATATTACTATATACCCTCATAGATAGTATACATAGGCTAAGTAGAAGTGCACTGTATTGCAGGGTACATTCCTGTAGGGTATGCGGTAATGTGTCACACTGAAGGCTGCACGCTTATAAGACGCAAAGTACATTATATATGGATCGGTCTGAAATGACTATTCTAGACCGATGGTAATAAGTGAATCGGTCTAAAAAAAAGTATTCCAAAGGAATACGAATTGGGGGGAGGGCTTATAAGCTTTCACCTGTGGCGCACGCCTCCAAATACTTCTTTTTGACTTATTATTTTCGTTTAATACTACAACTACTAATCTAATGATTACTTTTTTAAAGAATATATTTTACGTGAATATTAAGTCTTATGACTTTACCGACACTAATTAGTAGCATACTCGGTTAACTGCAGAAAGCCTAAGAAAAAAAAAGATAAATACATGTTAGATACCTATAACTGGATACTATAACGGTACCAACTGCCTGTACTTTAACATTGCGCTTTATAAAAACTATATAAAAGTGTAGAATTACATGGGAACGCCGAGAAACCCGAAACGTTACAAAACTATAAGATTCGAAGTAACTTTAAGAAAATCAGCCTCGTTCCATTAACCGTCAACTTACATTGGTACTCTAAACGATTAACACGAGCCCTTTTGAAAAAGAGTCCTACCATGTATTAGGCTACGTAAGCCAAATTCCCAAGTTTTTTCGAAACACTTTATTGGAACTTATCGGATACTAGGCTACGTAAGCCAAAAGGCTATTAAGTTTTGAAACCCCACGTTCAAACCCATTCGATTTTCGACAATCTACACCAATCTCCTTACCAAAATCGGTTACACACAAATAACTCAACCTACGGCCTGAATATTATCAGTTACAAACCAAAAAACCAACCGATTTTCCCACCAATTTTTGCTATGGCACGCTAATACGGACCGAATACTAAATACCGAATCACATAACTACACTCCTTTTATCTTACCTATTTTCCAAATTTTACCTTATGCATTTCAAGTTTAATACCTATAACATTTCAAATTTGACTATTTGATTGACTAATATAACGTTAATAACGTCAATAAAACTAATTTAAAACGTTTAACTAATTTATGGTTACGCTTTACTTAAATATCGTTTAAAATTTATTTAAGCTACTAAATACTAATAAACTCTATTCAACCGCTTTAATTACCTTATTTTATTTACATTTACCACGTTATCCCAAACTTCAAACCACCTTAAATTACATACAAACTGCCCTTTTCATATATCTAATAGCCCTATTAGTAATAGATTTTATAAAGGTTAACGACTATATAAATAACATCTTTATATATAGATCGTTTCGAAGTAGTATCCTTAAACATTTGGACCTTAACATTTAAAATAAAAAAATCGAGGCTTTAGTGAGAGATTTTAATCCTTGCACTTCAAATACATATATTATGAATATAATTTTCAGCTATTGAAGTAACGAAATTGAAGAACGCGAATTATTTGACGATTTTAGAGAAAACTTTTCGAATTGGACGTTAAATATGTGATAAATAGTGGATAAAATAATTACAAGAATACTAGAAAAACAATTACGAAGCAAAGGTACTAATATACCCGGTGAAAATAATAGCCGCATCGCAAAATCCAGGTTTATAACGGCTCAAATTATACATATACCGAAATAAATGGACGAAGAAATTATAAAAGGAGAATTTATAAAAAGATACTACCTATAAAAACATGAAGAACACCTAATTAAGGTTATGAAACGAAGTTCTAAAAACCCACCACAAATTAAGATATGGAGTTCGTTAAAATTAAACGCCCAATAAAAATAAAAATAGAGGAATTAATAAAAAAGGAGAAAGTACCGTAACAATTATTTACACTGAGGGTTGAACACGAAGCCTCCCTAAAATGAAACTTTGAACCGATATAAAGAGAAAAACACACCCCGAACACTAAAAACAACCCGCTCGGCTATAATGAAATCGGCTGAAACGTAAACAATAACCCGCCTCGAAATGTAACAATCGAATGGAATACGGAAAATACCCCAATCCAGGAGTTAATAAGCGACGTAAAACGCCAATACGTGCCGTACGAACCAATATCCTTTAACCACAACCCTTATCGAAACTTCCTATCATATCGCTTTCTTACAGATAGGAATAATCAGAAGAAGTTAATTAACTTTACCAGGTTATAGGATAGGAATGATAACTATACCGAAGAGCTGTACGACGTACTAAATAACAAGATACGGATTATACTTAATACATGTAAAAAACTAGATATTAAACTATTAAAATTTTATGTTATCTTACCCGGTATACTTTCCAGGAAAGTTTAAAAGTGATATATATACTACCTTATATAAATAAATATATTCGCCGATCGTTTCAACCGTTTCAAATCCTACTTCGATACCAAAATTAATTACGAGTTATATAACAAGGACTAAACTGATACGACGTAGGAATTTGTAAAAAGAAAAATAGAAAAACGCCGATGAAAACCTACAAGAAATCCTTACCACCCTATTAGCAAAGTTTCGGAAGTACCAGGAAGCCTTTGCACCGAAATATAAAGGCGAGAAACCGTTTATTTAAATAGTAATAAAAGCCTGCCGTGGAAACCAGAATTTCGTCCTTACACTTTTTAAACCGGAAAAGGACTTAAAATCCTTTTATATAAGCCTTAAAATATCGTTTGAAACCTTTATTCGCTGAAAAACAAACCTCGGATTAGCATTTATAGTTAATGAAACCAAAAGCGAAGCCTGAATAATCAAAGCAAATCTTGCCGAGATAATTTACCATATTTTGGACCAGAAACTTAAGGTTTACTCAAGGCAAAACGAACGCCTAAAATATAGGTACTAAGAATAAAATACTGGTAACAAAAAAAGAGACGATCTTTTGAAAATGGAAAAAAGGTACCGAAATTATAAAAATACTTACAGAAAGATATATGACGTCCTATAAATTTATAAAAACGGTGCATCTTATGCGGTAAAGTTGGCTGCTAGTTTATAAACTACCTTGCTCACGAGTAAATTCAGATTAAACAACAATTTTAAGTCGAGTATAATTTGAAGGATCGAATGAAAGCTAATTTTACAATATACGTAACTGAATATAAAGGCACTTATAATGGATTGAAGGTATACCCTTACGAAAACATATCCGAAAAAGACGACTTTAAGTAAAAAAAATACCTATTTATTAATCCACAACAATGAAAACGCCTGAACTATTTTTACCAGCTTATGAAATACCTACTTTCTACATACTATAGGCCTAAACTACGTAAAAGAAGTACTTAACGGAAATATAGCGTTGTAATTCACCCTTTTTAATAGATACGAAACCAGGTTTTAAGGCATTATACCTAACACTAGTATGGCGGAAACCTCGACAGCCGAAAAGCGATAATTCGACGTACTTATGGCGAAATTTCCGAAGTTTCGGCTAAACCGAACAGGAAAACATCGAAAGGTCCTATTTAACAAAAGAAAAACGACGTAATTCGAGACGGTTGTTGTGAATACGCATTTCGGACCGATTAAACTTTACGTAATGGATTTTGAAATAACATTTCTAATTCTAATAGCTAATATAAATAACATCGAAATTAAGGTTTGAAATACGATCAATCAACTTATCCGCGCCTCGGATAACGTATCTGTACCATTTAGGCTTAAGTTCAGCTACTTATAATTCTTTTTGAAACCACGTACAATTAAGGTTACTTACTTAACTTAACCAAAATTACGAGCTTTACACCAACGATTCGGATACCCAACTGTAAAACTTCTTTTACGTCTACTCCACGTCATAGGCCACATAAATATAGGAAATTATATATTCGAAGTTATCGAAAAGTTGTGTTATTAATGATAACTTTACTTACAGGACACACGATGATTTCAATTCCGCCTTTACAATGATTTAAACTTGAATTACAAAGTAAATATTAATATTATATATCTTAATAGCTAATTGGTCCTACACCTCATCGATACAACTACATTATTTTAAACCGCTAAATTTATACGGAACGCTTTTACTATAAACTATTAGAACGTTTTAGATTTAGTTAACTACTAGTTAAATGTTAACCTCGGGCCTCTAGATTGGATTACGTACGACGCCAGTACGGCTTTCAATTTTACCGAATAATGTATAAAATTTTGAATAATGGATAACGAATGAAAGTAAATTCTAATAAAAGCTTTCTAAGGTATTAAAAAGTATAAACGATACTATAAACCATTAAAAAAAGCGTATACAGTATTTCCAAAAAAAACGAAAGGGTATTAATGCTATGGAATTTATCCTTTAAATAATGATTAACGCCGTTAACAACACTTTTGGCCCGAGTAAGCTTATCGTTAAACTCCTTATCTTTAGTACCTACCTGAAGATCCACATAAACTCTGCCTCATTACTATTTAGGATATAAAAAGTCAATGATATAACCAAGATAATAGCGGCTTGACGCTCGCTACAGGTAAAAAATAATGTATTAAAAGCGCTAGCTATAAAAAACGGCCCACGTAAGATTAGCGTGCTATACCTACCATTGCAATCTAAGGTTTCAATTGAAAAAACGAAGGATAGAAAAACTAACGCTTAGAGGATTAACGGATTTAAAGGCTATGATATATTCGTTAACTTACCAAATGAAATAAGTTCGCTTCGTTAAATAATAGTATGAAAATATAAAAGAAAGATAGGATAAAACGACCTAAAACCGTAGGACAAGCAATAACGTCTATAATACGTTACCATAAACGATAAATTCAAATCGAATTTAACTTTAATATTACTCCTATAACGCGAATCCAACCCGACCACGTTAAATGAAATCGGCCTATTTGTATCAAACCCGTTAAAATCTCGATGCTGGTGACGCCCTTTTGATTCCAAAACCAAAAAAAACCCTAAAAAATTATTAAAGATTCTTTTATTACGTAAAAGGAAATGGAAAATTACGAGCTTAGCCTAAAACTTCGCCGCAAAGGTATTATCATTACTTCAAATGTACTATTCGTATAATTTACCCAAATAGAAATTTTAGCCCTCGTCGATTAAGGCATATTTCGTTTTGAACGTTTCAATCCAACCGTTCATAACGTTTACAGGATCTTTTTAACCCGCTTTATTTATAAGGTTAAGAATAAAGCTGGAAGGCCTTATAAAAAGACCTGTTTAATTGTGAAGGGTTATAACAACGAAAGTAAAAAGTATATTATAACCTAGTCACCTATATTATAATGGGCTAGCTATCGCCTGAATCTTACGTCCGTTACCTCCTTTAACAATCTATACAACTTGTATATTAAACTTCGAAACATGATGTAAGGCTATACCAAATCTGAGACACGACTAAAACGATGGATTTACGCCAATATACCTAAAAACCTTAAATAACACTACCTACCCGACACGATTTTACGTATTATAAGATTACTTTACGGCTTAGCCGAAACAAGTATTTACTGGTATAACATTTACTAAAAACACTATAAAGAACGACTCGAAATAACTAACTTTACCTTCGACCCATACCTATTAATATTAACGGCCCGTTTAAAAGACTTTATACTAACAGGTATAGAAAAGAAAGACACCTTAAAGTTATGTAACTCCTTTCTTTTCGTATCAGAAAAGAGAAAACTTTTGAAAACCGGCTTAAAAGCTGAACCCAAAACGTTCTTGATAAAAAAAGTAATAATCGATTTTAATAGTATTACGATTACCCTTCGAAAAAATACTTTAAGCCTTACGTAAAAAGGGCAATTAAACAAAGTTGCCTTCGTCACTTGAAATGACGTAAAACGAGCCGACGAATATAGATATTAATGTGTACGCTGCTCTTAGGTTACCTTTATAACATAATCAAAAGAAATATTCAACATTTTTATCGCCGTAAAATGTCAAACCAAGTCGACGAACAATATATGTAAGGTGTTTAATAAACATTTTTCGTAGGAAATATATAATTCAAAACGCGGCTTACAATTTATATCATTAAATATACGTATTACAAAACTATTTATTTGTATTAACGGCTCCTTCGCTAATAACAACAACTACAACTTATAAATCGGTTTCGTTTTAGTTTTAGACTACGAAATACCGGCTAAAAACGGCTTTATATTCCGAGAAAACATTATTTACTCAGGATTTACTAAGTGTAAAAGGCTTATACGAAACTTCCTGGCTTTTGAAATCTATAACAAAGTTAAAATCTTCGATTCAAGTATTACTGTAAAGATGAAAGTCCGGATAATTGTTTTTAACCTTAATCTACGTCTTATTTCTCTTGTTGTTTACATTAACTCCTTTTCGCTTTATATATACCTATTTAAGTTAGGTATTACAAATGAAAAGCAGTTGATAATCAAAATTATGATATTACACGAATCATATAAACGATCGGAAATCGAGAATACCAAATTAATTAATAGAAAATCTAATCCAGCAAACATAATGATAAAGGTTATACCAAAAGGCGTACTGGAAATTCTTATATTTATAAATACGTTATTTATTGGGGTTATTAAAAAGGTTTTACGTCCCTAATAAACTATTATACCATAATAATTGTTGCTGACTCGGATCGGCCTACCGATACCTTTCGCGCCGATTCAAAATTTACCTTTATTTAAACGAATTATTCGCCTAGACCGCCGATTTTACCTTTATTGGATACGACTATTTACGTTGTTTTACGTTTTTTTTTTTTTTATAGTCTAATAACAATACAGATTATGTATGTCACTTTAAACAATCATTTTGTAAGGAACCATAAGATTACTAAATAACGAATATATTATAACCGGGTATACCGTCCTATCCTAGGGGCATTTATTTACTATTAAAGGGAAAAGGAGATGTTGTTACGTCCCTACTGTTCTCCCTATCACTTTTCCCCTTTATATTAACGCTACCGCTATTAACAATAACGATGTTATTAACGTTAACGAAAATTTAGCTTTATACCTTATTAGTTATACTCCTAATCCAAGGTATAAGGAAGTGATTACCCTTTTCGCAGCAATGTGTAATCATGCCGTCGAACTCGCCTACTTAGTACATACACAAGCCCCGTTTCCAGGCGAAGATGGCAGCTACCGTCTCCCTAATCCGCCGATTACCGTTTATTATTCATTAGCATCGGTTTATTTTAGTTATTTATGACGATTTATTTTTCGAATCGCTTCAAACGGTATATTTTTGCCTAGTAAAATTTTTAGGATTCTGTTGGAACTAATAAATTAGATGGGCGTGTAACACGGCCTCGACCTAAGGCCCTGAAATTACCGAAACGGTGGCGTACGAGTTTCCTATCCACTCGTAACGGTGGCAGCAAGCCGAACGGCTCCCGCTTTCGTAACAATAGCAATAAACTTGCCCGTTAATACGGACGCGATATATTATACGTAAAGCGTATCTATTAGCGGCCTATAGCTATAGACCTGGGTACGCTGCTCTAACGTTTAACGTGTTAAAAGGGTCTTTCGGCGTACCCTAGTAATACGGAGCTCGTAGCGGCGGAGGAAATTCGCCTCGTACTTTTTATTTACAAAAAAGAAAGTCAAAATCTCACAAACAGGGGGCTTAAGATATATATACCTTAAAGTAACTACGCTAAGCTACAATTACAACGTAAAAGTGCCCTTATGGGTAATGGACTCTTTACCTTATGGGAAAAGGGTAAGGTTTATAACCTCAGAAGCCCCCCGCTCCTCCCCCAAGTTAGGAAAGAGAAAAGGAGAGGAAGGGGAAGAAAAAGACGGCGCGGCGGCAACGGAGAGGGATAAGGCGAAGGCGGCGGCTAGGTTAGGTGGCGTAGGGGCGGCGAGGCTGGGCGGTGTGGCGGCGATAGGACTTGACGATGTAGTGGCGGGCGGGGTAGCGGGGGCGGGCGGCGTGACAGCAATAAAAGAGATTATACTCGACGATAGCGGGCTATTATTACTAGTAATAATGGTATTAGGGGCGGCGGTTACAGCGGCTACAGCGGCGGCGACGCGCCGATACTTTCGCGCCAAATGGCACCTTACAGTCCTAGTTTTACGCTGTATCTGTTCGGGAAATAGGTTAGTATATATGTAGGCTAAGTTACACATATATTAAAACGGCTTGATTTAATTAAATGAACTAAAATTTAGGTTGATATAGGAACTTATATTGGCTTGAATTACGCGCCTTTAAAGAAAAAAGAGGAAAAGAAATTTTATATTAAACGATGGCAATACATCTTTTTATACTAACCTACCACGTAATTACGTAATTATTACTACGCAGTTACCCCTGTTGAAAACAACCAAAAACGCTATTACTAACCATGTCGCTTTCATTTACCTATATGAACTAGACCCGAACTATAATTACTACCTTGGCCAAACTTTGTTCATCCTAACCGAACTTGCTAATTTAGAACTTTTACGATTAATACGGTAATAAAATTATTAGTACGGAAATTGTTAATTTAGATCTTTTACGATTAATACGTTAATAATAATATTATTACGGAAACTACTAATTTAGATCGATTACAATTAATACTACAAATAACACTATCACTACTAAATTATAGGTACGAAATATATATAAAAAAATAAAAGATAACCTGTGGATATATTGCTATATACCCACATAGATAATATAAATAGACTAAGTAACAGTGTATTATATTGCAGAGTGTATTCCTATAGGGTGTACGGTAACGTGTCACACTTCAGGCTGCAATTTTATAAGATGCAAAGTACATCATGCATGGATCGGTCTGAAGTAGATATTCCAAACCGACGGCAATACGTGGATCGGTCTAGAAGAAGTGTTCCAGAGGAATGCTCTGGGGGGAGGGCTTATAAGCCCTCACCTGTAGCATACACCTCTGGATACTTCTTCTTGACTTATCATCATCTTTTTATACTACAACTACCAATCTAACGATTACTCTTTTGAAGACATTATTTCACGTGAATACTAAAGCTTGAGACCTTACCGACAGTAGTTAACGAAGGAGGTCGATGATATAAAAGGGAAAAGAAAAAGGGTTAAAAATTATAAGGGGCGCCCGTATTTATAAAAGACTAGCGAATCGGATTCGGCAAGGATTACATATTATACGGGGCGCTTTATACGATATTAAAGGCAAAAAAGAGACTTTATATAACGCGTTATACGATATCGACGGAAAAATGAATATATTTTACAACTTGTTAAAAGGTATATTATACGGCGGTAGCGGTAAAAAATATATATAATATAACGCGTTAACGGGTACGTTATACGGCATCAGTTGTCAAAAAGATATACTATATACCTAATTTATGGTCATATCATAGGGTCCGATTATAAAGTTAAAAGGCGCTTTATACGACGTTGAAAACCTAGGGTTAGGTTAGCTGAAATGTTATACAATATATTAAACGTAATATTACCGGTTAATTTTCGACCCGTATATTAAACGAGTATAATTCGTATTCGATATTTATTCGGAAATACTACGTAACCCTTATAATATTTAGGGAAAAAGGGGTATATTATAAATTTAAACCGTTAGTTATTCAAATATTAGGTTATATTACTATATACGTTATAGGATAGGCAAAACCTGGCTTAGGCCCGGCCCGGGTGCAAACCGAGCACGGTCCAGGTATAAGCCGGATACCATTTGTATTCGATACGTGTAAAGGCATATAATGGGCTAGGCACTAGTCTTACTTAAAGGCCCTACACTTTGAGCCACGGTAGCCTCTTTTAGTCTTCCTCCGCACCTCAATAGTACATCCCATTTAGCATCTGCTTGGCTTACCATCGTAGGTCAGACCATAACATAAGCTTGTGAATAATGCGAAAAGGTATGATTTATGTCCCTCAAAAGATTATAATTGCAAAGGCTATAGTAATTACCATCCTCGCGAATATGATGACTGAGATAGTGGTTAGAATGACCGTAGTTACGAAAGATATAACGATAGCAAATACAAAATCAAATGATATGTAATCTAAAATAAGTGATACTGACTAGTGGGATTGAGAAAATCATTTTAATTACTTACAAACGTCCTTACAAAAAACAGCGCATCACTTTAAGACTAAAGTGAGCTATATAATGAAACCAAATATAACATTATTAAGTTGCCGAACTTGTGTATATTGTAATAAGAGTCGAGATTCACATAACATCCTGTTCAAGCATTTAAAAGCTTGTACGTGCAGAAATAGATTCTCCTCGAGAGATATAAAAAAGTGTATACGAAAATTGCGTCGTATACAACGCATTGATATATTAAACAATACTGTCAATAATATTGAAAATCTTGATGTTATTGTGGCTGAACTCATCAATAAGGAGATGTTACTCGCTATAGGTAGCTATCGCTACCTACAAATCATTATACGTGATATTCTCATAGGAATAAACCATAAACTTTGCCTTAATATAGGCGCCGGTAAAGACCTTATATATAAATCCCAACTAAATATAAACTTTCCTGATTATGTTACGACAGATGTATTTGTAGTGAAACGCGAAATAGTCAGTGATGCAATAGGCCTCTTTACGTGTCTTCATACTAAAGATCGTTGGATTTTTATATATATTTAGGTTTAAAATCTACGGTATTTCTGCATTATTACAAGAAATAGTTCAAGCATACATTATAGGTTGCCTAGATTAAGCACTTCGTTAATAAAAAACTAGACGAAGCCATGTGGTACAAATGTGTCGATGTTTGGAAATTTGGTTTATTTTAAAAATGAACACTTTGAAATTCCTTTTTTGATATACAAAATTTCCATAGGACCTATTATTCGAAAGATGACTTCAAATAATACGATTATTATGAAACCTGGTCAAACGATATATATGACTATTAAATATATGCCCTCCCCCAGGGAAGATTATTTATATTTAAAGCTTAGTACTTACACGCTTTTCATACTTTAATTGACATAACTACCCCACATATAATAAATCTATAAAATCCTATAATTGAATCTATATACATTACGAAACAAACGATTTTGGGAATTATTTCCGAATGAAAGGATAACGCGTACTTTAAGGAAGATTTAAAGAAAGATATAAAAGCTTTCAAATAGATTACAAAGGTCATTCACGTGTTTTTTATGATTACGCAACATATAAAAATAACTACAGACAACTATTAAGTTTCTTTTAATTGAATTAAATTCTTGGAAAAATTCACCATCCTAACTGCAATTAATATAGAATTCCAATTGGATTTTTCAACTCTTTGTGCTACTACCAAGCTCGCAAGTACGCCTTCTTTCATTAAGACGCTTATTAAATTATAACTAGGCACCTATTTTTTCAATGTAATAGCATTCAAAATTCAAAAATTTAGGGTTTATAAGATTAAAAACCTCACAAATGAAACAGCGGGTTTCGTTAAATCTCACGATAAATCAAGTTATTGTAATGCCTTGTTTGGTATAAAAAAGACTGAAAATTCGCCCATGATAACGAAAGTTTAAGGCATATATATTGATATGACAAACCCAATATAATCCACTTCATTAAAACGGATTAAAGAGTAACAAGCTGTCGTTCAAAAACATATAGGTCTAAAGGAGATGCCTTTGGATCAAATAATAGAGGTTCCACTTTTCGGCGGCTGGAAATAAGTTAAACGAAACATTTATCTTCATTTCATATCTAAACCTGACAAAAAATTCTTCGATTCATCATTTGATACATTATACGATCAGAACCGTGGAGAATTTTAAGATAATATATTACCATTTATATTATTAGTATTTATAGTTTGGAAAACTATCATAGGAGTGGATAGAGGTCTAGAAGTTATAGACTTATAACTACTTAATGAGTGGGATGTTTCAAACGCCTATTTATTGCCATGGTAAAAAGATGTTATCTAATTAATTCATAATGAACAATGGATTATAGTTTTGAATGTTACGAAATTCGTCTTTAAAATCATGATACAGTGGGACTACTGCCATTGTTTTACCTTTTTTATTCATTATGAAATGAAACGATGTAAAGTTATACTTATGGGTTCTTTCAATTCACTTTTTTACGTTGAAAGATTCATAAAACGAACTTTAATGAAATCTCGCTCTTTTTATAGTATATTGATTGACGACATCATGAATTTCTCTAATACTTTCCGTGAATACCTCGCTTATTCGGAAGCTATTTTCAAACGTTTCATAATGAAAGGCGTTACCTTATCAATAGAACAATGTTATTTCGGCTTTCAATCAGTGGAACTTATGAGATTTTATATTTTTTTTCGGCTTTCGAATTATTGATAAGATAAATTAAAGTTTTCGAAATATTTCGTTCCCTTATAATTTGAACGTATTCGTAATATATATGGGAGTCGTAGGAATTTCGCGATTATTAATACCCTACTACTCGTAATTATTATGTTTACTTCAGGAGTTCAAAAAGATTTGCTAGCACAAGCGAAAAAACCAAAGGTAATTTGAAATTATCAATTGTAGACAACGACTACGTTACACTTCATCTACAATTATTTACTATATGCTCAAGTAAAATAGTCGTTTGATACCACATAAACCGATTTGTGTGAACGCCTTAAATTGTATTATATAAACCTAAAACTTTAGCCTTTTTTCTCCACAATAATGGGAGCTTTGAATGCGGGCTTAGGGTTATGTTTTTATATATTAAAAATGTTATTTTAATTTACAAGAATGTCCCATTTCAGTTTTTGTTATAAAACTGGTAGTGTTTATGAATCGTTGTCAAACTCGTGTGAAATTTAACCATAGAATTTCAGAAGACAAAATCATATGTCTTATATAGATATATAATAGACTACGTATGATATTGGTTGAAAATTCTTTATTGAATATTATACTCGGAGATTAAATGGTTACCTGAGTTATTTTAAGCCAAACTTTATCAAATATAACAATCACAAACAGGACAAATCTCTAATTGGTTAATACATCGATTCGCTTAAATTTATATTCTTTCAATGTCTTTTATTTACAGAAACGCCTTAATTTAGTATTAGATACCCTTCGTCGCTTACTTTCCAATGAGGAAAAATAACTTTATAAGTGAAATGATTTTCTAGTGTTAAACAAAATCTTTGATAAATTTCCAATTGTGGACGAATATTATCATTCATTACACCTTATGATGGTATCAATAAACGATAATATATTGTTTCGCTTTTTGACTGAATATTATAAGGATGTAATCTAGTATGGAATTCTGTAAGATCTTGTAGTCAATAAGAACAATGAAAACATTGCTTTCAACGCTTTCAAGTTTGGTAACCAATTTTGATTGGTTAATCATTTGTTATACAATCGTGAAGTAAATAGTTGTAAAAGGTTTATAGTTTCTATAGCATACGTATAGGAACTTTTTGTTTAAGCTTTTAATAAAAACAATATTTCAAATCCGAAAATGTTAATAACAACCTCAAATGAAATATATTTCAGTTGGAAACTTAAGCTTGTGGAAGCATATATTAGGGATTATACTTAATACAGATAATTACCTCATAATAATGAGAAATTATTCAACTGATTTAAATTTTTTTAAGCACCAAGAGAGCCAATGTTTGTATTTTATATGGATTTTGTAGTCGTATTACTAATTATACTATCCGAAGGAACATTTTAAATGGTACCTAGTAAGGATTTCTTTGATGCGGTAATGCCTATTACATGCAAAACTTCCATAAAAAAACACTCTTTATCATTGGCTACATTATATATATAACAAAAGATTACACTATTATGTTGGTTCGATAATTTTTATTATATTATTAGATTCACCCGCGAAAACTCATTTTGGATGAAGATGTTAGGTTTGTGTCAATTTCTTTTGAGAAAGGTTTGTGGATAGGTATTGAAATATATTTGATGACAACAACAACTTATTATTTATAAAAAGATACGTGGATAAAAAGAAAGAATTAAGTAGTTGAGCTGGTTTTAAGCCGTTTAGTAACTGAATATCTTAAATGAAATTAGTTTAATATTTCATTAGCTTCATAATGGAACTTCAATAATTTATAATATCGTATCTTAAAAGTCAATCGTTACAAATATCTATTCATATTTAAATTCAAAACAGCAGTGAATGTTTTTAAAACAATTTTACCACGTAAATAAGCGGAAATTTGGTTCATACGAGAATATTTGCGACGCAATGTATAATTGACGATAGATATTGTTACAATGAAAACAAAAAACCCTATACAACCAAGATTATCGTTAATATATTTTCGTTATAGGTAACAAAGTGTGTCTAAAGTTGGGAAAAGCCTGTAAACCACTTGACAAATAGGGCTAGTCGTCTCTATCGCATATGAAGCTGCATATAATTATAAATAAAATCAATGAGTTCGCTTTTACCTTGGACTTTTCACCCAATTCGCGTGCTCACCCAACTATCAGCATTACCTATTTGTTACTTTATCGCGACCTTATAAACAATCTACTAAACAAAACTGCGCCACCTCACAAGCTAATTGAACACCAATATAATACGTGAAATGTTAAAATTTGGAAAATGGAACGTACCCTAGCTAAACAGATGGATTGACACCATCGCAATATATAAATATATATATATATATATATATATAATATATTTTCAGATGGAAAGGTTTTACAGCTCGAGCCAATAAATAGAAACCGATTTTAAAACTGAATTGTCTAGACATAATTGAAGCATTTAAGAAGATAAATGCTGAAAAAGTTGCTGGCCAAGATTAACTTATATCCTTCCTAAAAATTCATGGGCAGCCCCCATATTTGTTTGTATTGCCACCAGACATATTTACGATACCTCAACATCGTCAGCGAAAAAAATTCGATGGCTCCTTCTATGGCCAACGCCAAAGGGGCCAAACCAACCACGCGCGCCATCAACACACCTTAAAAGGCAGCCTGACCTTTGCTGGAAATAATTAAGGGCCCTAAAAAAATGCCAGGTAATTAAACCGCTCCCAGCGGAAAAGGACGCTGCTGTGCACTATATTCAATATTTTAGCGCTCAGTCCCTTTAAAGGGTATTCGACGCGTAAAGGCGCGATTTTGAAGTTCGCGAGTCCGTTTATAGGGTTTATGAACAAGTTACTGATGTTTTCGTTACACGTTTTAATTGGACTAGTTTTATTAAATACCGAGCGTTAAAATTACGTATCATAGCATATGTTATCAACCACCTTACGAACGGGGGTTTTAGGATGTAAATAGGAAAGTTTAAAATTAAGCCTATAAAT
The DNA here is from genome assembly GCA_038502455.1 of Anisogramma anomala. Taxonomy (NCBI): domain Eukaryota; kingdom Fungi; phylum Ascomycota; class Sordariomycetes; order Diaporthales; family Gnomoniaceae; genus Anisogramma; species Anisogramma anomala. The sequence goes on from JASMMZ010000005.1 coordinate 17,096,354, forward strand.
AGATTTATGTATCACTTATTCAATCCTTTTACCCAAATCGAGTGGGCGCGAAAACCCCCCCAAAAAACCCTTCATACGCCTTCTCTTACTATTTATATAACGATTACGACCTTATCAGCGGTCCCGACAATGAAGAGCTTTAAATCCTTTACTATGTTAAACTCTATTATCACGTGAGTCACTATAATAAACTATAATAGGACGTTGATCCACTTAATCTTACAAAAGATATTCATGTAAAGAAAGGGAAATTAAGGCACCGTTTACGACTACCGGAAATACCACTCCGCGTAATATATTACACCTCAAAAAGCGGCGGGGATAAAGGACCTATGGGTACTTATCAAAGTTTATATATATTTAAAACGAAATATCAAGGGATCTCCCTTCCGATACACTTGTGTTCAAAGAGTATAACTAAACCCGTCGGTTATTAAATCGGTAAAAGAACCTTTTATGGGGTTTATTATACGTTAGGTTTATATTAGGGTCAAAAATGAACTTCTTTTCGAGAAGATAATACTGATTTTACTTCATTTGTTTTACTGAGCCCCTATTACATTATATTAGACTTGGTATATTTACGCGGTTCAAAGGATCCCTCTCATAATTTATACCCCCTTTTAGAAAACTCCGATCGAGGCTCTAAAAGCAATTACAAAAGATAACTACATAAGTTAGAACCGAGTTAGTTAACATTTATCCATCGATACATAAGTAAAACGTTTATATGGGCCTACTGACTTGGATTATCGTTCTCCTTAAGCCTATTAGGTCCTTCCGCCTCTTTAATATTAATAAATGATTATGGACCATAATTTAGCAGTATCTTTTCCAAATGTACGATAACGGTTATTTATAATGGTATATAAATACCAATTGTATTCGCCCGGTTCATTGCTCTACCTAATTTCTTCTGGTAAGGGATAACAACTTTAAAGAATGTTTAACGACCTTGTAATATCATAATTATAGCGGATTATTCCCCTTTACTTATAATAAATACCTTTTGGACCTTAAACAAAATGGTGGAAAATATATCTGTATTTCGAAACACGTATTGAAAAGACTAGACTCCTTAAAAAAACCCAGTATAATACGAAAATGAAAGCGAATATCCTAGCAAACAATGCGTTTTCCGTTTTCAAGCTTACGGAAAAGATTTCACGCCTGGTTAAAAGGGGTAAAAAGGTATAGCCTTACTATAACAATATTCGATAATACTTCGCAAATAAAAATATGACGTAATCCACCCTCCCTATATATTCCCCTAGAATTAGGGATTACATAATTTTGTTTATGAACGTAATACTGTCACGTAAACTCCTTCTTATAAAACCCGTTTTATAAAAATTAGCCGGGACTATTGTCATCATAAAAGCAGCCGTTACACAAGATTCTATGAATAAAAGCTCCGTATCTTTTACCACGAGGATTACGTTTCCTAAAGTATACAATAGATCTTCCACATGAGGTAAACCAGGCTCCCGATTTATAAGAAGGCCGGCTATAAGTCCTAAATAAAATAAGTCTAGACACCAATTCTCCAAGGTTATAAAAACCAATTCCAAAGATTTTAAACCCCTATAGACTGGAGTTTAATTAATTTTAACGGCTGTAATTAAAACCTTGTATAATAAAGGCTCTCCAGACGTCAAATTCGAGCATGTCTATATCCGAATTCGAATTCCTACTATTCTCTAATGCCTCTTTTATACAATAAGATCCGACGGATTTTACGGATTAGAGAAACGTATTAGATAACGATTTTACCGCTCGTTTGAGCTTAATTTATTTCAATGTTTCGGAATACTAAGTTTACCTACGTCGAATACATATAAGGCAATTGAGCGTTGCCAAACGCTGAAAATAAGTACTGGATTCACGATTATTTAGGTAAACATAGGTAAAAGTCTGAACGTATACCCAACCCTATTAACAAATTATAAGAACGAATATATTAAAATTATCAATCTATAAGAACCGTATTGCGATAGGAAAAATATAGATTAAGGGTCGTGTTATGGTCCGACTCACGATGGTAATCTAAACTGGTGCCAAATGGGATTTACTATTAAGGTACGGGGGAAGACTAAAAAAGGCTACCGTAGCCCAAAGTATAGGGCCTTTCGGCAGAACTAATGCCTGATCCGTTACGTGCCTTTATACATGTCGTGTACAAATCGTACCCGGCTTGTACTCGGATCGTACCCGGTCCGTATCCTGGCCGGGCCTAAGCCAGGTTTTACTTATCCCGTTACGTATATAGTTACGTAACTTATAATTTTAATAACCAACGGTTTGAATCGATAATATACCCCCTATTTCCCTGAATTTTATAAAGGTTACAGCGTTCTTTCAGATAAATACCGGATGTAAACTGTACTCGCTTAATACATGGATCGAGCGTTAACCGATAATACTACGTTTAATATATCGTATAACGTTTCGGCTAACTTAACCCCAAGTTTCCGACGTAATATAACGCGCCTTTTGATTTTATCGCCGATACCTTATAACAAGTCCGTAAACTAGACTATAATATATTTTTCTTGTCGTCGATACCGTACAACGTATGCATTAACGCGTCGTATAATATAATATTTTGACCGCCGACGCCGTATAATGTTCCTTTTAACATATCGTAAAATATATTATTTTTACCTCCAATATCGCATAACGCGTTGTATTAAGTCGCGTTTTTACTTTCAATACCGTATAACGCGCCCCATATAATACGTAACCCCTATCGAATCCGGTTCACTAATCCCTTATAAATACAAACGCTCTCCGTAATCTTTAAAACTTTTTTTTCTTTTTATACTACTGCACTCCTTTATTAACCACTTTTTTCATAATTATTTTACCACCCCTTTATATATTTTAACTGACCCTTTCCACCAATGTATTTTCGCATTTTTGTTTTGGTTTATTTTTTTAGCTGACGTATATAACGGGTTTAATTTAGGTTACGTTACCACCGGGGCCCTTTAAAGAGATGATAAGCCTCCCCTCAAAATATATTATTTTAATATATACTATATCCTTTACCGTTAATTTCCTATTGTCGCCCCCTCACATTATAAGTGATTATCTCGTCTTGAAAGATAATGAAGATAAAAATAAATTTCTTTCATTATTAGTTAAAAATACCCATACATTATATATTAACCGCGTTTTAAACTTTAATGTTCTTTATTCTTGTATCCGGGTTTATCGAGCATAAGGGTATTGTATATACCAGAATTTTCATAATGAGATAATCTTAAAGGCACACTTTATAAGAGATTGAACCGTAAATTGACTCCTTTTTGTAATATATTTAAAAGATAAGCTTACTTACTATTTTAACCGATTTACGTGTATCTTTACGTTAATTCATTATTACGGTAAAAGATAATGGCTATATCTCTTTTTTACGCATCAACGTTAAGAAGATATCCCAAGTTATCGACTTCTTTTTACCACCGCTTTTTTAAGTTGATTAATTAGTTTACCCGACTTCGTAATATCGTTCGAGCTTAAGGAGTTTCCACTATGCTGTCGTATAGGCCGTTACCTCTTTAATTATACGCTTACGCCGTCTTTTCCTTTCGGGTCCGCTTTTACCCTGGAATTTTCCGTTACCTTGTACTATATCGCCTATTTATCAAGATAAAACACCTTCGATCGACCGGGTTTTAACGCGTAATATCTTCGCTCCGACCCCTTTTAGTTATCACAGTATACCTTTTCGTAGTTTTAACCTAAAGGGCCAAAATAAAATAATTACCTAAGTCATATTTTTATTACTAATATAGGCTACGGTATTTAAAATGATACGAACGACGTCCAAGGCTCAATTATACGATTTTCGATTATACCCATATCTAATTTGTTAACCTTAAATAGAAATGAGTTAATCAGACCGATTGCAAGTAGGCATAGGATCGCGCTCGAGCCGACCGCATAACCCGGATTCAAACTAACGTGTTATAGTCTTTAGTAACCCGTTTAAAGGGTTACTCCCCCCGCTCTGCCCTCCGCTTTACTTTTCATTAGCTGTTATCATCGAACTTTTTTAAAGTTCGTTCCTTCTTATATTATCCGCTTTTAGACTTTTTTAGCGTCTGACTCTTTTCACGTTATTAGTTATCCTTAGCGTTGCCTCGTATCCATCTCACCTTTTACTAGCCCCTTTTCTCGGCGCTTATCAGTTTTCGCTACGTTTTTTGTTCGTCCCCCTCCTCCGGTATTACCCAGTATTCGTAGTTAATCTTAATAAGACATTTAAAATTAATAACGCCGGTATTCGTTAAACTTTAATAAAGATAATAATAATAAGAAAGTGTATTTTCGTTAGGTTGTAGTAAAAGTCGTTTTATAGTTGGATACTTATTCGAGAAAATCGGGTAATATTTTCCCGGCTCTATCTATTATATTATAACCTCTTTTAATAATAAAATTATCTTTTCATTTATAATTAAAGTGTTAATTTAAAGGTAGAGGCAGTTCGACTCGCGTTTATCATTTAACATAAGTTTAACAGCAACGCCAAAAAAGCAAGTTATGGTAAACCTGAATATCGCTCTATTTCGCTTTATATTCGTTTAAGGTTATAATATATTAGTAATCTTCTAATAATTCCTACTCCGACTTATTATAACCCTTTCATTAAATTAATACGTAATAACCCCATACTTTTCCGTTTTTACCGTAAGGATATTTATACTTTAAATTCCTCGTATTTACTTTTCTTTATATAGTTCGTTACTAAAATCAATTTTGGGCGAATATCGGAAAAGACTTACGAAAAAAGAGGTCCGACACCGTTTGTTTAATTAAGTTTATATAAAATACAAGATATTTGTTAAGGATATTTAATATAATATTAAACGGATTCGAAATATTAACTATTCGATATTAGTTATAAAGTTAATCGAGTTTTCTACCCGGACCATTAATTTCAATATTACAAACCCAATATTTTACATCATAATGTTTCGCCGAGCATCGTTTACAATTCGCCGTCGTTTTTATTTACTATAGAATATAAGTCATCGTCTTCCAAGCTAATTTCGTCTCTTTGTGTAAATAAGCCAAAAACGTAGTAATTCGCCCTATAGAACTAGTGAACGACTCTGTATCTCTGTTTACCTTTAAAATAGGTAATACTTTATATATATTTATTAAACAGTTTATATTAAACTCGGTAATCTTCGATTTCTAGTTATTCAACGCGAATTAACAAACGGGTACATGTAAGTTTAATAGTATCACAAAAAGGCGAAGACGATATATAAGTATTTTTACACCTTTTAATTCACCCATTTAATACCGTTATTCATTCGTATATAATACGCCGTAAATGAAAGTTATTCGAATTTTATTAGGACGTAAAAGGTTGTCCAAAATACGTTTACCTAATCCAAATCGTAATTATTAATAATAAAAGTTGGAAATATATAAAGTTTCCACTATATATCCCGAAAACGCTCTGCGTACGAAACGGAAATTATAAATTAAATAACATTCAGTTAAACAAACCTGAAAAAACGATTCTTTGAAACAAGAAAATATCGAAAGCCGTTATTAATAATTGGTAAGTCTATTATAAAGTCGATTGAAATATATATTTAATACCGTTCGGGGATAAAAAAAGATTAAAGGGAGTCTTACCGTAAGGTACGACGAGGTTTCGTCTTATTATATTACGTATATATTCTATACAAACATCGAATATTTACAACTACCCCCTCATGATAGTAATCCGGTTAAATACCGAAAAATAATTTTTTTTGTCCAGATAACCTATAATAAACGAATCTTAGGTTTATTACAAAATTTTGGTCGTTACTTATTCCTAATTCGGTATTTATAAACGATTACGATAATGTAATATGACTCGTAGGTCAATCCCGTAATCCGTAATCTATAATAACTATTCCGCTTTTGGTGATAAGCGTCTAACACCCCTGGAAACCGTAAAAAGACTAACTTTATATATAGAGTCGTTTGTTATCCCTTGGTTTTATAACTCTGTTAGCGTACCCGAGCCGAAAAAAAGGTAACTGCTCAGCGCTAGCGATACCGGCGGGCCTAAAGTGGACCAGGCTCGGGGCGGTGTCGTTTTCGGCAGCCCTTCGAAAACCCCCGACCTATCTTTAAGATACATATCGTCATAATTTAGCAACCAGGCCTCCGTCTCACCAAACTCCTTTATATAACCTGTCGTAATCTGTATCCCTTTAATATATAAGTTTATTAATACCACATTTGATATGGTATAAAAATAGGCTGAAAAATCCGCGTATGGCGTTCCTTAACCTCAGGTTTATCTTATAACCTGCGGGTTAATGTATCCGGGCGAACACCCTAGGTTACTGGCCTGTATCGCAAGTGGTACTAAAAAAGGAAAAGAACTTCAGCCTATGTAACCTGGCGTTTCGAAATTAATTATGGTAAAGAAAAATACTTTAATCCCTTATGATTCGTTAAGATTCTAAACGGTATATAAATATTACGTAACTTGAAATATTACGCCTTTAAATATGATACCACTATACGAAGCCTTTTATCGTTAATAGTATAGTTACGTTTCGCATCTATTAATCGTGCGAAGTGATAAGCCACTAACTTTAAAATACTATTCTCATCCCGCTACGATAAGTACCTTCCTAAAGCCGTTCCCAAATAGTCGGTTTCCGTTATTTTTTTCCGATTTGAATCCAAATATTCCAAAATTGGAGTTGTAATAAAGGCATCCTTTAAGGTTTTAAATGTATATTTTTCCTGTTTCGTTAGAGCCTAACAAATTCCTTACTTAGTTAAGCGGATGACACACTCCGCTAGCTTTAAGAAACTACTAAAAAAATCACAATAAAAGTTGGTAAAACACAAAAAGCTTCGAACTTTCTGGACCGTATGTAACGACTTTTATTCTCTAATTACTCGGACTTTTTCAGAGTTGGCCCAAATGCTTACCCTAACCGTTACGATAAAGCCTAGGTATTTTACATTTTTAACTACCAAGTCGTACTTTTTTAAATCCAAATTTAGCCTCGCATTACGAAAACTTCCTAAAACCACGCGAACTTTCGCTATATAATTCTATTTAATACCTTAAGAAAAGACTAAAAGGTTGTTTAAATACGTTGTAATGAAATTATCTAAGATATCTGTTATTACATGATTAATATATCGTTCAAACGTAGCCGGAGTTTTCGCCAAACCAAAGGAGGTAACCAGCCATTTAAATAACCCGAATCGCATAGGAAACGCCGTTAATTTCTCCTATCTGAGTGCCATTCGAATGCGGTAAAAGGCCGTTCAAACATCTAACATCGTAAACCATGTCAACTTCGACAACGTATGTAGGGTTTCCTTAATCAAAGGCGAAGGAAAACAGTCCTTATTTGTAATTTTTTTTAATACCCAGTAGTTAATAAAAAACCGCTATCACTCACTCGGCTTACGAATAAGTAACATCAGTGTTTCTGCTAATAAGAAACTTACTCGAGTCTAAATCCTTATTTACCAATTCCGTAACCTATCGTCGAAGCTTAAAAATTTGATTTCATAATATCGACTTTAACGGTTTTTAAAGTCGTTTTAATAAAATTCTAACCTCGTTTAATTTAATATAAATATGCTAGTCGAATTTCCCCCTATATATGAGTAAGGCTATAGCCCTATCCTTATCGAATAAGTCGCGAAATTTAGTTAATTTCGGTAAAAAACGTAATTAATCATTTTCCTCCCTAATTGTAATCGTCGTCGTTGTTTGTAAAATCCTCGTTATTTCGTAAAGATTATTTCGTCAAAATTTATGGTATAAATTATCCGAAACGAGTCCCCTATTATTTATGCCTTTCGATAGAAACATTATATTAATCCAAAGAAAACCGAAATTACCACGCTTTATATATTTCTCGTCTTCAAACGTATTATCACTACGTTAACGGCTAAACATTCTGAACTTCAAATTATTAAACGATTACCATTCGCGTTTGAGGTTACCTATTAACATCATATCTAAAGTATTTCAAAACTTATATCCCGCGTTATTCCAAAACATAATATATATTGATATCGGGTTCGACTATTTATTAATATTTATATCAAACTTGACTATTTTAGTAATACGACTGTTTTACCGTAACCCTAATATCGTACCGAAATTTCGCGGATATAATGTCCTGAGTTACTTCATCCTTAACTATTATACTAAAGCTTCGCTTATAATAAAAAAATAATTATAGCTAAAATAGATTTAAATATTTAAAATGTAGGTGTTATCAAAAAGTATAGGGATAAAAAAAGAGTTTTCGTCTATACGTATTTTAATTAAATTAAACTCCTTTTTACTCATTTTCATAACTACTGTTGGTAGGCTTTAGATGTTGTAACGTTGTCGATTCGATTGGTCGAAGTAACAGTAGTATTGCAGTAGTCAGATGGTAGATATATTGTTCTAGGTTTGTTAAACCGCTGGCCGGTCTGCACTGTAATTTGTATGGCCAATTTCTTGGCCCGTGCCTTAGAGTGAAGTGCAGCGTACTATACTCGACTTATACCTAATGCGGTAAGTCCGCACAAAGCAATACACTCAACTTGTAATCAGTACAGGCAACTTTACTGTAATTAAAGTTGACTAACTGCACTGCAATTTACCTGCTAAAAATATCAGTCAATATTGTTCCAACACTGGCGGCTTTTTAGTTTGTGCGCATACGCCAGTGTGGCTGACCAATCTTTTCTAGTTACCACTGAATTGCCTCCTCATCCATTGGCCAGAACCCTGTCAATTCCAGTTGACTTCCATACTGAATTGTACCCAATTGCATGCAAATTGACCCCATTTGGTCTCGATTGCTCCGCCGCTCCAAGATCCGAGTTCATTAACTTTTACAAAAAGTTTTTTTCGCTACAGCCTTTCGTAACTTTAACTGTACCACTTAAACAGATTACCATTATCAGTCCCTTGGCAGTCTTCTAATCTGCCAGCAAATCCCTATCCACTATTATATGACTTAGATTTTCTGGGCGGCCTATTTATGTAGCCCTCGATACGTAGAGTTAACCTATTGCTATCTATAAACCTTTTTAAGGCCTTATTTGGCGAGGCTTTCGTTATAGTTTTAACAGGGTTATCTTTGTCATCGATTTATCGGAACTCTTCGATCTTTTTCCTTTCGTAGGCTTTACGGAATGTCATTACGTTGATTATCGGACGTTTTTCACTGGTGGTTCCAAGCTTTAAAAGGCACTCGAAAAAGCTTCTTAAGTCGGTATGAATTATTATCGGAATAGAAGAAATCCGTAACTGCCTAATAATGTGGTTAAGGGTTTCGTATAATGCTACGTCTATATTAAAGCCTGTCATTATATTATAGACTTTCGATGTTTGTATGTTTTATATAATTATTTTACACTTAGCGGAGGTTTAGTAAATTAGGTTGCCAATAATACTGAATTGAATTTCCCGTCTATCTTCGTGAACTAGGATCATTAAAAAGCTAATTCGTAAAAATAAGTCAGTTTTATTTGTAAAAAACCCGTTCGTAAAGATTATCAACTTAGCTTATAAGAGATCGATTAATATTATTTTAATTACGCGGTCTATATTTTGCATCTGTTACTCCAACTTCTTGTTTAATCAATTAAAGTTTTTATTCATTAGTATTTATATTTGTGCTGTAATAGATAAATCGCGGGAGGCTATTGCGGAGCATAAGGTAGTAATATAACTATCCTGTATACGTTGTTTTAAGTACCGTTAAGCCCTCACCTTTTAAGTCTTTTCGATTAGAGTAAAAATAACGCTTTAGCCTTTCTAGCGAAAACTTATGCCGGTATTAATACTAAGTATACAAATTAACGATTTATTAAAATTTGGTTAATTATTTTTCGTTAAAGTCGTTACTGGCTTACAATTTTAAAACTTAAAGTCTTAGATCATTTGTTATTTCAATACCATAAAGCTAACTGTTTTTATGAGAATAGTATCGTTAATTTATATATTTATTCTACAGAAATTCTTCTTCACGTTACTAATAAATACGGATTGTATATTAAAAACTTTATCGTTAAACGGGATTGAAGTTATAACTAGCAAGTTAAAATTAATAGATACCTATTTTAACGAATTCATATAATGGTTTAATATACCATATTACCGGTTTTAAAAGGTAAATAGAACGTAATTCCTACGGCAGTTTTCACAGTATAATCCTTTATAAATCCGTTATAAATTATATATAGGCTTACGTAATATTACGACTATTAAATGTAAACTTGCCTTTAAACCTGGTTAGTAAACTTGTTATCAAGGTAACTACTAAATGTTAGCCAATCTTTTAAATCGTTAACGACTATATAAGGATCTAGTCCTTGCCTTTATCACCGTATTTTTAAGTGATTCATCGTAACTTTTCGCAAAGCCGTCCCGTAGTTTTACCCGTAACTTTATAGATAATCCTCGACTTAAAAATCGTAACGTTTAGGTTTGAAAAGTTAAAGTTGGGTTTCGATACAAATTATATAACACCTCTAGTTAATAGGCTTTTGATTTCGACCCTGTCGCTTTCCTTAAAATGTTAGCCGAAAGTATTAATAATCCCTTATGCCTTAAGTTTCATTACCTAGTTTTCGTTTTTTTTAAATTTATTTAAGTAGTATTGTAAATACAAGTCGGTGTATATTTCTCTTCTTTAAAGTTTCCTTTTAGGGGGGTAAGTCACCCACACTGGTAGCGTTTTATCGGCCTGTTAATAATGGGTAGAGGAGGTTTGTATTAGCTCGGTCGGTTTACTTAAAAGGCTTAAAGGTTTTTATCTTTAGTACCCCTAATACAAAGCTTAAACTAAATGGTTTAAAAGGATATAAGGCTGTTAATAGTTTTAACAATTACTTTAAAGTTTGTAATAATTAATATTTCATATAGCTTTTTCCATTGGCCTAGATTCCGTTATACAAAGACTTTACTTTACAACGGCAAAGTAAGTACGTCTATCGTTAAAGGACCTTTCTTGTTATTAAAGACGTTATTAATTTAACGGCGTATCGATTCCCTTCGTAATTTCCTTGAAGTTTTACCATAAGTCGGAATACTCTTTCAAATACTTACTGAAGGCAGAGATTCACTCGTTAGGCTTGTGTACGCTCTAATGACTATAAGTATTAATACTAAGCCATTAAGGTTTACAGTGTTATTAAAACCTTTTGCTGCTATTTATAGGCGTACCTCCGGAATTATAAAGCTTTTAATCTCTAACTTAAAGATATAATACGTTTAGCGAAGTAGTGCGTATGTTATTTTAATATTCCAAATCATTTATTATGCTTTTACAAATACCTTTTTATACTAAATATCCATTATTTTGATATTTTTTTAAAATTTAGTCGCCGTAAAGTTAGTATTAATATCGTAGATCACGATATTAGGTGTATTCAAGTAAGTATCAATTTATAATATCCTTAAAGTTTTTCATATATCCTTTGTCGAACGGGATTTTAGGAATTGCGCTTTGTAAAAGGAGGTTGCGAAGTTAACGACGTGAAAAATAGGCTCATTATCCAAGTAAAATACATTAATTAAGATTTCGTAGTCAAAGTTTTTATCGGTTTATAGTATAAACTTAAATTTTCAGTGGGTTTAAATATATATTTGGAAATGAAGGTAAAGTTTTTTAATGGCTTTTAGGGCTGAATATTCCATATTGTTAGACCCTACAGACTTTAGGATTTTGTATCATTTTTTAACAGTTACATGGTTAAAACGCCGGTATAGTGAATGTATCTTCCGCTTCGTTAGTTTTAATATTGTTATTTTCGAACTTTAAAGATAAAACTATAAGTGCCTCTAATTAAAGGCGAATGGAAACCTTTAGCCGTTTTTAACTAGCTTGTTTACGTTAACATCTACGTTAACAACGAGAGTTTTTATATCTTGAAAGCATGATAGGAAAGGAGTAGGAAATTTAAAGATGTAAAATGTAATTACTTTTACAACAGTTTAAATTACTATTATCCCTAATAATAATAATCATTCGTTAGGGTTAAATCTAACTTTAGCCTTGCGCGTATCGTAACAATCAATTTTAGTGGTTGTAGTGCATTCTCTCCGCAGTGTTACGTATTATGAATAGGCTCCTATTAAGTATCTTACCGTCCCAGTGTCTGATATAATGCCTTAAAACGTATAATTCGCGTAACGATCGCGGAGGTTAAAGGTATATAAGGGGTTCAAGGTATAGCTAGGGTAAATGTGAGGGTTTTTACCACCCAAATGGTATAACAAGACATAATCGGCTAATTATTAGGTCGCTGTACTAAAAATAACGTTTTTGTGTCATTTAATTTATTTAAGAGCGTTGACGACGTTAATTGACTAATCGCCTTTAATATTTACTACTTAATCTAAGTAAATTTATTTTAAAGTAATGAGGTACTAGACGTGGTACGTTATTTTCCTATAATTACATTCGGCGGGGGGGTGTCAAGTAAATGAATAGTCGGCCTTACCCAAAATATAATATTTTTTTGCCACTATTACGATAATAGTATTTATGGTTAACAGGTCCATCTGAATCTCATTATCGTTAGCACCGGTGTTGCCTTTAGTTTAGGGCCGAGGTCGATAAACCTAACTTTAGGCGTAATGAACGCCCGTATTTGAGGTTGACGTAATGAACTACCATATGATCTTACTTATTTACGTTAAGTAAATTGCCGACTTAGGAATATATACCAAGCAAATTTGGTATACGTGTTATTAAGGTGGCAATCAAAGAGCGTAACTGGCTAAAAAAGCCTTTGTAAGTGGAATTTAGGCGTTATAGGGCGTATTCGAATTCGTTAACACCTGTAACTGCTACTCGTACCTATTTGCGAAACGTAACTTCGCTAACGTAGGCCTTTCCATTACCTTTCAACTTATTATTAGCTTATTAAGAATTTAATTAAAAATATCCATGGGTAATTCATCCTTTTTCTTCTTTACTATTATTGTAATCTACCATGTAGTAGCTTAGTCTATATGATATTACATAAAGTGGACATCGTATTCGAAGTAATCTTTTATATTATCGTAAATCTCACGAAATGTTATGGCGTTCGTTAAAAAGGTTAAATAGTAGTTTTTGGTGTAACCTATAAGGATTTCTGGAAATAGTGAGTGAAAATCAGAGGGTGGGACCTTCATTTACTTGTAAATATTTAGAAAGGGTATTATCTTAGTGTCGAAGACGTTGTAAGGCGTTCTGTTATCCTTTTTTGTATTATTTCAAATTTTGGTTAAGTCTGTTATAAGTTTGTATTTAATATTAACTATTTCAATAGAGTTTGAAGGAAGGTCTCGATGGTTATCCCAGTCTTAAATGGTGTTTCCTGGTAATTTAAGATTTGTGGTTTTCGAAGCACAGTGTTAGGAGTAATTGCTAGTCTCCTGAATCGAGGGTTAAATCCTTGTAATAGAACCTGTAGTAGGTTCGCGCGCGTAGGTATATTTAAAAGGGAAAGGTTTTTAAGGGTTATAGCGATTGGATTACTAATAGGTAATGAGTGCTTAAAGGTTTTGGAAAGGCTGACGATTTTGTTTGATTGATTAATGTAGGGCGTTAATATTAATACCTCTAGCTGTGTTAGCGGCCCTTGATTTACGTGTTTTACCGCCATTGAAAGCGTATTTTACTCTATTATGTAAAGGTACTAAGACACCGAGAAGATTAATAGGTTTTTTTATCGCCGGTATTTAAAGAGGTTTTACTTAGCTAGAGGTGAGTTGGAGGTCCCCTAAATCGCGTATAAGGGCGGTAAGGTTCCTTAATACCTTTTCCTTTAGACCGTGAATTGTAAGTGTATTGGTTAAACTGAGATAAGTCGTAAAGGGCTTAAACTAACGTTATAGAGCCTTGTACTTAAATGAAAATCTCTCGTTCTTTTAATTCGGATCTAAGTCTTAATTTAACCCTTTTTAAAATTGCTTTTTATATATCAATTGTCTAGTCGTTGAAAAACTAGTAATATCAGTTAAAAGTACGATTAGTGTCATAACTAGTGTTGTGTCAAACGATAAAGTATCCGACAAAGTTGATGAGGTATTTTTCGGTTTATTTTTTGTTAACATCTAGCACTCAGAGGTTGTTGTTATTAAACTTGGTGAAAACGTATCCGAGGGCCTTGATTGCTTTTTTTCGGGCAAGATCGGTGATTGCTTTAAAGTGGGAGTTGGAGGCAGATATCTTGATAGGCGTGTAGAGTGGGGAACTTGGTGATCTTAGGTGTAGAAACTTGGTGTTTCGGCGTAAAGTCGCGTGGGAACTTAGCGATTCGGCGTGGAATTGCGTGACGTGGCTTTTTCGGCGTGACTTGGTGTTTTCGTTCAGAGTAGCAAACTTGATGATTGATGTGATGTAGTGAGTGAGAAGAGTGAAATATAGGCAGAAGTTTTGTGTAAAGAGTATAAGGTCGAAGGTCGTTATTAGTAGTAAAGGGCGAAGGTTGTTTATTGTGGTTGTTTGGCGTAAGGACTAAGTCGATTTTCTTATAGTAATAGCACCCATAATAGTACTGACTTAGACGTTTGCCAACTTGCCAAACTTTGAAACTTTTGTCAGTTAATCTCAACGTCTTTAAGAAGGATAAATGAAGATTTCTTGGTGTTTTTAAGTAACTATACTGTCGCCTACTTCCAGATTTCCGTTAAGAACTAACGAAATACAAGAAGTCTTTTCTGTTTTCCTTTCTTTAAGGACTGACGTAGTACTAATAGAGGCCTTTTGCAAGAATCTTTCCTCTACCCTAGCTGCCGTAGTCACAAAGCATAACAACTAGAAAATAGCCTTTTCTTTTACTTAATTTATCTGTACTTGACCTAGCAGGCAAGCACTGATTAGTGTTGATTGGCCTCAGACGTTGTAACGTTGTCGATTCGATTTGGTCGAAGTAATAGTAGTATTGCAGTAGTCATATAGTGAATGTATTGTTTTAGGTTTAGCAGACCGCTAGCCGGTCTGCACTATAATTTTTATGGCCAATTGCTTAGCCCGTGCCCTAGAATGAAGTGCAGCTTATTGTACTCGACTTACACCCAATGTGCTAAGTTCGTACAAAGGAATATACCCAACTTGTAGTTAGTACAGTCAACTTTACTATAAGTAAAGTTGACTAACTGCACTGCAATTAACCTACAAAAAATAGCAGTCAATATTGTTCTAACAACTATGTTATTAAGGTTATGTAATTTTTAAACGAGAATATATTTAAAAGTTAGGCTTTTTCCATTGTCGTTCATAGAAAACCTTTTTTTACCTTTTTTACTTAAACCGTATAAACCTACGTAAAAGGTAATACCAGGAGGAAATCGTAACTACGTTGATAATAATCCAATAAGTAATAACGTACGTGATACCTTAAAGTTAATTTAATCTAATGGTTTTTTATTATCGTCTACGCCGTTTTATATTTTTAGTTTTAAGCATATATGGAACGGGTTTACTAAAATAATTAGCTGTAATATCGAAAAAATCAACCGCTATTATTACGGCTCTTTGATAAAGGCGTTCAAAACGTACAAACTCCCGTTATAATCGTATTGTTATCCGGCTGTTAAATTTAAACGATTTTCTTTAATTAACGACCAAAACGCCGTTTTAAATTTAAAAACTCTAATTAGTTGGAGAATTCGCGGTATTTCTTCAACGTTACGATATAATTTACCCAGCTAATACTTACCATTATAATCTTATCATAGATATATAACGATACGTAAAAACATAAGTCATTATTTTTTACGGCTGAAAGTTTATTTAGGCCGCCTATTGAAACTCAGAGTATTTCGAGTTTAATAATGAATAATACTTATAAGTCCTTATCGTTTATAACTAAACCTTCAAATTCGAATAATACCTTATTTACGCGATAAAGGTTATTCAAAGCCGTTTCAATATAATCGACAAACTTTTTAATATTATGTATACCTTTGTATTTTCCGGTTTCATAATATGCCGTAACTAATTACTTTACTATTGTCGTATAATATCCCTATATGTAAAGAAACGTATACCCATACTTTTTAATTTACATCTTATTTGTTTTTAATATAAATTTCATGGGTAAGAGTATCGACATTTACATAAAAGTTAATCCATCGAATTGCGGTTAGTTATATCATTTTTACCCGTCCTAAACCAGTAAAAACCTAACGTAAGTCGCGATTAATTTAACTTGGAATTGTTATATTTTCGCGATAACTTAAATGAAGTCGAATATAAAATCGATAGTTCAAGTCAATTAACCTAGTTATTACATTTATTTTATAAGCGACGCGATATAGCTTACGGTATTTTGTAAACGAAAAATATCGACCTAAGGTTGTTTCTTAAGGGCAGGAGCTATATTTTTAAAGGTCAAAAACTAAGTATTCGTAGACAGCCTATCCTCCCCGACAACGTTGAAATGTAGCGTCAAATTATTAACGTTCATTATCAATTCGTTTATTACTCACAATATTTTTTCAAGAAGATAAAAGAAAACCTTAATAATATATTATTATTTAACCTATAAAAGTAATCTAAACAAATACTAAATAAGATTTAATATTAAGGTATAAAAGAAAACTGAAAAAGGTTACCGTAACCTAACATATAGGGCCCTTAGGCAAGACCAGTGTTTAACCCGTTACATACCCTTACATGTGCCATTTATGGACCGTACCCAGCTTATACCCGGATCATACCGGGTCCGTACCCGGGCCAGGCCCAAGTCGGGTCCTGCTCATCCTGTTACGTGCACAGTCACATAACCTATAGGCTTAATAGCCAATGGCCTAAGTCTATAACAAATCCATATAACGCTACTCGGTCCATAATCTCTTTTTACCTATTCGAAATTAAGAGTGTTCAACTCCTACTTAGAAAGGTTGACGTGAATTACATTTGATAACCCGGCCACTGAAAAACATATATTCGGAAAGACACTTTTTTTATCGTTACACATTTGAGGTCAAGTCCTGAAAGGAATTAGTTATGACTATACCTTAACGAGATTAATATTATTAATGTATATAGGGATTGATTTATAAATGAGTTTTTGACGAAAATTTGTAATTAGTTACCCGAAATTCACAATACCATAAACGGGAAATTGAACTTCGTATATATCTAGGAGAAAAAGACATTAAGTAACGTATGAGAAGATTGTTCTTTCGATACTTAGGCTTTTACAACTGGCATATACTTTAACGGTAAGGTAAAAGTCACTATATATCGCCTAAAATACGTCTTTAACCTTACCTTTACTAATATCGCCAGGGTCACTACGGCAATACAATCCATATTTTATAATGAGTCTATTCATGAGATTTTACTAACGATTATTTTAACGCTTAGGTCTCACTCCCTTACGATTTCGCAAAGTGGAATACTTGAAACTAATCTACTAAAGTTTAAGAACCTAATTTCCGTAAAAATTAACCTTTTCACCACGTATTTACGATATTGAAAACGAAATTACGGTATACAAATAGGCGAGAGCCTTTATCTGGTTATACTTTAATGCCCTACATGCAATCAGAATACCCTTTATAACGCGCGTGAAATCTACAAAGTAGTAAACTCCTAAATTGGATCGACTTCGTTATTACATAAGAGAAGCTAATGAAACCCGATTACGAAGGATAGGGTTTATAAAACTTAAGAATGTTTTAGTAGAAATATAATGAGTATATGCCGGATTATAAAAAATTAACCTGACCGATCCACTAATTTCGCGAAAATGTATAACATTATTAACTAATATAAGTTTTATTTACTACTACGGTCCCCTTTTTTTCGAAGTAAGGGGTCGCCTCATTTTCAACACCGATTAATAGGTTTTTAGTTAGGGACTGTATCGACGATAATGCTTTAAACTATTAAAATGGTTTCAAATATAGTATTGCGTAAAGGTGCGATATTTCCGACAAATAGGTTTTATGTAACACTATAGGAAGTTGTGGTACGTCCGCCAGATTTAACAACATAATAATACATTTATATAATACCTAATAAAACTATATCGTGAAGCCCCTTTAAATTCTTGATAATAAATGCCTGCGTTAAAGGGGTTTCTGGTAAATATAACGATAATAGAAGGGTTTTTCAGTACCTAAGTTAGGCCATCGGAATTTATTATAACTGTTTTAATGAAGTCCGGTTGATTTAATTCCGGTATATTTAACAGGTTAAAACGTATCATATTTGTACGTATATTTTGATTTTTTGAAAACTTGAGGCTTTATTCATGTTCCATATGACAGAGAGATATTTAAAGAATTTGTTAAAAAATCAATTACGGTTCTTGGGCTAATGTATCAGATTCGCTTTTACTAACAATGAGGTTGTATTGATTTTATTTAGAAACATATAAAGGATATTTGATACCTTATGTTACAATCGTCTAATTTAAAGAATAAAATGCCCAAGGTTTGACTATAATTTAGTTACTTTCGTTAACGGATTTTAAACTAATGAAATAATAAAAATTAGATACTAAACGGCAATTATAAGGTTTTCCAGCTTTAACTACAACACTTCATAAAGATTCATGGTCTTTTTGATCCCTTATATAATTCATATGTTAAATTTCGATGAATATTTTTTTGCCCACATTTGTATTTATAATAAAAAGGTCCTTGATTTACGAATCTCATATTCATTCAAATTAAACTTTACGATTTTGAACCTAACTTACGGAAGGTAGAAATATGGGCGGTAAATAATCGACTAAATTTCGTTCCCAAAATTCAAAACTTTTATGTATTATTAAGTACTAAAGTCCAACCGACCTTATAAAACAAAAAAAACCTTGTCTTTACCGTTAAAAAATCGGTTCATCTGGTTACAAATCTTTTCCATAATACTAAGTCTCTTGATATAAGGTGGCTAAGGTTCTAATTCGACCGTTATATATTGAGGCGGGTATATATTAGAAAACCCGTAACAAAAGTGTTAAGAATCGCCCGATATTATAAGGTATTTTCGCGTGCGAGGTACAGGCTCCCTCCATACCTTTTACGTATAATCTTTACCGATACAATCGTTTCTATATTTACCTATTACACCGAAAATTGATATTCCGATTATGGGTAAAGGGGATTTAAAAAACAGGTTACAATCCCATTCGTCGCTAATATAAGAGAGGTGTCCTCGTTTTACAGGACTTCGCTTGACTTATTTGCCTTAAGAGACTCCAGCCTACCCTTCGACTAAGTTACATTTAAATAAAAACAACTTCTTTTCGCCATCCGGTAAGAAAACTTTAATACTGGATACCTCCTTATATAAAGTATAGCAATGGCATTTACTACAGCTTTTATAAAAGCTGGGTTGTAAATACCTATGGGTATACCAACCAGTGAGCAAGCGGCCTTTCGTGTTATTATAGCGCTTCACCGCTTTGCATGACTTTATATATGCGTAACTTAAAAAGCTCCTATCGACTTCGAAAAACTTCCTCTATTAAGTCGTTGGCTTGCACTAGTTAAGGTTAGTTCGCGTTTATTTAAAACAAACAACGAGTTTCCCCGTTTTTCACGACCTAATATACTTACTTTACCATTTTTTTTCGGATCTCTCGACCTACTTATAAATAGTTAAAAAAAGTAAAATATTACCTTCACCATATAAACCTGGTACTTGGAAATCTATTAATATTATACTATAGTTTTTACTACCGATTTCGAATATCCTTTCGATAAATAACGGTATTTGGAATACGGGTATATAATTCACCGTAATGGATATATAGTTACGAAAAGACCCGGAAGCTTATACATTACTATTTACGTTTTCGATATAAAAGCTATGAGAGAGTTTCGAGGTTTTTAAACAGTTATACGTACCATTTCCATGTTAAGTAAAATAATAATCTACCTTAATAGGACTTTTCTATTATGAAATCAAATTAACAATTCCGCCACTTTTGTCCAATAGATTTTCTGGGGTTTCTACATCATTATGATATTAGATTTAAACCTTATTATGGTAAAATAAAGCTCAGTGTATATTAGTGTAGATAGAAATTAGGCGTCGGACAAGTTCGTGAATTTTGATATCAAGTCCTTCACCTGCCTTTATCAAAATGACCAACGTTTTACTAATAACATAAAATATCTACTTTGATACTACCTTAGGGTCATTAAAAATAAGTAATAATTTTAAAAAAGATTGAGGTACTCCTATAATATAAGCAATATGGTTTTATATATTCGATTTAAACTGGGATTTAATTCGAGATGCTTTATAGATCCGTTATCTTTTTACCTTCAACCCCTTTATTCTGACCCCCTTTATATCTGGTTTCAACAATGAAATACAAGTACAAAGACTTTACATCGTATTTTCGGAAATTTTTACTTTTTAAAACGAATGGGTATTACCCTTAATACGATAGCAAAAGTAATGTTATCTATTTAGTTTACTATCCGGCGTCGGTAAAAGTCTGGAAGATTTAGCCTTGGCTCCTTAAGAATCACTAAACGGATGAATACGTAATATTCAAATAAAAAGGGTCCTTTTGGGCCCTGAATTTTTTCGGGTTTTCGCTTGTATTATAGAATGTTCTTCGAGAGATCAATAAAATTGAATTATAACCTCATATAATCTTGTTTTCCACCAGTTGGTACCGGATACTTTTTACACTCGCCGTAGTTTACATATAATATCCGCCGAACCTTATATATATATCTATCATTACTACTATTATACCATTACTAACAAGTTAAGGGATTTATCCATTTATTAACTTTACAATAGCCGTTACTAGAATTTTTAACGGCTGCCGCTCGGAGGGCTCGTTTTTTTCAGAAAGGGATTAAAGGTTTTGAGTGGGGGGACTTAGAGTAACGGTAAGGGCGGCGGCGCAAGGTGCGATAAAGGTAACGACGAGGAAGAGGGTGGCGGACCAATTAGAAATAAAACCCATTCCCCCCCACAACTAGTTTCGTCGCCGCCGCCATTTATTTTTGCCTCGGTCCCTCTAGTAGTTGGTCCCCATCGCGTTAACAAAGCCGTTATAGTAACCTGTGTTGCACCGCCTTTCAACGTTTTTATGGCGACGCAAAGGGGTTGTTGTAAGGCGGTTAAATTCCCGGAGGGTGTTTTTGTCATAAAGATGGAGTGCTAAACCGTTAAAAATGCAGCGGCGTTAGTAAAAAAGATAATATACCCGTTTATTCGTTTTTTTATTACCACTTTTCGTTAAAACTAATCTTTCAAGCTCGGGGTCTTTCGGGTTTATACATGCGTAACAGGCGTATTTTATACCCTCTCCTTCACTAGCATAAATTCCGTTACTAACCCCCACCAACAGAGACCGTATGTAACCCATAAAAAGCTGCTCCACATTATTAGCGGCGGGGTGGGGGTTGGTTGTATAGGTTGAGGGGGTTAGAGTGAGAGGGGAGAGGAAAAGAAATATCGAAAAAGCGTGGGGGAGGGTTAAGCCTAAGGTATGCTTAACACGTTTAAAAACCAATAGTTCCCATATGTAAATACGCTGGGCCCACGCAAGTACAACACGTTTGTGTAACCACACACGTGTTTCAATTTTACCCCTTATATAGGCTCCTACTTCGCTTTTTTAGCTTTAAGGGACCCTCCCCTTTTAAAAAGCTCAAAGAATCGTACACCCAACGTAATTAGGTTCCGGGAGGAGACTAATTTGACCATATATTACAGACTGACTAGAGATATAGTTTATACGGCTACGGGTCTCTAAATTATTGGGTATTTTAATATCTTAATTCGAAGGATAGTGGGGAGCTAAAGTGATCCCTGCAAGCCCCAAGGCCCCGCCTTACGATCCCTCCCACCGGGATCTACAGGTAGGTTTTGGAGCAGATAGTATAATTCCTCGTGGCAGGCACTGCCCGGTGATAGTATAATACAAAAACCAAGATTAAACCTATATAATAAGTATATTATTTTATAGCCCCCAGCGTTTATTGTATTAGAAGGGCAATAGTTACTTTCTTTCTTTACTTTCTAACGAGACTATCTACTCGTAAGGGTACGTAATTATGAGACATCTTTCTCAAAAGTACTTATTGTTATAATGATGATGGTATGGTAGATTCCTACCCTAGTCTTTATCTTCAAATACAGTGCGGAATACGATAATACTTTTGCACATACAGATAGCATGACTGCTTTTGGGCAAAGAATTAGAATATCAAGCATCGAATTAAGAACATTCATTTTACTTCTCGACTCTTTCTTATAGTATAATATGTAAAACTACATCATGATGTTTCAATACATTTGGTATTGGGCGAAATTAATTTCGAATTTAAAATCACTTTTAAAACCATTGAAAATCTTCAAAAACGATAAGTTATTAGTTTAATACAAAAGGTAGTGATCATCAGCTTAACTGGTAAAGATATTGGTAAACAACGAATAAAAGCCTGGTAATTTAATCCTCATCCAACGGATAACATTGAAAAAAAGGCGCAACTTTATATAGAAGAGGTTATATAGCTTACTTTTATACTTCTCCTTTCTTCCAAAAATCTTTAAGAAGGTCGTAATTACGGCGTAAATCGTATCTACTATAGGACCATCTTGAGGGAGGAGAGTAATTTATTATTCTGAAAAACCCTTTGGATCTCTCAATCTATATTGAAAGGTTTTGGTTAGAAAGTTCATTACCTTTAGCTGAATTTGAAGGAAAAAAACTAATATTTATGCCTATAATCAACTCACTCGTAAGGCCACTCTTTCCTTGATGAACTAATTCAAACTAAACGTGCTGAAGGGTTGAGAGGTTTCTAAAGGGAACTTGAGGGTTTCCTCAGGAAATTTAACGATAATTCTAATAATATTCAAAGATTTCTGGGGGTCCTCGTTTGATCGATTGGTGAAATTAAGGACTTGCCATCCGCTGGTCAATCGATTCTTTACGGCTCTCAGTATAATTCAAAGTGAGTAAGAAATTTATTTGAATTTTGGCATGACCTTAAGAATTGGTCTAAAGGCATTGAACGATGTTTTCATCAGCAATATCTTTGCCTTTACCATCGTATGCTTATTCAGAGTTCTTATCAGTAGCGTATTCATATAATAAGTTTGCGAAATCGCCCCCTTTTTTTATCATGGAAAAGTGGAATCTTTTGTGAAATAGTTTAATATTTTACCTTATTTGAACCTGTTAATTTACCGTTTTTTATATCTCAAAAGTTTAATCTCAAAATCAGGTTTAAAAATCATGTTATACCTTCGAACCTTAATTTTATTTAGTAAGTTTTAAATTGAGGATATAATATCCGATTTCATTGGTTACATATTTAATTCAAAAATCTTTGTCGGTATCCGAAACCAGAAATCTTTATCGTAATATTTAGTAAAAGTGATGACATGGTTCTTAATTAACTTTTTATAAGGGTATCGGCATTGGTATCAATTCCAACGTATTCTAAAGTCATCTTGACGAAGTCTAAAATACGTAGGGAGAAAAATTATATAGTAGGGTAAGTTGTAGGTTTTTAGCCATCAAAGTGGCTATATAGTTAAAAGTTATGAGACTTAATTGTTCTTACGATTTGAAATCTATAATAATAATACCCGTAATAATAGTACCCGTAATAGTACTAACTTAGCCGTTTATCAACTTAACGATCTTTGAAACTTTAAAGCGGTTAATCTTAACGTTTTTTTTTTCCAAAACTATTTTAATAAAGATTTTGTAGTGTTTTCGATAGTACTAGCTATACCGTCACCACTTTCAAGTGCCTATAAACAACTACATACTTAAAAGTCTTCTTTCTTGGTACCTATAAACAGTAGAGGTAACAAAAGTAGCCTATCACAAGAATCTTTCCCCTACCTTACCTAAACTACAGGTAATAACTGGAAAGTAACTTTTTCTTTTACCTAGCTAATTTGTGCTTCATTTAATAAACACTTATCATTTTCGGTAGACCTTTATCATTATAACTTCTTCTTTCTAATCTCTGATAGAATAAACTAGTGCTGAATTATAAGTGGTAATGAGTTACTTCTAAGTTTAGTAGACCGCTAGCCGGTTTGCACTCTAATTTGTATGGTCACTTGCTTGGCCCATGCCCTAACATGAAGTGAGCATCTACTACACTTGACTTACAGTCAATGCAGTCAAATTCCACAAACTATAGTCAATTTATAGTCAGTAAAATCAACTAACTGTAAGTATGGTAGACTTAATTATACTATAATTGACTGTTATTCCAATACGGGTCTATAAAAAGAACCGGGATTTTTCGAGCCATTGCCCCGTTTTTGTATCCACCTTTATCGACTTCATAAACAAGTTCGTCCGTTTACGAGACATCGTATACGCATAAAACGTATTGACTGTTGCGGTTATTTAGATAACGACACCGTAAGATATACGTTCGAGCTTCGATCTTTTTAATATCTATTTCTTTTTTTTTTATGCCGCTGATGCCAACTTTCATCGACCGCGTTATTATCCCTTCACAAAGTTGTACCTTAATACGTGATATACTCACTTCGACTCCCATTATCTCCCGCTATAACAACTATTAGGATAATGAAAACAACGTTCCTATATAATTCACATTATTAATAGCTAATGTTAATTACAATTGATGAAACCTAGCTGTACAATTTTAACATTTGTGACGAATTCTATTTATTGAATTATGATGGAAATGTGTTAACTAGGCTAATGAAAATTAGGCCGAAACTCAATTCAATGTTAAAAGCGTTCTGTCAACGTAAACCGACGTACTACACTTCCTAATCACTCGCCTAGAAAATCGCCTAGACCGCGACATCTCTCGTCGGTTGGTCTCACCTAACCCACGGAACGAAAACCGCTGATACTTATAACGTCTTTAATATTTTAGTTCTCCGGGGGCCGGCGGAAAGGATAACATTTTGTAAAAATACTATTTTAAAAGCCGATTCACAATTAAATATCAGTTTTAAGTAATAGGGTACTAAAAGCGCAACCTTATTTGGAACAAACCTAGGAGTAGGTCGAAAGACATAATATAAGATTTGACTTTACTACTAACTACACTTCAACCTAAATATAAAGGCGACATGACCGATATCGGTTTTTTAAATCGTATACGAAGTCTTCGTCGGGATTCGAAACTATAATAAATTCTCACGTTTTTCAATTTTATTTTGGAAGTTTTTCAGTATCATTCTACATTGATATTTATCAAAAAATTTCTACTTAAATTCATTTTATTTGCTTTTTTCAACTAAAATGAAACATAGGTCGTCTTTCCCTACGTCTTTCATTAAAATATTTTGGACTTAGAATTTTTATACGGTTCGTTTCCAATATTGTTGGCGATAAAAACCGGCGTTGAACGTATATCGAATAATATTTACAAAAGGAGACGGTTATTAACAATAGACTTAACCAAGTTTACACAAAACTTAAAGTATTCATTCAAAATATTTAAAATGATATTCATTGGATTCGTAAAGTTTACGATTTATAATTAATTATAAAATTAGTCGAGACCTTTATTTCCACTATTCATTTTAATATAACGTATCTTAAGATAATATTTATTATCAACTTGGTAACTTTTAGGAAGGCTGTGACGCTGATTCGCGCTTTTTTTATTTTTAATTCAATATACGTTATAAAAGCTTAATCCAGGTTCGAACCCTGATGAAAGTAAATTAAAAACGCTACAACCCGTTGAACCGGATGATTTTCGAATTTCTTATTTCTGTCAACTTTTAAGATTGTGAATTTTTACTTTTTAATTCATTTATTTGTTTTGAACTCGGTTACTCTCTACTCTCAATGATTAAATACGAATTGGCACGCTAAAATTTGTAAAGTTTAATTCAATTACAAAAATGATATAACTATTCGTAAGTATTTTTAAAGCTTCTCATTTCTTTGTTTCGTTTCGCTATCCGTTTCAAGATTATATACCGACTCAGAAAATTGTTGAACGTTTACTAAAAATATAAGGTTTTTAGGAATGCATTGATTTCGTTTGAATCTCGATCATTGATAATAAAGGTAAGTTTAAATATTATTCTATATCACTATAGTTAGCATACATAGGGGACCATGTTTGCAAAGCATATAGAAGTATATCATGCTGCAAAGTGCATTCTTGCAGAGTGTATGATTACCTATCACGCTACAAGATATACTCTTACAAAGTTTATGAAAGCGTGTAACACCCCAGGAGGAACCTTGGAAAAGTGTATGGTAGAATGACACGCTCCAAGTGAAAGCTTATAAGCTTTCATGCAATGCGTGTACTTTACGGATGCCTCTTCTTCCTCTTTACTATCTAGTATGAATATTACCAAATATTAATATTTTAGATAATATTTGTTTAAGTTTAACGTATGATAACCATACTGATACTTATTAGCAATTGCATCGATCGACTATAAATAGCTTAAAAAAGAAAAAAAGAACCTAAATTGAATACTTCTAACAAGATATTATAACGATCCAAACTGTTTCGTATTTTAATATAACGATATATAAGAGACATACGAAAGGGGAAAAATACGCAGGAGGTATTTTAAAACTCGAAGAATAAAAAGATTGTAAAATTTGGAATTAATTTATAAAGGATAACTTTAATACGATATTATTAATTCGGGTAATGCCCTTCAATTACTAAAAACCCTGTTACGCTATCAGTTAATTCAGTTAACGTTTTGAACGTATCAAGGTACTTTTGGGAAAACGTTCCATTATATATTGATTATATTAGTAATTAAGTTTCGAAACCATTCATTCAAACATATCAAAAAATATCTTTTAAAGCATTTGCGAAAATTTTGAAAGCGTTTAAAATATATTTTATAACGTTTTGACAAACTCGGAAAGCGCCTAACGTAACAGTTAAACCGAGTACGAATACTTTAGAAGCGGGGTCTTTTTTAGAAGCCCTTATAATTACCTTAAGTTCTGAAAATTTCTTTCCAAACGCCTATAGAAATACACACAAAACGCCTTAATTACCCTTTAAAACGTTTCGGTATATTTATCGAGCTCCTAAAAAAACATTTCAAACGCTTATATACTAAAAGCGCCTAAATTACACCCGACGTTCCCATACCTTTTTGATCTTTATAAATCAATTTCCTACTTTATACACCTAACCTTCCCGGCGTTTTTTTTTTTTTTTGCATACGATTTATTTCAATTGTTACCTAAAATATTTAGGTCTACTATTTTAAATCTTAAATTATCAATTCAGAGCGTTGAACCAGTTTATAATTAAGACTTTTTTGTATTACATTTATCTTAATAAACACGAAAAACTTTAATTAAAACGCTTTAATGTATTTCATTAATATTTTATTTACGTATCATTCCCTTTCATTTATAAGTTTCTGGTGCTCTTTTCAATTTATTATTCCAATGATATAGAAAACCCCATTATTACGCTTGATTTAGAATAGCTCCTTGTATATGACAGCCTAATTTCCATAACTTTACCAACGATAAGCCTAATTAAAGTCAACAAGTAAACAGCTTTTTTGTTTCAAAATATACCATGTCCAAAAAGTGTTTTAAAGTATATTAATCTTAATTTGTAGGATATTAAAATCGGAGACACAGTCAATAATTTAAATACTTATATAGCGAATACATACGTTATGAATATTATATTTTGTTATTATAACGAGAATATTGAAGTAAGCTGTCGGTAAGGTCTCATGCCTATATTATTCACGAGAACATAAGGTCTTTGAAGAGTAATCATAATGATTGGTATTGTAGTTTAATTGAAGAACATCCAAGAAGAAGCATTCATAGGTGTATGCCATAGGTGAGAGCTTATAAGCCCTCTACCCAGAGCGTATCACTCTGGAATACTCCTTCTAGACCGATCCACGCATTGCCGTTCGGTCTGTTATAATCAATCCAGACCAATCCATGCATTGCCGTTCGGTCTGGAATAGTTTTTCCAGACCGATCCATGCATGGAACACTTTTCGCCTTGAAAGAGTGCAGCATGCAGTGTGACACTTTTTCGTGCACCCTATAAGAGTACACCTTGTAATATAGTGCACTGCTACTTGCCCTATGTAAACTATCTATTAGGGTACATAGTAATATCCACAAAAGCGATTCATTGGATAATTTTCGAAAGGATTTCGTAAATCAGACTCATGGCGTATAATAGACGGTTAAATTTCGATTATACAACGAAAATAATTAAAGTCTCAGGAAATTAACAAAATCGATTATAATCATGATCGTATTGTAAAAAAAATTAGCCGTAACTACCTAATTCGAATAAATATTATTATAAATCGATAATCAAGAAATGAATTGAAAACTTGTAAAGGAATAATAATTCGAAAAACGTGACAAACAATTCATTTATATGTTAAAAAAAATTACCGGGAATTCTTTTTACGAATATTGGGTGTGAAACGTTTTGTAAAACTAACCGCACCTTGCAAAAGGCAGCCAGATTTTGAGGAATCGACGAAAAAGAAGGAATAATTGTAAAGGTTATTCACTACTCGGGTTAAATATGAACCATCTTCAATGAACGGTTTGAAAAGAGACGTAAATTAGGATAATTTCCAAATTTATTTAACGCCCTATTCAACTATAATAAAAAAGCTTCGAAAAAGGAAAACGGTGTTTTTGGTGGCAATATAAAAGGCGATAAACGACTTTACGAACTTTACGACCCAATACTTATAAACTATGACCTATGCTGCAGTTTCATACTAAAATAGTTTCCTATTAATAAGAATAATCTTATGAACCTATACACTGAACCAAGTTGTAAAATATAACCCAAAATTACAATAACGAACTCTTTAATGTATTTCATAATAGAATCTGTACGATTCTAAACACCTATAAAAAAACTTTCAACACTTTTGATTTCATATCATTTCACACAGAATATCCAATATGTAAGTAAAAGAATAATATATATACTATTTAACGTGAATCAATACATTTAAACACTAAAATCAACCACAAACTAAATGATAGTGATCGGATGGGTACTATATAGGCATTTCCTAATAATCAACATAATAACACAAAAATTATATTAAAAAGTATTGATTACCTTATTAACGAAGTTTAAAAAGTGTGAACCGGTATTTAAATTGAAGTACAAAGGCTATAAATTTTTAATTTAAGTAATTCCGAAAGTATATTGTGGTAATCTGTACTTCAATCTATATTTTTTAAGTTGGAAAAGAACTTAGAAAATATTTTGTACAATTTTCAAAACGTTACATGAAACCTCGATAAGTCGGTAAACGAACTTGAGATTAAATTTTATAACGGGGAAGACTAATGACAAAACCTTATATATTATCAAAACTAACTTAGCCGAAACAAATCACTATATTTTCAATTGGCGATTCTAAGTGTGTCTGAGATATTAGGATTATAGAAACCTCAAATACGGATTTAAGGGTAAAGAAGACGAAAGAGGAAGCTTCGGAAATCGAAAATAAAATGGGAATCAATGAGAACACCCCTATAACTAAATATGAAACTTACTATATATACTACTATGCCTACGTAAAAATATATGGGGCTATATTGATCCCTAAAAACAATTTATCAAATATAATAGAGTCGGCTATTGATTAACCCACCATTCGTTATACGAATAAATTCGCGCTAAACGATAATTTTAGGCCGATTACTCGCCTGAAAACCAAACGGAACGTAGTGTTGCAACGTATACAGCAGATTACAAAGGAGGTGAAAGAAGTTAGACGTTTATACCTATAAATATACATTTGAAAAAGATGATTCCGAGAAGAATAAAACCTATGTAACGATTTAAGAAAAGGAAGCAGATAAATATGTATTTACAGAACTATAAAATATCTTATTTTTACACAACATAAGGTTAAATATTAAAAGTGTCGTATTTAACGCTTATATAACGTCGTAATTCAAGTTATCCAATAGATATAAATACCGGTTTCAGGGAATTATATTAGATATTACCGTAATAGAAATCTCGACCGTTGAAAAACAATAATTCGACAATTTTACAGCGAAGTTTCTTAATTTTTCATTGAATCGAAAAAGAAGTAACAGAAAATTTTATTCGATAAAAGTAGAACGGTGTTACTCGAAATAATAATAATAAATATAAGATTGAGACTGGTTAAATTTTATGAGATAAATTTCAAAATATCATTGTTAATTCAATTGATTGATATAAATAATCTCAGAATTAAGGTATTGAATACGACGAATTAACTTGTTCGCGTTTCGAATACCGTATCTATACTGTATCGGCTGAAGGTTAGATCCCTATAGTTTTTCTTGGAAATAAGTATAATCGAAACTATCTATTTAATATAATCAAATTATGTATATTATATCGAAAATTGGGGTACCCAATTACAAAATGCCTTTTACAGCTTTTTCACGTAATAGGTTATATGGAAGTGGTAAAAGAAACCCTGGAGGCTATAAAAAAGTTCTGTTAAGAATGTCAACCACACTTACAGATCCCACAGCAATTAAAATTCCTCTTCAAAAATAACGTTAATTTTAATTATAACATTATTATAAATATTATATACCCTGATAGATAACTTATTCTATATACTCTCGATGTTATAACGTTGTTTCAAGCCCCGAAGTTTACACGAAACACTTTCGTAGCGGATTGTTGGAATGTTCCAGTTAACTGTTAAATAAACGCTTATCTTGGGCCTCCATACTAGATTACCTACAATATAGGTATAATTTTCTACTCGAATAAATAGCGCATGTAAACTCAAATAACCAAAAACGAATTCAGGAAAATACTGTTGGAAACACCTTAAAGTATTGGCAAATGCGAACGTTACAACAAATGGGTTAAAAAAATCGTATACCATTCTATCAAAGGCTCTAGAACAAATGAGTATCAAAAATCAATTTTATAAAAAGCTGTAAACACCGTAAATAATTATTTTGATTCAACTAAACTAATTCTTGTATCCTTTATCTTCAGTGTTTACTTTAAAATCTATACGGAGTTTATCTCGTTATAAACCAGTTTAAAGAGCAAACTCCATAGCGAAGGCTATGAAAACTTTTCGTTCCTTACGGGTTAGGAATAATACTTTAATTGTTGGTAGGTCTTCATCGTTACATCGTAGTAGATTCGAATCACTGTGGTCGAAGTAACTGGTGTTGCGTTGATATTATTGATTGAGATGTGTCAGTTCCAAGTTTGGCAGACCGCTAGCCGGTCTGCACACTAATTTGTATGGTCAAATGCTTTAACCTATGCCCAACTTTGAAGTGGGCACCTACTGTACTACACTTGCAGTATAGTTCCACAAACTGCAGCCAACTTTACAGTTAGTACAATCAACCTTATTACAAGTAAAGTTGACATAACTGTACTGCATTTGACTGCTATTCCAACACTGGCGGCTTTTTGTTTTGTATCTGCACGCCAGCGTGGCTTGCCATTAATTGATAGTAATCTCTGAAATCCCTCCTTGATCCAAAAGCCAGATTCCTATCAATTCTGATTAATTTATACGAAAATTAACCTTAATTACGGCCCTTTATAACCCTTTTGCTCCACCTTTTCGAGACCTCCATTCCTCAGATCCCATATATAGATCCTTTGTTAAAGACTTATATAAATCAAGTACGCCACCATTTACGTATCTTTTGCCAGTAATTTAAACTACTGGCATCGCCATCCTTACTATCGCCACCATTTCCCTAACGGTTTTTCAGTTTTCCAAGGCAACCCTATTCCTTCACGTCACGTATCAGGCGGTCTACGTATCCCTCGATTCGTATAGTTAGCGTATTAATATCCATAAAACTTTTCAGGGCGCTATTAAGGGTGGCTTTAGTTATAGAATTCGAAAGGTTATCTTTACCGTTGATCCACCGAAATTTATCGATTTCCCGGGCTTTGTATGCCTTCCTTAATGTTATTACGTCTATTATCAAATGTTTTTTATTAGTCGTTCCTAGTTTCGATAAGTATTCATAAAAGCTTTGGAAGTCGGTACATACTTCTACAGGTATTGGTAACAGTTCCAACTATTTGGTAATAATCCTTAATATATCGTTAGTTACAATACCAATGTCAAATCCTATTATTATGTCATAAACTTCCAAGGTTAATATACTCCGGATTACGCGTTTATATCTAACAAATATCTAGTATATAAGGTTTCCATTAATCGTAAAATTCTCTTTAAACCTATTTTTCGTTGACAAACATTATTCGAAAGCCGATTTGCGATACAAGGTTAGTATTATTAACGAATAACCTGTCCGTCAAGATTATTAGTTTCGCCTTCGTTAAATTTACAAAAACTATGTCAATTTCTTTTTCCATATAGTTCATTTGCCACTAAATCAATTCATTTCACTTGCTAAAGTCTTTATCCTTTAGTTTTTCTGCCTGTTTTGTAATAGAAAGGTCTTAAGATACTTTTGATTGATATAACGTAACAATATAAGTTACACAAGCCTTTTATTTCATATATCTTTGTAATTTTACCTCGTCCGTTTTGTCGATAATCTTCCGGCTTATGGCTTACCCCTTTAAATGTGGGCTAATATAAATACTATTTTTAGCCTTAATACAATAGATATAGAGTAACGATTTATTAAAGTTGAGTTATATGCCTTTGGTCAACATTTCGATTAACTTGCACTTTTTAAGGCTTGACTTTTCGATAACACGTTATTTCGCCGCTATAAACCTAGTATTATCGAGGAAAATGATATCATCTATTTATATACCTACGATACCAAAATCTTGACCCTCTGTAATAAATAGGTATAGGTTAAAGGTTAAAGTCTTTATACTGAACCTATTTCTAAAGTACACCTAGTATATTAGGAAATAATAAATGCCTACATCGGCTAATCCGTATAAAATTTTCAATATAACGTATTACCGTGCCGGCCGAAAACTTATCACTTTTTTTTTTTTTTTTTTTTAGCAATTTAGTAGTATAATCCGTTGAAAATTGGTGGCAGACTACATATACGTTTAGGTAATATCCCGGCCATTAAATGAAAACTAACCTTTTATACTAGTAGTCAAACTGATAACAATAGCGACGATTGAACGTTAGTTAATATTTTGAATTGTGGACTATTAGGTAAAGATCTAGTCTTTACCTTCATCACCGTATCCTTAAGCGATTAGCTGTAACTTTTAATATAAACGGTCCGAGGTTTTGCCTTTAAATTTATAAATTATCCTCGACTAAAAAGTATTAACGTTTTTGCCTTTAAATTACGTTAGCGGCTCAAATTATACAACCCCTCGTAATTGGAAGCCGGTAATTTCTATTTGGTCACTTTCCTTAAAGAGTTTACCTAGTATATTAATAATTCCTTCAGTATGTAACTTAAATGTAACTTTTCCGTTCGACTTCTCCTTTTAAAATACCCATGCCGTTGTATACGTTCTGCCGGACCTAGAGTCCCTTTCGCCGTCCTCCTCTTTATTATATATCATCCTTTTAGGAAGTCGTTCATATCGCCGATGTTTTATTAACTTGTCAACAATCGGTTCCGAAGGGTTGTATTAGCTAATTTACTCAGCTCGGAGGTCATCAACATAAGGATTTTCATCAGACTTTACGGGCCCAAGGGGTCTTGGGTACGGCTTAACCTGTATAACTCGTAAAATTATAGGACTATTAGCAATTTGAATCACTACGTTTAAATTAATAATATTTAAGATATTATACGACCCATCTCATTTTTCTGGCTCGTGCTACGTAAAGACTTCACCCTATAGGGTAAGTAAAAGTACGTTTGTTATTAAAGGTCCGTTTTTAATATTAAGGGCATTATTAACCTGTCGGTGTGCCAATTCCTTCCTCAACTTTTTCAAAGCTTTTCTATATACTATGGCACGTTTTTAGGTACTTGATAAAGGTGGCGACTCAGCTATTATACTTAGGTAGGCCCCAAATACCAGTAAAGTTGATACAAGTCCATTAAGGCTAACAATATCGTTAAGATCTTTTAACGTCATTTAAAGCCGTGCTTTTTAACTTGTAAAGTTTCCGATTTATAATTTAAAGATATCGTAAGCTCTTTGTAAAAGGGCGTATACAGTTTTAACCTTACTAATACCCTAATTAACTTTAACGAGGATCTATTTATACTAAATTCCTATTAACTTTTTATTCACTTTAAATTCTATTATAACAAAGTTATTGCCGGTATCGAAACCTAACACGTTTGGTAACCTAAAGTACGTATTGATTTACAAAGTACGTAATGCCTCCTATGTTTCTTTTATTGTAATGGTTTTAATAAACTTAACGCCGTAAAAAGCCGTACAGAAGTTTATAATATATAATATTAGCTTGCCGTTTAGGTAAAAAACTTCCACTTAAACTTCCGAGTTAAAGTCTTAGTCTTTCTTTAAAGTAAACTTAAACCTTAAGGGTATTTGAAAGTGTATTTGGCAGTGACAACAAAGCCGTTTGATTGTTTTTAACGCTAGAAGATCCACGTCTTTGTAGCCAACTACCTTTAAGACCTTATAAAGCTTATCAGTTACCGAGTTGTTCAACTTACAATGTAATTAACGAAGTTCCACTTTCGTTAGGGTTAATACTATTACCTTTAACCTTTGAAGGTAAAACCAAAAATTCCTCCATTTAAGGTTAAATAAAAACATTTTACAGGCCTTAACTTATATTAATTCGTTAGTTCAAATATTGACGTTAATGCCGAGGTTTTTCTATATCTTTTGGATAAAGAAGAAAAGGGGTAGGAGATTCCAAATTGTAAAAAATAATAAGGCTAATAACAGTCTTAAACGTTGTTAATCCCAGTAAAGATAGCTCTTTTCTAGAGCTAAAGCCAATTTCGGCCTTACTAGTATTCATGTAGTCAAGTTTTGTAGCAATATCAGTATCTTTTCACAACGCGATGTATTATAAATAGCCTTATATTAAGTACCATACCACTTCCGTGTCCGGCATTATCTCCTAAAAGACTTACTTTGCATAACGTTTATAAACAGTAAAGAGGTGTATAGGGCTAAGATATTTATTGTTATGTTGGTGGTAAGGGTCTTTATCTGTAAAGCGGTATAAAAAGGCGTAGTCGGCTAGTTATTAAGTTACTTCTGGGCTAGTACCGGTATCAGTATCTTTATACCAGCTGATGGTCTTTAGCCTGTTTTCCTCCTCTTTATCTTTACTTCCTTCAAACTATGTAACTTGTTCGATGTATTTTTAATTAAAATTAAACAATACATCACCTATTTTGCTTTACGTTCAGAGATAGTATAACGTATTAATAAACAGCTATATTTGCCGTAAATCTAATGTCTTTTAACGTTTGTTGTAAATTTACTTAGTCGATTTAAAGACCTTAAGGGAAAGGAGTACTTTTCTCCGTAAGTAAAGGTTTGGACCTTCCGTTAACCGTACTGACTGGGCCTTTCGTACTATCGATCAATGTAATACGAATAGGGAGGGTCTTTCTTTTCGTTATTGAATTCCAGAGCTTGAGTGTACATACCAGTCGAGCCGTAAACTCGAACAGTTACGGTAGCTAATGAGGAACAAAGTTAGCTAAAAAAAAACCCTTCTCAAGTGGCATTAAGGTATTAAAGGACGTATTAGAGTTCTTTATAGCCTGTAATTGCATGATGGATCTGTTAGCGTAGGGTGCCTTCGTTAACTCCTATGTTCTCCATTACTTATTAGCAAAACATCAACCTATTTAGTATATAATTAGGGAGATCTATCTTACTTTCCGACTCTTTTTATAATCCAGCATATAAGACCACTTAATGATATTACAGTTAGTGTGATATTAGGCAAAATTGACATCGTACTCGAAATAGCCTTTTAGACCTTTATAAATTTCGCGGAAAAAGGAATAATTCGTTAAGTACTAAAGGTAGTAATACTCGGCTTAGCCGGTGAGGATAATTGAAAATAACAAGTGAAAATCTTACAATTCAACCCTTATTTGACGGTAAATATTAAAGAATAGGCGCAACTTGACGTCAAAGAGGTTATACGGCTTATCTTTATATTTTTTCTTTTTTCCCCAGATATTAACGAACGTAGTAATTAACGTATAGTTTGTATCAACTATAAAAAAACATTGAGTGGTAAAGGTCATGTAATAGTCGTAAGGGCCTTTTATATCTCTTAGTTAGGAAATAGAATATGATCATTATTGGTATTAATGATTCAGATATTTACCTTTAGCTAAATTTAAAGGGAAAAAGCTAGTGGTTGTACCTTCAATGAGCTCGCACATAAAGCCGGTTCTATCTTAATTTGGCTACTAAAACTAAACGTACTAAGGAGCTTAGGGTAAGTGAGATTAATGGTATTCGTCGTGGAGGTTATAGCGATAATCCTCTTAGTATTAAAGGGTTCTTTGGGGTTCCTACTTAATTAATTAATGTACAACGCCAACGTTAATACCTTTGGTCGCATTGACAACCCTTACTTCGCGTGTTCAGCCGCCGCTAAGATCGTACTCTGCGATGTCACGTAAAGGTGTTAAACTGCCAAGAAGGTTAACATGTTCCTTATCGCTAGCGTATAAAAAGGTTTAGCTTAGCTAAAAGTGAAAAGTAGATCCCCTAAATCGTGTGTGAAGGAGGTGAGGTTCCTTAACATCTTTTTCCTTGTGGTATGTGTTTTAAGGGCGTTGCTAAAGTTGGGCTAAGTCAAAAAGTTCTTATACTAGCCTTATATTACCCTTTGGTGACATATAGACTCCTTACCGTTTAAGCTTTATCTTAACCCCTAACTTAACCCAATTCTAAATCAAAGTCCATATATTAATAATGTAGTTGTCGAAAAGGTTACGGAATTTACAAAAGGCGTGGTTAGGGTTTTTAAAATTTTTGTATTATAATGATGTAATAACCAATAGAGTTGGTAAGGTATTTTTTGGTTAATTCTTCGTCAACATGTTATTCCCAAAGGTTTTGGTCGTATAACTTCGTAAAGAGGGTTCCCAAGTCGTCAATCCCTTTCTGAATTTATTAAGTGGGTGCCATTTTAAGGTTTAGGGCGATGTAAGACTTGGTGTACGAAGGACTTAGTAATCTTGGGCGTAGAGACTTGGTGTTTCAATATGGAGTCGCATAACGTAGCTTTCTCGGCGCGACTTGGCGATTATTGGTATTTTCGCTTAAAGCAATAAACTAAACGATTAAATTGGTATATGGAGAGTGAAAAGGGTAAAGTAGGGGCAAAGATTTAGTGTAAAAGGTAAGGTCGAAGGTCGTTTATTGGTGGTAGGTTATTTGGCGTAAAGACTTCGTCGTTTTTCTGACAGTAATGTCACCCGTAATAGTACTAACTTAACCGTTTTCCAACTTACCAAACTTTAAGACTTCTAACAATTAATCTAAACGTTTTCAAAAAAGGTTAATAAATATTTCATGATGTTTTCGATAAAGATACCGTCGCTGCCTCTAAACTTCCGTAAAAATCGACGCAGCCTAAAAGTCTTTAATACTTACTACCATAAAAACCGACGTAACAGTAAAAGACCTTCGCAAAAATCTTTTCTTTACCATAAAGTTAAAGTAAAGCGTAATAGACGAAAAGTAGCTTCTTCTTCTACTTAGTCAATCTATGCTTAAAATAATAAGCACTGATTAGTGTTAGTAGGCCTTTATTGTTGCAACATAGTCTATTCGAATCACTGTATTCGAAGTAACTAGTATTGTATTGATATTGTTGATTAAGATGTGTTAGTTCAAAATTTGGCATACCGCTAGCCGGTATACACACTAATTTGTATGGTGAAACGATTTGACCGGTGCCCTAATTTGAAGTGAGCACCTACTACACTGCACTTGCAATGCAGTCCCACAAACTGCAGTCAGTACAATCAACCTTACTGCAAGTAAAGTTGACTTAACTGTACTGCATTTGACTGCTATTTCAACATTAATAGTATTGTTAATAAAAAACGGCCCGTGGAAAACAGGTGTTCTTGAACTCCTATTATCATTTGAAGTATTGGTTTACAAAACGAAAAAAAGTAGTTTAATCTTTGAAAAATGAAAGGCATTAAAGGACACGAAAGAAATATAAAATTGTCAAATAGTACCAATTTATTTCCCTAAATAGTAATACGAGAGTATAATAAGGAAGATGTAGACGATAAAACCATAAAAGCGTAATCTGCCAAATAACACTAACTGAGCCATTCCTATAATAACTTAAACGGCTTTTTCTAAATATCTACATAACATTCAGATACCTCTTTATAATATTAGTCAACTTACCAAAACGAATATCCTATGAAAACGAAACTAGTACTAAGCCAACGAAAACGTCTGTTGAGTTTAATTTTTTTTAAAGTTTTTGTTGAAATCTCTTTTCTTACCTAAAGGAGACATAGAATTATATACTAAATATAAAACTTCCCTACCAGATTAGTTTATGAGTTTAAAAAACTGAACACTTTTATGAAACTAGTTGACTGATAATTAAAGGAAAAATCAATGTTGGAGGGAAAATGTTATAACCTAATCGCTTAATTTATAATAAGTGAACCACCACTAAATTTTAGCGTTTACCACCTTCCTACATACTTCTTACAACATTTATTTTTAATTTCAAAACACTACGCAAACTTATATATAATGTTAAGAACACTTTAAACGACGTAATTACATCCATATATATATAGAGTTCCGGAAATACCATTTACTAGGAGTAATACTTTGTATCTTAAGGCTATTTTACAGCCCTATCAAAGCTGGTATATATTTGTTTGATATCTAATAAAGATATTATAAAAACGTATCAAAATCGATAGTTTAACCTTCGACCCCTATTTACTATCTTGAATACTATATAAAATGGTTTTGCGCTTATTGGAATACAAACCGACGATATATTTATATGATATAACACGTAGATTTCTGCGGATAAAAAAGGAAGGTTTAAAAGGACGAT
Source organism: Anisogramma anomala (assembly GCA_038502455.1). Taxonomy (NCBI): domain Eukaryota; kingdom Fungi; phylum Ascomycota; class Sordariomycetes; order Diaporthales; family Gnomoniaceae; genus Anisogramma; species Anisogramma anomala. The sequence goes on from JASMMZ010000005.1 coordinate 17,135,278, forward strand.
CTAAAAGCGAAGTTGAATGTGTACTTAGTGAAAATCCGCGTAATAAACTTTAATGGTATTGACATTATATTTTAGACGGATGTTCCAAAACTTATATCAGTAATAAAAATAAAAAGATTAAACTTCTCAATTTAACAAGAGAACAACGTGCTAAAGAAAGTCAATATTGTTATAAACGAGGCACTTAAACTGGATCGCTAATATAACTGGAAAAATAGTTTAATACTTAATCATTATATAATGTTGAAAAAACACGTCGAATGATATATATAAAGCGTTAAACAATCGTTACGATTAAAAAATTAGAAATATAAAACTCGGTATTCACTTTATAGTGTTCGATACACATATAGCAAAACTATCCATTTTTATTAATAAATACTTATTGAATAATAAATATTATAACTTTTGAAGAGGGGTTATACCTATTATGGGTAACGAAATTCTAATATAAAAGGTATTTAACCTTTAAAATACCATTATTGATTTAATATAAACGAAATACAAATGGGTCATACAAAGTATTGCCTTCGAAATTTATAGCATAATTGGAGGATTCGACTTTAACATTACCATAATGATAATAGTCCGTATAATTATTTGGAACTTTAGTTTGAAGCCAATTTCTTTAGTAGTTATTACTAATTGTTTTTCCCTTTACGAATACGTCGTTAACCTCGAAGTTATAAACAAAAAGCGCCTTATAATCGATATTATCGTTTTACGTAACTCGTAAAAACACGCGGAATTAAAAGGACAAGATAAATCAACGGGAAATCAAATTCTACGGATATAATAACCAAAAGCGCCCCGAATAAGGTATTGAAAGCGTTTGTATTTACAAGCACTCCCTTGATTAAAGTTATGGGAAAGGTTTTACAACCTAACTCTAAATAAATGTATTGCTTTTCACCTTTTTTTGTTTGACACCTTACATATATTTCTTCCCCTATTAATTGGTTATTTACTACGCTTTTACTATATTACTTCTCTTCAAATTTATGATTTAACACTTTTTCAACATATTATTACTTTTCACATTTGACATTTGCTTCTTTAACAATATATCATTACTTCTCACGTTTACTATTTGTTACTTACATTACAATTATCTCATAAATCTAATTTTATTTTTATATAAATATCTGTATTCAAGGTGGATAAAGCCGGTCTTTATTGAAGATAATAATTATTTATTATTAAAGCGGCAGGAGAAAGCGGGGGTTATATCGTTTTCGTTTTTATCTTTGTCCCTATCTTTTTTATCGTCACTATTATCATCGTTACCGTTAGCACCACCACTACCATCGACATTGCTATCGAAGTTGTTGTCAGCAGAAAGGTTACGCTCTCCCCGCGCCTTAGGTTATATGCTCCTAGACATAGGGCGAGAGACAGGTTTGCTTTTTCTTGCGAAAACACGTAATATCGTTGTCGAATTTATTTAGGTAGTATAGATGTAAACCCGCCTACTAAACGGTAATCACGATCGTCGTTTCCTTTGACCACCGGTTAACACCTAATGATAATAAGCTTTGTTTTATTCCAGGTATTGGAAAAGTATTTATCTTTAAGTAAATTCACGAATGAAGAATTGAAGGAGTAAAAAATAAATAATAAAACCTAGGATTATATATTAAAAAATTGGGTAATTTACTGTAGAGATGGCAGACACGTAGCAGAGCCTCGGCTTACGACTTGAACACTACCGTTACAAAATCGTATCTGTTACCGTTCTACTTATAACGGTAGCAACAGAACAAACAACACTCTCTTGAGTGGTAATCACTCATAAACTTACCCGCAGCTAAGGATTTAATGTATGACATATGAGGCGTATCTATGAATGACCCAGAGACGCGAACCCAGGTACGTCGCTTTGACTCTTTACGAATTAAAAAGAATTCGCGACGTACACTCGCGAGCTGCGCCTCAAGGAAGCGAACTCGTATTGCTATCTCTGTCCCGTTTAATCTAATATTAGTATAATAATATTTAAGGGGATAATTATTATATACCACGTCATAATTTCGCGATATTACGCTTACGACAGCGGAAAGCCGTTCAGGGTAGGTGGTTGTACCCATGATAGAAGGGTAAGCTTTATGATTTTAGGAAATCCTCGTTTTTATCTTTGGGGGGTAGGGGGAGAAGGGAAAGGGGAAAAGAGAGGAAGAAAAAAGGGTATGATAATTTTGTGAGTAATAGGCAGAAAACGGAAAATGAAGTCAAGGACTAAAGATATGTTATAGGTGTTGGAGAGGGCTGGTATTAGAAGAGCAACGCGTTATGGTTGCAGCGTCTTTATCTTGGCGTTGGTATCACATTAAAAGGTACCTTTGGATCCTATTTTTAAGCGGTATTTATTTAAAGAAACAGTTAGTAAATGGTATTGATTAAGTGATTGATTTATATGAGAGCGTTGAATAACTCATTCAAAATTGGTAATTTAGGTGTGTGAGTACTAAATGGTTGACTGGGGGCTTACCTTGGAGGTAATTGCATATCGTTAAAGGAAAAGGAAAAGAAGTTCTGTTTGGACAGCTGGTAAGTTATTTTTATATTCATTCTAGAATACGTAACAAAGATAATTAAACCTTGACAATTAAATCCTTCTAGGTATTACCTACATTTCTAAATAATACTTCAAATCGTATAATATTATTACTACCAAAATAATTAATTAGGAGCTTAAACAAATTACACTATTATTATTGAATAACTAATTAAAGGTTTAAAAAAGTTATACTGTTATTACTAAACGATTGTTTGTATGCTTGAATAAATGTGTTGTTATTACTGAATTATCAATAAAGAACGTACGAAAAGAAAAAAGATTGCTAGAGTGGATATTATTATATATTACTATAGTTAATAAACGTATGTGACCACGTTTTCAGAGCATATGTCAATATATTACGTCGCAGGGTGCACTCTTGTAATGCTTACGATTACGTGTTACGCTATGAAATATATTTTTGTAAAGTGTATGATAATGTGTTACGGTCTAGAACGGATGTTAGTTGAGTGTATGGTAGAGTACCACGGTCCGTGTAAAAGATTTTAAGCTTTCACTTGAGGCGTATACTCTCCGGATGCCTCTTCTTCCTCTTGACCATCTATCATCAATATTACCAAATCTTACTATTCTGAATATTGTCTTCTTCTCACGTTGAAGTACAGAGACCTTACTAACAGTAATAAACCTATAAAATCTCTACTATATATAATGAAAACATTAACATATACCTCAACTACTATAAATTATATTGTTGGAATAGTGTTCAAGTGTAGTGTAGTCAATGATGACCTCATTACTGCAATTCAATTGTGGTAGAGTACCCACTTTTATGTGAGGCACGAGCCAAACAATCGCACATATAAAGTAGTATGTAGACCGGCTAGCAGTCTACCAAAATTAGAAATAACAACCAATGTACCACCTAATTAATTCAATACTACAACTTCTTCAATTACTTCGAATCGAAAACATTACAACGTCTAAAGTCCTTTCATTACTAATGAATGCTTATTATGTTAAGCACAGATTGTTTGGATCCAAAAAAGGATAATTTCTGATTATGCTTTGCGTTGCAAAATAAAGGAAATATTTTCAAGAAAAGCCTTTTCGAACTGCATCAGTTTTTATGGTAGTAAGTAGAAAAGACTTCTGAACTCCGTTAAGCTTGATGGCAGCTTAGAAGTAGTAATGATATCGGCCTCGAAAACACGAAAAATATTCATTTGATTTTTCTTTAAGAAAACGTTGAGATTAACCGCTCAAAGTTTCAGAATCAATTGTTAAAAAGCGATCACCAAGTTTCCAAAACTTCTAAAATTAGCAAACGGCTAAGTAGTTGTTACTATTCTTGTAAATAATAGTTCTAAATTGCTAAGTCTAAGATCCTTTACGCGAAACAAAAACTATAATAACAAGTAACCTATAAGATCAAACCTCATTTTCTATACCAATATTTTCCCTTACATTATAAAATCTCGAATTAAATACGTCACCAAATACGTTAAGATTGCAATAACAAGCAAAAACATTAAAGATCATTAATTTGCGTTAAATAGCCACGTTATATAATCTAAAGTTCAAATCACGAAATCTCTACTATGTTAAACAACGATGTTAAACAGCTACCAAATTACCTAATCCGTATCTTACTTTAGTTAACGTTAATATAACGCCCAAAATTTTAAAATACAAAACGACTAGAAACGAATAAGTGAAATTAAAACCATCGGACCTTTTTTTGTCAAGAATTACAACAAAAAAATCCAAGGTAAAGATTTTGAAAAAGCCTCTACTAAAAAACACTTGATCAACTTCTTCGACCAATATATACTCGACTCGAACGCCGGCAAAAAGTTTGATCGTTGCACCCGCGCCTTTGAAAACTTCGCAAATTTTTCAACGACTAAACAATTAACATGCGAAAAATGATTAAGACCGCTTTTTAAATAAAGTTAAATATATAATTTGATTAAGAAAAGATTTTGATTTCAAATGAAAAAGTAGAAAGATTCGTAAAATCCCTTTTAAAACTAATATAATTAAAGGATTACTATTGAAATCCTTGAACTTAAAACCCCCCAAAAAGGAAAGAGTATTGCAAACGACGATTAATGTTCCTACATACGATTCAAAAGACCAAAAATTAATTGATTATTAAGTTAACCCTTTGACCCCTTGTATAACGACTTTTTATTCCATCTTGATAAGAAACCTATCAATATGTTATGTAACATATAATCCCTGCCAGTAGTAGCACGGACTATCCTTTCAACAGAGAAAGAATAATTAAAGTAATAGCTGCTAACGCAACAAAAAAAATCAATTTCGAAGCCATTCAACGATGAATTAAAAGAAAATCTTTAAGACATTCAAGGTTTTACTCAAGTTAATACTTGGCATAACGAGACTATGTAAAGCCCAAGAAGATACCTTTATATACAAAAATACATTATAATTCCCACCATAAAACTTGACCTTTTAGGCTAAATGACTAGCAATTGCCCTTATTATGATAACTTCAGGGTTCCAAAATTTAAGTTAATTGCAGGAAATACCACCAACAATTAGGACGACTATTGTGATATACCTCTCAAGCTGATCAAAATAGTCAATATTAATTAAAAGTTTCGGATGGAATTCGTCAAAATAGGTAATATTACAGAAAATTATAAAAGGAAACCTTATAACTTTCTCAGCAAAAAAATAATATCGTTTTACAAAGTTTATTACTGAATAAAGTTATAGGCTTCAGGTTTCCACTTACTACTCATAAAATGTCTCACGGGTTAAATTAGGGCATACAGCCTAGCCTTTTTAACTAATATACGCACCTTCAGCGAAATCTTTAACGAAATAAAAAGTCACTTTGAATACGACGTTCAACTTCGGGAATACCATATTAATTGGTTAACGGCACGTCAAAATATGATAATAGTTAAAAAGGATAACTGAGGAAATACCAATAAACATATTTAATCAGATGTTTAACAAGTTGATGTTATATTAACAAATAATAGGGAACGCATATGTTGGCAAAGTTACACTTTAAGAATACGCTCAAAAGGCTATCAATAACGTTAGCGAATTTGAATACATGTCATACCGCATAAATACACCTATAAAAAATATTGAACTAATTGAAATCATAGCTTACGATTATAATAACACACACGCCAAATTGAATTAATACATTTCCTGTTGGAATAGAAGTCAAATGCAGTGCAGTCAAGTTAACTTTTCTTGGAGTAAAGTTGATTGTACGTACTGCAAATTGACTGTAGTTTGTAGGACTGCACTGTAAGTGCAGTGTAGTAGGTGCTCATTTCAACGAGAGGTAAAGGCTAAAGAGTTTATCCATACAAATTAGTATGCATACCGGCTAGCGATCTGCCAAACTTAGAACTTACTAGATCTCAATCAACAATATCAACGAAACACCAATTACTTCGACCACAATGATTCGAATCGACTAAGTTACAACGATAAAGACCTACCAATACTGATTAGTGCTTATTAGGTTAAGCACAGATTGTAAGTAGAAGAATAAGCTACTTTCTAGTTGTTACGCCTTATGCTACAGCTAGGGTAGAGGAAAGATTTTAGCGAAGGGCCTTTACTTCTGCATTGGTTTTAACAGCAGTAAGTAGAGAAGACTTCTAAGCTGCGTCGGTTTTTATGGTAGCTTAGAGGTAGCAATGGTATCGCTACTGAAAACACTAAGAAATTTTTTTTGATCCTTCTAAAAGATGTTGAGATTGACTGTCAGAAGTCTTAAAGTTCGGTAAGTTGGTAAACGGCTAAGCTAATACTACTGCAGGTACTAATACTGCAGAAACGTTGAGTCCCACATCCAAACAACCACAACAAACAACCTTCGCTCTTTACCACCAATAACAACATTCGACCTTGCCCTTTACACTAAGTCTTTGCCCTACTTTAATTTTTTTACTCCCTACGCTACTTTAATCGTCAAGTTCGCTACTCTAAGCGAAAAATACCGAGAATCATCAAGTCGTACCAAAAAAAAACCTGTTACACGATACTACGCTCAATCGCCAAGTCCCTACGCGACTTTACGCCTAAGATTACCAAGTCCCCCGCTTTAGATGCCTTATACGCCTTACACGTCCTATACAAGCCAGAATATTAAGATGAATAACTTCAACGTATACTTTAAAGCTATTACCGACTCTGCTAATAGAGAAGCAATTAATACCCTCGGTCACCTTTTTGTCAAATACTATAATCATGACTTTTGGAGATAAGACGTTAACGAGAACTTAACCCAAGAGAATTTGACCAACTTTATTAGCTGTTTTATCTTGGAATATGTTGATGACGAAAATCCTAACGACCTGTTTCTTAAAGCCTGTGAAATTTTCAGAAACTAGACAATTAGCATATAGAAGGTAACCTAATGAACCATTAAATCCAAACTGAGTGATAAAATTAAATACTGAGGGATTTACGTACTAAAGGGAAACAGTATTAATCAAGCGAAAATACTCTTTAAGTTATCCTAGCTTACAAAATATCTACAAGACCTATGGTCTAAGGAAAAAGGTATTAAGGAACCTTAACGCCTATATACACGTTTCAGGGGACCTCTCCTTTACTCTCAGCTAAGTTAGGCTTCTTTACGTGCTGGTGATAAGGAATCTGTTAACTTGCTTGGAAATTTAGTACCTTTACGTAATAGCGCGGAGTACGTCCTTAACAGCGATAGGGCACGTAAAGTAGCCGCTGTTAACGTAGCTAGAGATATTGACGTTAGTGCTCTACAATAATTAATTAAGTAGGAACCTCGCCGGACCCCTTAATACCAAAAGGAGTATTACCAAGTCCCCCGCGATAGTAACCCTTAAGCCTATATCCCTCAAGCTTTTCAGCACGTCTAGTTTCAGCAGTCAAATCAAAGAAGGACCAGCTTTATGTGCGAGCCTACTATGGGCACAATCACTGTCATTTTCCCTCCAAATTTAGCCAAAGTTAATTATCCTGCTTATTAGTACTAATAACCTTAGTCCTTCCCCTAACCAAGAGATATAGAGGGTCCCTACGACCAGTATATTACATTTTTCCCTCGACGTGCTCCTATAGTAGATATGGATTATACGGCAATCACTACGTTCTTTGAGATTTGAGGAGGAAAGGGGAAGTATAACGGTAAGCTGTATAACCTACTCGACGTTTAATCACGTCTATTCTTTAATGTCTATCGTTAAATAATGGTTAAATTGCCAGGTTTTTACTCGCTATTTCCCAGTATCCTTACTGGCTAAGCCGAAGATTACAACCTCCAGTACCTGACAAGTTATTCCTGCTTTTGCGAAATTTATAATAGCCTAAAGTATTAGCAGGCCATCTTTATCTTTGCGGCGTATTTGATTCGAATCTCTGTGGACTGAAGTAACTGGTGGTGCTGCATTGAAAGTGGTGGATGTATTGTTCTAGGTTTGGCAAACTGCTAGCCGGTTTGCACTATAATTTGTATGGTAAATTGCTTGGCCTATGCCTTAGAGTATAGTGCAGCGTACTGCACTCGACTTACACTCAATTAGTTAAGTCTTCATAAAGCAATACAATTGCAGTATAGTCAACTTTACTTACAATAAAGTTGACCTACTGCATTGCATATAATATTATTCCAACATAAAAGGCTATTTCGAATACAATATTAATCTTGCCTAGTACTATACCGATTAGAATATTATTAATTGTTTTATATGCTAAATTATTAGAAAGAGTCGAAAAGCAAGATATACCTCTTTAATTAAATGTTTAATAGGCTAATATTTTGCTAACAAGTAATGGGAACCGTGGGATTCGGCGAAGGCACCTTACTTTAGTATATCTGTCAATTAATTACGGGTTACAAAGAGTTTCAATACGCCCTTTAATTCCCCGATACCATTTGCGAAGGGTTTTTTAGTCAATTGTCTTTCTCGTTGGCGACCGTAATAACTCGAGTTTTTGGCTCGACTGGTATGTACCCTTAAGCTTCGGAATTCAATAACGAGGGAAAAAACTCTCCCTATTTGTACTATATTAATTGGCGGAACGGAAGGCCCAATTAGTAAGGTCAATAGAAGTTCCTAACATTTATCTATGGAAGAGGGTATTCCTTTTTCTTAAGGTTTTTTAGCCGGCCAAGAAATTTTACCTTAAACGTAAAACTATATTGGATTTACAGTAAGTAAGGCTATTAGTTAACACTTTATATTACCACCGAACGTAAAGTAAAACAGGTGATTTATTATACGTAATTCTTTTCCGTTCCTAACTAAGAATATATCGAATAAGTTATATAGTTTAAAGGAAGTTAGGATAAAGAAGAGGAAAACAATCCAAAGGCTATCGGCTGACACGAAAATACTAGAACCAGCACTGGCCCGAAAACAATGTAGTAATTAATCGACTACGCCTTTTTGCGCCACCCTATAGGTAAAGACCCCTACCATCGACATAACGATAAAAACCATGGCCCTATATTCCTCTTTACTATTCGAAACCGCTACATGGAATAAGTCTTTTAAGGGATTATACTGGATATGGAAGCGGCGTGGTCCTTAATAGGAAGTTATTCGCAATACACCGCGTTACAAAAGGATATTAATACTGCTATAGAACTTAACTATACGGATGCTGGTAAGGCTAAGGTTGGCTTTAGCCCGGAAAAAAAGTTATTTTCAATGAGATCGACGATTATTATGACTGTTATTAGCTTTATTGTTTTTCATATCTTAGAATTCTCTACCTCTTTCCTACTTTTCCTGGAAGACATGTAAAAACTCGGCGTTAACGTTAATGATTAAACTGAAGAATTAATATTATTTAAGGCCGGTAAAGGGTTTTCACTTAAACTTAAGTAGTGATATCTTTGTTTTTACCTTTGATTGCTAGAAGTAACAGTGTTACACTTGACGGAGACGATACCTCGTTAACTATATTGTAGGTTTAATTACCCGTTGATTAACAGGCATTATAAGATTTTAAATATAATTGGCTACGAAGATATGGACTTGATAGCGTTAAAAGCAGTTAAGTGGCTTTGTTACTATTATGAAACACATTTATAAACCCTTTTAATATTTAAGTTTAAGTTTTAAAAAAACTAAAACTTTAATTCAGAAGTCTTTGTAAACGTGTTTTACCTAAACGGTAAACTAGTATTATAAGTTATAGACTCTGCCACGGCTTTTTACGGCGTTAAGTTTCTTAAAATAATTACTGTAAAGGAAATAAAGGAGGCATTACGTATTTTATGGATTAGAAAGTACCTTGAGCCACTATATATACTAGTTTATGATGCCGGTATTAACTTTGTTACAATAAAGTTTTAATCTAATGTAAAGTTAATAGGGATTTAATATAAATACGTTTTCGTTAAAATTTACTAGGGTATTGGTAAGATCGAAAGGGTTTACATTTTCATACGAAAGGCTTACTATATCCTTCTATTGGAAATTGGAAGGTTTACAAGTTAAAAAGCACAGCTTAAAATAGCGGTAAAAGGTTTTAACAATATTATTAGCCTTAATGGACTTGTTTTTACTTTACAGGTATTTTTGGCTAACCTATGTATAACAGTTGATTTATCATCCTCGTTAAATATTTAGAAACGTATTATGACATATAGTAAATCTTTAAAAAAGCTAAGAAAGTAATCGGTAAACCTTTAGGTTAATAATACCTTCAATATGAGAAACGGACCTTTAATAATAGAAGTATTATTACTCCCTTTTTAAGGAAAAATATTTACTCAACGCGAGCCAGGTAAATAAAATAGGCCGTATAAAATTTTAAGTATTATTAATTTAAACTTAGTGTTGAAAACTGCTAACTGCTTTGTAACTTTCTGAATTATGTAGGTTAAGCCATACCGAAGACCGTTCGGACCTTTTAAATCTGATAAAGATACTGAAATCGATAACCTCCGAGTTAAACGAATGAGTTAACATAAACTTCCAAAGCCGATTATTAATAAGTTAATGGAATGTCGACAGCGTAAATGACTGTTTAAGAAGAGGATATATACTAAAGAGGAGGATAGAGATAGGTATTATAGGCTCGAAAGAACGTATATAACGGTGTGGATATTTTAAAAGGAAAAGTTGAACGGAGAACTTGCCTTTAAGTTAGGTGCCGAAGGCATTATTAATACATTGAATAAGTCTTTCAAAAAAGTAACTAAGTTGAAATTAACGGTATTTTATTATAGGGGTTATATAATTTGTATTATTCACGTAATTTAAAGGCTAAAACTTCATTGTCTTGATATCAATGATAATTTACGAGGTTTAGGGTAATATTATGGATTGGCTATACGAAAAGTTACGGCTAATCGCTTCAGGATACGATAATAGAGGTAAAAACTAGATCATTACTTAATCGCTTATAATCCAGAAGATTAATTAACGTTCAACTGTCGCTAGTATGATTAGTATAACTGCTAGCGTAAGATGTTAATTTACACTGAATGGCCTAGATATCACGTAAACGTATACGTAATCTGTCACTAATTTTTAATATATTGTATTACTAAAGTTATTAAAAGAATCAGGGGATAAGTTTTCAGTTAATACAATAATACGTTGTATTCAACCCCTATAAAGATTAGCTGGAATAGGCGTCTACTGGTTCCTGATATACCAGACGCACTTTAAAAACAGTATCAGTATAAAAACTTTAACCTTTAATTCGTATTTGTTAATTATAAAAGGTAAAAACTTTAGCATCGTGGGTATGCAAACGGACGATACCCTTTTCTTCAGTAATGCTGTGTTTAAAGCGGCAGAATAGCGTGTTATCGAAAGGTTAGGCCGCTGGAAGTGGGAGTTAATCGAAACGTTAACCGAAGGTATACAAATTAACTTTAATAAATCGTTGCTCCATGGTTATGGTGTTAAAACTAAAAACGGCACTTATATTAGCATACGTTGGAAGAAGTAAGCTATGAGCCTAACAATTATCGATAAGACTAACAAGGTAAGATTATTGTGATATTTGGAATAAAGGGCCCGTACAGCCTATATCGTTACGTTATACTAACCGAAAACATTGTACGATCTTTCCATTACAGTATATACATAAAACCCATGAAACCAAAACTTTCATAAGTTAAATAAGCGAATACAGTAGCAAATGAACTATATGAAAAACGGAATTAATATAGTTTTTGTAAATTTAACGAAGAATAAACTAATAATCTTTACGAATAAGTTATTTGCTAATATTATTGACCTTATATTGTTAATTGGCTTTTTTATCATGTTCGTTTATGAGGACAGGTTCAAATAGCAATTTACAATTATTGGAAACCTTGTATACTGGATATCCGTTAAGTGTAAACGGGTAACCCAAAGCGTATTAGCCTCGGAAATTTACGGTATAATAACAGGCTTTAACATTGGTATAATGAATAACGGCCTATTAAAGATTATCACTTCAAAGTCGGGATTGTTACCAATACTTGTAATAATATATACCGACTCCCGAAACATTTACGAATGTTTATTAAAGCTTGGTACGACTAATAAAAAACACTTAATAATAGACGTTAATAGCGTTAAAAGAGATATACGAAGCCCAAAAAATCGATAAGTTCCGGTAAATTTACGGTAAAGATAACCCTATAGATGTTATAACTAAGGTTATCTCTATTAACGCTCTGGAAAGGTTTGTGGACAGTAATATGCTAACCATACGAATTGAGGAATACGTGGACAACCTGATACGTGATGTGGAGGAACAGGGTTACCCTGGCAAATTGGAAGACCGTTAGGGCAATGGTAGCGATAGCAGTAGTTTGAACTACTGGCAAAAGGTACGTAAGTGATAGCGTACCTGATTTGTACAAGTTTGTGGCGAAAGATTTGTGTACGGGAATTGAGAAACGAAGGCCTTGAAAAAGTGAAGCAAGAGGTTTACAAGGGGCCGTAATTAAGGTTAATTATAATACAGATTGGTCGTAATTAACAGTGGTTTGGCTTGTTATTAGCTTACATATTGAGGAGGAATTTCAGAGGTTGCCATCAATTAATAGCAAGCCAAGCTGGCGTGCAGGCACAAAACAAAAAGCTGCAAGTGTTGGGGTAACAGTTAAATGCAATACAGTCAAGTTAACTTTTCTTGTAGTAAAGTTGATTATACGTATTGTAAATTGACTGTAGTTTGTGGGACTGCACTACAAGTGCAGTACAGTAGGTGCCTACTTCAAAGTGAGGCACAGGTCAAAGCATTTGGCCATACAAATTAGTGTGCAGACTGGCTAACGGTCTGCCAAACTTAGAACTTACTACATCTCAATCAACAATATCAACGCAACACCAGTTACTTCGACCACAGTAATTCGAATCAACTACGTTGTAACGATAAAGGCCTACCAACATTTCCCCCAATTAATGGTTTCCGTAACTAAAATAACGAAAACTTTTTCCTTGCATACTTTATCGATTGTAAATACGGCATGTTAACGAATTTGAAATCTGGTTTCAACCCACTCAATTGGAAGCTATATTAACGATAATAACGTGGTTAAAATTGAAACGGATATGACAACTATAAGCAATATCGTCGTAATGATAATAATAAGTGTTAGGTTTATCGTTATTATAGATGTTACTTAAGTATTTATACCGTTATTAAATGTTAAAAACATTACATAATTGATTATATTTAATATCCAATTGCTTTTGCAAAAAAATACTTGAAATTCGTCGCAAACTATGAGGTCGAGGACGAGTTCTACGATAAAAACAACGCGTTAAATTCAAGCATATAACATAAAAATACAATTCCTAAATGAACTAAGTAACTAACTAACTACGTCTTTTCATACCAACTGATGAGTTAAAACCCGTACTTTCGCTATAAAGATTAATATTCTAACTCCATATTTAACTTTAATCTTGGTAATCTTGATGCGAAGTATACGTTATAAGAAATTATGTTAGATATGAACGTAGTAAGGTATTTACCAGAAGTGTTGATTGGCCTTTAGATGTTATAACGTTGTTGATTTAAATTATGGTCGAAGTAACAGTATTATTGCGTGGTTATGCGGTGGATGTATTGTTTTAGGTTGAGTATATCGTTAGCTGGTCTGTATACTAATTTGTATGGTTAAATGCTTAGCCTATTCCCTTATCTGAATCGGGCTCTTTATAGTCAACTTACTTGCAGTTTATATAGTAAACTTAACTGTATTACAATCAACTTGATTGTATTGTACTTGAATGCAATTCTAACACTGATGGCTTTTTGTTTTGTAGTATTTGTGGCGGTATTAGTTCGTTTTATCAGAAACCTTTTTCGGATCCATAAGTTGTTCTTTGCACATACCCCTCCCCAAACATCTATTTTCCCAGCTTATATTAGCTAGGGTTCTGGTTTGATCGGGCTATGTTAGAGTGAGTTCACGTTGGAGAACGTATAGCAAAAGCATTAAAGTTTTCCCGGAATTGTAAAGAACTCTCCCGCATAAGACACGGGCCTCTGCTTCACTTTCTCCAAACATCTATCGCTACTGCTATCGTACCTATACTTAATTACTACGCTGAAAGTTGGTACACTAACCACGGCTAAAAAATCCTTACGGATTAGGTTATAGTCCTCATATTTTCCTTAGTGAGGGCTTTCGCTTCGTGTTATAGGATTTCACCAAACATTGCCACTTTTAGAGACGACGGCTTTCTCTTTAATAAAGTGGCTTTGAAATAACAACGACTTCAATTCGATTTTCGTTAAAAAACTATCGATATTAACCAACCTCTTATTCGCCATATCATTACATCGTCAATTACTTTATCGCTAACCGCTACTTAATGGGATCCCATAGATTGAAAATTCATAGTTACCGATTCCAACCAACTTATATATATATATACAGACAGTTTGTACGACTTAGCATAACGACAATAGAATCTTTACATATTTCCTTCAATTCATGTAACCTACTATAACTTAATCGCATAAGTTGTAGAACGGTTTGTTTTATATTACCTTTAACAATAGTAATTAGGGAATTTTCAACCTTTCTATAATTTCTATGATTATTATTATGGGGCTTCCCTAGGTTTTCAAAGGATTTTACGTATAAGATAACTAAAAAGAAAACTATATTACCTTTTAGTATCGATTTACAATCCTCTTTATTGATCATATTTCGGGTTTCACCAATAAATTCTAATAATATCACGAAAAAAAGTATATCAAATTTGGGTATATATTTTTTTGTAACGGCAACGTCATCATAAAAGGGGTTTACAGCCTTTACCACCCTACATAAGTTTTCCATACCAAGGTTATTGGAATGCTATATGGCTTAAAAGCGGTTACATGAGATTTTATGAAAAATATTATAGTATATTTTAATAGTACCTTTATAATTTTTGTTTTCAAAGGCGACGTTTCCATTTAGTTCTAATAAGCGTTTACCTGATTTTCCGTTGCTTCTAAAACCTTTTACAATTTGATAGCCATAATACCAAATTTAGGAATATAAATATCGTTGGAAATATAATTTTTGACAAATTTGCAAACGACAGCAGAAAGATTTATTCCA
The DNA here is from genome assembly GCA_038502455.1 of Anisogramma anomala. Taxonomy (NCBI): domain Eukaryota; kingdom Fungi; phylum Ascomycota; class Sordariomycetes; order Diaporthales; family Gnomoniaceae; genus Anisogramma; species Anisogramma anomala. The sequence goes on from JASMMZ010000005.1 coordinate 17,150,364, forward strand.
GTTTATTCTATGAAAATGATTCTTTGCCTAACGTAGTTGAATCTATATTTCGGTTGAGACTAAGTGTATGAAAAAAAACATGATACATATAAAAACATACTAAACTATTTGTTTTACATAAGATTTAAGGATTTACGTAATCGATTGAACCCAGGCCAAAGTTCGATAAAACTAGGTATCCGGGTCGTTTTTTACCTTTGTTATCGTTATTGCAGACTTTTCTATATCTTTTTAACCATTAATCACGATTGTAAGTATTTTAATTCATATTAAATAATATTTATAACTTTTTATTACGGATGGACGTTATATTCGGTGTAGAATAGAGTGAAGGGTTGTATATTTGGTACATTATTTGGAATCGTTGATGGTTTAGAACTTTGAATTACGGTTACCCAAGAAATACTTACATAGGCGGGTATGTATAGCTTTTCTGTATCAAGTTTTTTCGAACCTTCAAAATTTATGGATTTTTGACAGCATTACAAATTGTTTTTCTTTAACTATGAAAACTTAAATTAGGGTTTTAACGGGCTTATATGCAATGACTAGCGATAGAAAACAATTTACATTCATCAGTAATACTTAAGTTTTTCGCACGCTAATCTACTATACATTATGAGCTTTTACTCGCCTAATAACTTTACTACGAAGATTATGAAAAATGTAAAGGCCGTTTTCACCACGCTTATTCCCATTATTATTATTATTTGTATTCTACTATCATTTGACAGTGCTTATTACGAGATGTTATACCAGCTTCTATGAAATAATACTGTAGATACTGGTGGGAGGAATCGTAACTCAGATCTATTGGAAGACTATTTAGGCCTCCGGGACTTTGCACCATCCCTTCAATCAAAACCTTAGGGTACCTCACAGTTTAGAGACCCGTATGCATGTAAATTATAGTTGTAGTCGAACCGTCAAAAGCGGCCGTTTCAGTTCATATCCGGCGCCTGCTTGCGCCGAGGATATAACTATATAATTCTTTAAATACCCTTGTAAAGCCTAAAAGCAAAAAAAATAGCCCGCGTAAAAAGAGGTAATAAAATGCGTAGAGATCGCGTGTATGTATATGTATTAAGGCGTGTTGTTATATTGTATCGTTGAGATACTATTATACGTGGGGTAGCTCATACACAGTATCCCTAAATCAAACAAAAAGAACCCTTAATTAATTTAACCCCTAATTACGAACCTTCCTCTATATAGCAATAAAATTCGCCTCTCCTACCAATGGGTATCTTTACTCTCCGTGCACAATAACTAGGGTCCTTATTCTAGCGAGGGAAGTGGCGCCCTTAGGTAAAGGAAGACCACTGCGAGATGCGAGCCGCCGCGCGCGCTCTCAAATCAATGTCAAGGTGCCCCTAGTTCTAGAGAAAGCTCTTTGGGTACGAGCCAACCTCCTCCTCTCCTCATTCCCATCGTCCTCCCCCGTATACCTCTTTGCGACCCCCGTCTTCCCCACCTAATTATCTTTATTATCAGAGGAGGGTAAGATCTGGGGAAGAATGGGAAGCAACAGCAAATCCTGTGAAAAGAAGAGTAGCGGAGATGGCGTTAGGGGCATTAACAGCGGACTAATTTTTAATTTAACCCATTTTACCTTCGTTACTGCTATCACCATCGCTATCAGTACCGTTTTTATCGGAGTAAAAGGCTAGACGCTTCGGCCTTATATAACGACTGGTTAACAACACTACGGCTATAGCCTACGTAATACCGCCCTTCACCGTTTTAACGGCGGTACGAAGGGGTCGTCGGAAGTCGGTTGAGTGTTTAGTTAGCTCTTTCGAGGTAATATTAATGTGGTAGGTGATTAAAGGTCTAGCGGTAGCGACATCGATAGGAATACATTTACCTTTACGTTTTATTACTACCTTTTATTGATATTTAACACTTTTACCCAAAACTACAACCGATAAGAGCTTGTATGAACATAATAGGTGTATTTTATACCCGTTTCACCCTTTGTAATTCAAATTTCGTCGTTAGATTTCGTAAATATAGATCGAATATAATTCGTATATGGCTAGGATTTATAAAGAGAGATGGAGTTAGAAAAGGCCGTTTTAGCGGGTGCAGGAGAGGAGAAGCCTGACTCTAAAGGAAGGGGCCTAAAGGGGTGCACGTATACGGGACTTCTGGACATTATAAGGTTCGTAACTGAAGCTTAAGGGTAGCGGCGTAAGGAACACGTAGCAATTATACGTACAAGAGTTGTGCCCTTCTTTTTAAGTAAGTTTATTATTGACATTAATATAATCACCCATACCAAGGACAAAGTTTAAGTCATGGATATTATTTCCGCATTTGAAAACTAATATTTGGCTTGATATATTAAAATATTACAAATAAGTAATATATGAATAAAAGGATTACTTTAATTTTATTATTCTCAATAATCAATTTACGGGCTACTAAATGTTTAAAACTTTTTAATAACACTTCACGGATTTAACGGCATACGCGACCGTAACGCTTTTCATATTCGCTTTGTTTTTCAGGATATTTTCCTGTTGATCTTCTTTATATAGCTTTTTCATTAAAGATTTATACAGATGTATCTCTAGCGCAAGTAGGCGCTGGGCGGAAATTAACTAGGACATACTTTTTGACCAGACGAGGTATATAATTCATATGCCTACGAGTCCCTCAGCTGAGGGTTATCCTAAGGTCTTTCTTAGAAGGATGGCTTGGAGGCCTTAGGGCCTACAAAGATCTTAGAAGGACTTGGGTTAGGATTCCTCCCACTGGTATCTACAGGATGATTTCGTCTTTATAGATGGTACTACCCAATGATGGTTAAAAAAAAAAAAAAAAAAAAAAAAAAAGGCCTTGTGTTAACTCTACTGCCAATTGCATAGTAGGATCACATCCTACAATTTGTATTCCTGCCACCAAGTGCTATACCCACTTTCGTACTTTAATCCTTTGATACACACAATTACACGCTCAACTTAACCTTTCTAGTTCATTGAACCTTCCTTAACAGCAGCCTCAACCTTTTAGTAGTTTTCTAGTTTTGCAGGATACACCTGTTTTTCTCTTTATTCATTATTATATAATACATTAACAAGTGGCCTCACGACGTAGTCCTTAATTTATATCGTTAATCTATTATTTTTCACAAATATTTTTAGGTCTTTATTAGATTTACATTTCATCATAACATAAGCCGGATTATCTTTATTATGGATCTATCTAAACTCCTCGATTTCCATGATTTTATGAACTTTTCGGAAAATTATTACGTCGATTATTAAACGTTTTTGATTGATTGTTCTTAGAATGGAAAGAAATTAGAATGTGCTATTCGAGTCGATATAGATAACGATTAATATAAGTAAAATCTTCAAATATTTAGTTACGATGTTAAGTATTTTCCATACGGTTATATCGATATTGAAACCAGCTATTATTCCGTGAAATTAGAAATTAAAGACATTTCGCGTCACTATTTTATATTTGATAGAGGTTCAATAAATCGAAATCAATATAATTGCTAACTGGTCATCCTGTAATTTATCTAATTTCACGATTATCATAAAGAACGAGATTCGTGATGATGAATTTTTATGATTGATGAGGAAACCATCTATAAAAATTACTAATCTCGCTATCGATAAGTTAATAGAAATTATATTAATCCGTTGGACCAAATTTCTCATTTATTAGTTCAAAATGTTATTTAGCTAGTTATAGTCCTTATATGCTGAGCTTTGGATTTGTATCGTGATTTATATATCGTATAATACTTTTGGTTAGCATAGGGTCGCGATATAACTGATACTGGCACGTTTTGTTCAATATTCTTAAGCCTTTATTTCGTTACTTTTGTTACTTTGGTGAGGTTAGCGTTTTTCTCCTTTTAGTCAAAACTGAGGTAGACGTTAATATCGTTAATATTATGTTTACTGATTGATGATTTATCAAAGTTTATATGTTTTCATTTCGTTAAATTCACGATCTGCTTGTAATTTCAGAACTTTCAATCCTTCATCGTACGTTTTTTCGATATTTAAAATCTACTATATCTGAAAAATGGGGTATTATTACTCTATATACACGTTATACCAAAGTATTTATCGTACGAGATGAGGAGGAATAGGTTGTAAGTGAGGAATTTTATGTCAATCTTTTACTTAAAAAATGATTAATAGGCTAAAAATTCATAAACCCTTGTTTGAATTGATTTGTATAATGGTTTAACTTATCTTATAATCATTTAAGGTAGATAATTATAACAGAATATTGAAGGTAACTTTAGCAAAACGATTTTTTGTGGATTGGTCGCTAACTATGAATATGTTTAAATAATATTTATACTATTAAATCTTAACTTCCTATTGATTTTTGCTATTTAAATCGCTGTTAATACGATCATAAAGTTTCAATTATCTTTTACATTGTTTCAAATTATATAAAAATCGAATTTTTGTTTTTATAATCGTATTTTCGAACGATTAATGTGAATTTTCATACTTTTACGCGTGGTTTTACCATTAATCTCGTAAATAATCATCGATTTGAAACTTGTAACTTTAGGGATGTAGAGGTTGAAGTTGTGTTTAAATAAATATTGTATAACTCCAAGTATAAAAAGTATATCGATCTCTATCTTATCGCTCTTTTCAAAGGGTATTTTTAAATTTTTGATAATTCATTATACGTCAAGCCTAACGGATAACTTTCAATTATCATTCTTTTGTCAACTCCAATAGTTGTATATATCCTCCCAGTATGTATTCTTCATCCCTATTTATCGTATTCCTGCTTTTTAGTAGTATGTTACTCCAACGTATCTTTTGAGCTTATTGATTACAGGAGGAAGAGGGCTGTATTGATTAATTCGTTTTTATTAAGAATTTTGATCATTAGTTACCTTAATTCAAGGTTGAACTTGAGTTATACGAAATATTGTAGAACCTTTAGTAATTTTAATGACTACTTATAGGTTAAAAATATTCAAGATTTTCAATAGGTCATCTTTTTTGACTGAATTTCGTCACACCATCATTTCACTTTCTAACGGAAAATTTAACACATTGATTTTCATGGGGCCGTTTTTTGGTATTGAATGTATTATAAACTTAACCTTTGATAGATTCCCTTTGTAGTTCCTTTTAAGTCTTAAGCTCAATCGTGACCATTTTTTCGTTACTTGATAATAATAAGGAATCATTGGTTATACGAGGATATATTTTCAAGATCAGCAGTGTTAGTGTCAAATTATTCGAGCCTAAGGTGCTGTTCAAGGCCTTTACCGCCATTTTCAAACGTGCTTCTTCGTTTGTAAAACTGCTAATATTCAATATGAAAATATTATACATTCGAAGAATTTATGATTATTCCCTTTCAACTTTCTCAATTCATTAATGAGCCTTAATCAGTATTTGGTTATATCAAACTACGTTATCTTAGTATTAGTTTAAAACCTTACGATAATAAAGTTAGTACTTGCATTGTAAACGATAGTGTTTGTTAGCTCTAGCTATATGTTACTCTACAATATACTAAAAGTTTCCTAAGCATCCTTCGCAGATAAGGATTTCAGGAACTTAGCATAGTAAAAAGAGGTTGCTAAGTCTACGCCGTAAAAAAAAAAACCCCAAATGGAAAACTTTATTTAAAATTTCATAATTAATTTGTTCATCGTTTCTTGATGTAAACTTCAATCTTCAAGGTATCTGGGTATAAATCTGGTAATGGTTGTAAAACCTTTTAGTAGCTTCTAACATAAAGTAATCCTCATCGTTATGTCTTATGAATATAACAACTTTTTACAGCTTGTCGATGGTAAGGTAATTACCTCTTTATATTCAATATAGGTATTGAAGTCCACAAATTAATAAGTTTAATGTCATATCTATTATATAATACTATATTCCTACATAGCATGGGGATATTACACATTTGAAAATTATATACCCTAAATTATTGTTATATAATCCACCAAATAAGCCATAACTAATGCTTGTCCACTTTTAATACCAAGTATATTAATCTCATTTAATCTGGTAACCTATACGCGTGAAGATGACGCTAAAAATTTATCATTGATGTAATATTATACTGTCGAAATTTGGGTATATAAAGCGATGAAATCTGCTTCTGGTAGTAGCTCTTATGAACTAAAACTAATCAATATAGTTAAAAATTGATTTTATGTCTTTGAAAGTGAATTCTTTAATTCGCGAAGTTCCTATTGATGTAAAGGCTTTACTTGGTCAAATTATCTAACCCCGGCATGATTCGATACATATAAGTATTTTAATTTACAAAATTTGGTATATACCCTGGATTAAATGATTTAACCAATATTAAACTGTATTACAGGCTATAGGAGGTCGATTCGGATACTCTTTGACTCTAATTTTCGATTTGTTTTCCTTGAGAAATATTTCTCGAACCTCATTTTATATTCATTTTGTTATTATATTGTTCAAGTTACCTGTATCAATTATGTAGAGAAAATCCTCAACTTCTTTGGTTTTATAAACTTTGCAAAGTGTTGTCATATTGACTATAAACTGTTTTGAGTATTCTTATCAAGTATGTAAAGATACTTCTATAGGTAAAGTAACTTAATATAGTTTACCAGAGAAATATATGGTAAATCGAGCCGTTACGTAACAATATTAATAGTGTTTACAATTTCTATAATTACATCGAGTCAGTTATTATCGTATAGATTTTTAATATATAGACGTCACTACGACTTCTTTTGTACTTGATGGAAGTTTGGTAAAACAAGATGCCAGTAATAGTAAATCAGTTGCCTTGCGACTGGTTGTCATTAACAAGTTTTATCATAGCCCTAATTGCGAAGTTGAAATTAACTTTATTCGCAAAGAAGATTATGTTGAAAATTATCAACTTGATAGGTTTTCACTATACTAATATTATATATATTCATTTGTTAATAAAACTGTTGAAATTATTATATATCACTATATTTAGTACACGTAGGAACCACTTTTTAAGTTATGGGGCAGTGCATTACGCTGCAAGGTGCATTCCTGCAGAGTGCATAATATTGTGTTATACTGCAAGTTGCACACTTGCAAAATGCATGATAACGTTTAACGCTGCAGGTTGCACTCTTGCAGAGTGCATCATGCGTGGCGCGGTCTACAAGGAACGTTTGCAGAGTGCATGGTAGAATGTCATGCTCTGGGTGAGAGCTTATAAGCTCTCACCTAAGGCGTGCACTCTCCGAATGCTTCTTCTCCCTTCATCATCTTATCTTACTACTTTAATATACACAAATCTTTACGGTTAATCTTCTGCTCTTTTACGTTTATATGAATATGCAGAGACCTTTCCACCAAAAACATATTAACTAGTGATACAGTTTATTTTACTGGCAATAATTCGAAATAAGTGCATACTAAAATTATGCAGTAGTAAATAGGTTGTAATCTGTTATCAACTAGTATACGGATATAATTTATATATCTAAAGCATTTTATTCGAAATAACGTTAATATTTAACTTCATATTTTTTGTTAATAGTATTCATATGAGTACATTACCCTTCTGGAGACAATCAATACGTCTGTAATTGTTTATACGGATAGTTACATAGTTCAAATCTAATGAAATTAATTCAATAAGTGTTTCAACCGGCTTAAACTTGAATCCAAATCTTTTAAATTCACATCACTTATTTTTGACAAAGATATTGTTCTTAGCAGTAAATTATCGTTGATTTATATACATATAATGAAAGATTTTTATTTATTCGTTTTATAAATAAACATGGGTTGAAGATAAAAGACTTTATATTGAATTGTTACTTATATTGTTTTTAGTAACCTATATATTTATAACATATTCATAGGTAATCCCCCCATTTATAACGCTACTATTGGATCCTTATACCATTTTTTAACAATTAGCGAAAATTTCAATGGCTTCTATTATATTTATATTTAACGGGACTAATAAGATTATGTGTGTTGCCGGTGCGTTTGCGAAGTGTTATGTCTGCTTTTCATAGAAATTTTATGGGATATTGCAAAAGAGTTGAGCAACTGATCTGCCTMTGGTGGAGGAGGACTTCATTACGTACCGTATCCAATGTTTTAATGTCGAATACCTTATCAGAGCCTTTAACATGTAAATATATAAACTTGATATACGCGAAACTGCATATTGGGTTTACGAAAAGGTTATTACCGATTTTTATTCGCGTTACAACGGACTCGAGTACGTTTAATACCGAGTATTTACGAAACGTATTGCGTACCACGCATCGAATGATATCGCGCGTAAAGGTGAAGACCAGAATCCTTACTAGGGGCGTAGTTTTACACCTTTTATCTCCACAATGAAGCTTTATTTAAACTACGGAGAACCGGCTTACAATATCATGCGTTCTTTCTTTTCGACTGCTTCGGCTTATGTTATTACATCGACCTCCCCTTTCCTCATTTTTCCGGACCCTACTATCGTAATAGCTGCTTATAACAAGCTTACCAGAAAAATCATTTAAGTTATCTTAACAACTTACTTTAATAACCTCATAGACCTAGCTAAACTGATAATCATGCTTTATTACTTGACAAAAAAAGATAAGCTCTACCCACTACCCTACCAGATCAATTTCAATATTACCCTTTGTGAAAGAAATACCTTTTAAAAAGAGACGGAGGGAAAAAGCTTAAGGGTCCTAGTCAAGGTTCCAAGAAAAAAACCTAAACGAAACGTCTAAGGTTTTCCATTAAATTACGTTTTTATATAACGTTCATAGTTCAACCCGGGAATTATTAATTTTATTTATATGAATTTTATAGAGTTCATCGTCTGGTACAAAAAAATTGTTTTTAGAGCTGAACTTCCTTTTAAAAAGACTTTATCTATAGTTCTTCCTCTATTTAAGGGAATATCTATTACGTTAACGTAGATATAATATACTTATGCGGTTAAAAAGATCATTCGCATAATTTACTCTGATGTTAAAATAATACCTTTGAAATTGAAATCGGGATGAAAACAGAAACTAACGCGTAGATTGGGTTTGCTTAGGTAGACGCCTATCCGTCTAAATTTAGTCAAAACTTTTACACGGGTTTTACAATTTGGATCGTCTTTTGGACAAAACCCATGAAAATCTTTCGTATTTTCAAAATTGACAAATTTTCGAATATGATGCATGAATAATGTAAAAAAGATTTTTATATAAAGCGTTATTTAGATTGCTAAATGAATCAATATTAAGTATATCTAGTTCGGTATATAAATTATTTGGTTTCGCAAAAGGATCACATATTAGATGTTTATATTGCAACAACCTAATTTCATTACTATTATAACCCTTTTCTAATAAAATACCTCGGCTATTTTACAACCTATAAAAAGAAAAGTGATAAGTTAATTCGATATTTTCAATACGAGTTAAATAGGATCCGAATAATTGACAGATTTTATTATATTACTATAAAAGTGGCGATTTCTACGGTTACGGATGTATTTTCGCCCCATTTACTGACGTCGATTTCACGCGTGTTTTAAAAGATGTGAAAAGATAAACTTTATTTTGAATATAAAAATGTGAACCTAAATTTAACGCCTGTAGTTTTTTCGTAGCGCTTTTGTAACTCCAAGACAATTACGTAAACTCGTTTAATAATTCTCTAAGCCCTTTTAATTCAAAACTTGCACTGATAAACAAAATCAAGATCGTAAATAATAACATCTTTATAACCAGTACACCAATATCTTCCATTTCGTAAGCCAATGCCTCTATCGCCGCAGGAATCCTGAAATTTTTCATTCTGCTAATTAGGAGTCCGTCTCTGAAAAACGTAAGATCAACGTGTAAATCTTATATAATGAAAAATGTTAAAAAGAATGAAAAAAAATATTGAAGGTTATCGAAGGTCAAATATAATTATCGGTTTTATAATTTTCTGGGTTAATGTCGGTAATAATAATGAGATTTATTATTTACTTATAATACTTTACGAAACAAAAGAAGAAAATATAATCAACGTATAGAAACATCAGTACAATGAAAAAGACAAAGGGGTAGGTTTAACTTAAAAGTATTTAGGTTGAAACCTTTTCTTTTTTATCTCTAATTAAAAAATGGAGGCGCTTATCTAAGAAGTTTATCGAAATGTGTTACCTTATACCCAGTCGTAAATCTTATACTACACAGAAACAAAATTTGCTTTATAACTATATAGTTTCACGTTAACGTTGGAAAGGAATGTTTTTGGTTTTGAATTAATGAAATCGAGGTATTACACGTATATAGGGAATAATTTCCAGATATAAGACTCAACAAAATGTACTATTAGGTCCTTACCGTACAAAGTATTGGCGAAAGATATTTTAAGCTCATTTATAAGCGTGTAGAGCCTTCTTTAAATAACGTAAGTAAAAGTTAGGCTTTCGAAAATCAGGTTATCATTATAAATATATATTTTAACGGGAATATAAAAATCTTTACATACCAGTTGGATAATACTCTTAATGTTCCCTTTATTGATATAAAGTAGAACCTAATTATAATACGGTTTAACTTTAATGACATGTTAAATTACTAGGTATCTATGATAATATTTCGGATAAGGAGGTTCACCGCCCCTATTTTACATAATTAGATATAGTCGAAAGTAGTTTTGGAAAATTTTACGATATCAGTAGCGTGGGAATAGATTCTTTACCCCTGGTAAAGGCCTTAGTTAATGAAAAAACAGCAAAAGAGTAGGCTTACACTTTTGCTAGGATACTTTTGATTTTCTACAGGTGGTAGGACGGCTGGCTTCCGACTACGTAAAGTCTACGGAGTAATAAAAGCTTAAATTAGACTGGATCCACCATTATATAAGTAAATCTAACGTGGCTTGATCGCGTAGTATTAATTCCTTTAAGCGTAGTAATTTTTTATGGATGTTAAAAGGCTACGAGTATTGTATATTGTATTAGGAACACATATAATGACTGGTATATCCGTTTTGGGAAGGTATATGTCTATGCTTGCATCTTTTAACATATTCAGCTCACTGAGCTTCGCTTTTAGTTCTCTTTTTTTCTTCTTCCATCGTCAAAATACCACACTATTTCAACGTTACATTACCTCCCTATAACGCTATCAATAATTGATATATGTAAGCAAATGAGCTGAAAATTGCATTTTCATCAGTTTGAACGAGTTAAAACAGAAAGAGTAAAGTCGCTAGTTCTTCTGCCCCCCAATAACAAAGAAAAACCCCCTCTGCTCCACTAAAACCTCTCTTTCTCCCCCTTTTCATTTTTTAACTTTACGATATTTCACTTTTCTCCCCGTAACCTTAACCTAAACCTCAACCTCTTCCCCCACTTTTCCTTATCACTATTGCCGCCGCCGCCGCCATTGTTATGGTTCGACCTACAATGGTAAGCCAAGTAGATGCCAAATGGAATTTACTATTGAGGTAAGGAGGAATACTAGAAGAGTCTAACGTGGCCCAATGTGTAAGGCCCTTAGACAGGGCCAGTACCCAACCCGTCACATGCCCTTACACGTACCGTATACGGACCATATCCGGCCTATACCCGGACCGTATTCTATCTGCATCTGGGCCGAGCTCAGGCCGGGCATTGCTCATCTCGTTACGTATATAGTCACGTAACCTATAGACTTAATGGCTAACAGCCTTAGTTTATAACATACCCCCTTTTCCCCAGATGTTATAAGGGTTACGACGCCCCTTTAAATAAATACCGGATACGGGCCGTATTTACTTAGTATACGACTCGAACGTAGGCCGGTAATACTAAAATTAACATATCATATAACGCTTCGACCGGCTTACCTTATATCGCCGGCACCATATAACACATCTGTTAACGCGCTGTGAAAGGCATTTTTCTTACCGTCAGCTCTGTATAATATGCCCATGAACGCGCCTTATAATATAAACTTTTTGCTGCCATTATCGTATAACGCGCTATATAAAGTTGGACTCTTACCTTTAATACCATATAATGAGTCCCATATAATACGTAATTCTTGTCGAATCCGGTCCACTAATCCTTATAAATACAAACGCTTTTACGTAATTTTAAAACTTTTTCCTTTTTCCCTTTACATTACCGCCCCTCATTCGTTAACCACCCCCGTTATAACCCTCTTAACTATCCTTTATATGTATTAGTCAGTTATTTGCGTTAATATATCTCAGCCTTTTCTCGTAACTTATGATCATAACCGACGTATATAATAATCCTAATTTAGGTTACACTACCATTAGCGCTTTTAAAGGGTATAAAGAACCTTCCCATAAGGTATACTACCTTATTATAAACCAATACCTTATTACTAACTATTTAATATAGTCTTTTCGCGTTATAGGAGATCTCCTTATCTTTGGAAATAGTAAAGATGAGAATAAGCTTTCCCTGTTATAGGTTAAAGACGCCTATATATTATACATTAATCGCCTTTTCAATTTTAACGTTCCTTTGTTTTATATCCGAGTTTATCGGGTATAAGGGTATCGCGTATATCAAAAGGTTTAAAATAAGGTAAGCTTATAGATAAGCTTTATGAAAGGCTTAACCGTTAATTAACACCTTTTCGTAATATATTTAGGAAATAAGCTTACTTAAGACCTTATCTAGTTTACGTATTTTCTACGCCAGTTAATTGTTACAGCAATGTATAAGAGCTAAATCCTACCCCTTACTCGTAAATTTCAAGCAAATATTCTGAGTTATTAACCCGTTTTTACCTCTGCCTTTTTAAAATTAATTAATTGGTTTACCCGGCTCCATAATATTGCTCGAACGTAGGAAATTTCTACTATACCGGCCGTACGAGCCGCCACCCCTTTAGCCATACGTCCACGCTACCTTCTCCTTCTGGATCCGTTTTTACCCCGAACCCCTCCATCGCCTTTCACTATATCGCCCATTTATAAAGATAAAACGCTCTTAGCCGACTGGATTTTAACGCGTAACGTTTTCGCCTCAGCCCCTTTTAACCACCGCCGTATACCCTTCCGTAGTTTTGGCCTAAGGGGTTAAAATAATATAGCTATCCAGGTCATATCTCTTATAGTTAATATAAATTACGGCTTATAAAATGTCACAAGTAACGTCTAAAGTTTAACTATACGATCCCCGATTTTACTCGTATCCCATTTATTAACCTTAAATAAAAACAAGTTAATTAGGCCGACCACGAACAGGCGTAAGATAGTACACGGGCCGATTGCATTACCCGAGGTTAAACTAACATATTACTGTTTTGGGTAACCCGTTTAAAAAATCGCTCCCCCCGCTCCGCCTTTCGCCCTGCTTTTCGTTAGCCGTTATCATTGACCTCCTTTAATGCTCGTCCCTTTTAACTCTATCCTTTATCGTTAGCCTTCTCCAAAGTCTGTCCCTCCTCATATTATCCGTTATCAGCCTTTCTTAGCATCCGCTTCTTTTCGCGCTATCCGCTTTTCTTAATGTTGTCTTATATCCGTTCCATCTCTTACCAACCCCTTTCCTTGACGCCTACCAAATATCGTTATACCTTTTACTGTCCCCATTCCTTAATATCGTTTAGCTTTCGAAGTTAGTCGTAATAGGCCCCCTAACTTTAATAACACCTATACTCGTTAAACCTAAATAAGAATAAGAATAACTAGTAAGTAAATCTTCAATAAAATATACTAAAAACCAATTTACAGTTGGAAACATATCTGAAATAATCGGGTAATACTTATCTGGCCCAATTTCAAATATTATAACCTCGTTTAATAATAAATTTTCATTTTTATTTATAAGTAAAGTATCATTTTGAAGGTATAAACGATTTGCTCTGTACCTATCACTTAGTATAAACTTAACGTCGTTATTAAAATATCGGGTTATTGTAAACCCGAATATTTCCATATTTCGATTGAAATTTATTTAAGGTTATAGTATACTAATAATTTTCCAGTAATTTATATTCCGACTTATTATTACCCTTTTACTTAACTAATACGTAATAAACCCTGCCCCTTCCCGTTTTTATCGCGAAAATATCCTATACTTTAAATTTCTCGTATTTACCATCCCCTATATTGTTTACCACTAAAATTGGTCTCTGTTGAATATCGAATAAAATCTACGAAAAAAAGGGGACCGAAAACGCTCGTTTAGTTAAATTTACATAAAATACTAGATATTTACTTGGAATATTTAACATGATATTAAACGGGTTCGAAATACCGATTACCCGATATCAATTATAAAGTTGATCAAGCTTTTCACTCAGGCGATTAATCTTGATATTATGAAAGCTTGACCAAATTTAATCTTCTACTTTATAACGCTTCGCCGAACGTCGTTTACGATTCGCCGTAGTTTTTATTTGTTAATAAACATAAGCTATTACAGCCTAGGCTTGTTTCGTCCCCTCGCGTAAATAAATTAAAAACGTATTAATTCACTTCTCAGGATTCATTAACAACCTTGTATCCCCGTTTATCATTAGGATAGGTAACATTTTATACCTAATTATTAAACGAGTTATACAAAACCCGGTAACCTTCGATTTCCGATTATTTAACTAAAATTAATAAACTAGTAAATATAAAGCCTAATAGTATGACGAAAAGGCGATAACGATATATATATCCTTTTAAAACTTGTGATTTACTCATTCAATACCGTTATTTATTAATTGGTAATATGTTGTAAAGAGAAATCATTCGACTTTTACTAAGAAATGAAATGTCGTTTAGAATACGCCTACCTAATCCGAAACGCAATTAGTAATAATAAAAGCTATAAACTTATAAAATATTCACTATATATTCTAAAATCGTTCCTTGTACGTATCGGCTATGATAAACTACATAACCTAAAATTAAACAAATTTAAAAAAGTAATCCGTGACAATAAACAAATATTTAAAGCCGTTATTAAAAGCTAGTAAATCGATTATAAATTTAACTAAAATATACGTTTAATACTGGTTAAAAATAAAGAAAGGTGAAAGAAAGCTTTACCGTTGGGTACGACGAGGTTTTGTCTCGTTATATTATATATATATTCTATATAAACGTCAAATATCTGCGACTATCTCCTCCCAATGGTAATTTCGTTAAAGAAGGCGAAACAAAATATTTTTACCCGGATAATCCATATTAAGCGAGTCGTAGATTTACTACAATATCTTAGTCATTAATAATTTCCAACCAGGTAATTATAAATAATTATAATATTTTAATACCTTTCGCGAGTTAATCCTATAATTTATAATTTATATCAATTGTTTTACTTTAGGTAAAAAACGCCTAACGCCCTCAAAAACCGCTAAAAGACGAACCTTATACAATGGGTCGTTCGTTACTCCTTAATTTTATAATTTCGTTAACGTACTTAAGCCGAAAATAAGAAAACTAATGGGTGTTAACTATATCGGCGGGTTCAACGTGGGCTAAACCCGTGATGGTACCGCCAGTGTCGTCGTACTAATATCCCTTAACGTTATCCCCGATCATGACCCGGATACGGGCTGGGCCCGAAACGGTACCGTTTTCAGCAGCCCTACCCGACCCCTTTTTAAAAAACATATCGTCGTAATTAAGTAATCAGGCCTCTGTTTCCCCAAACTTCTTTATATAACCCGTCATAATCTATATCCTTTTAATATATAAGTCTATTAATACCACGTTTAACATAATAATTAAAATAGGCTAAAAACCCTGCGCGAGAAATTTCTTAATTTCGGATTTATCTTGTAACAAACCAATCAATATATATAATTAGGCTTTCTAAGTTAAGATCCTATATCGTAAATAGCAGTAAAAAAGGAAAAGGACTTCGGACTATATAATTTAACGTTCCGAAATTAATTATGGCAGAGAAAAATATTTTAATTCCTTGTAATTCGTTAAAATCGTGAACGGTAGATGAATATTACGTAATTCGAAGAACCATGTCTTTCAATAAGCCATTAACGCGTGAAGTTCCTTATAGTTAATAATATAGTTACATTTCGTATCCGTTAATAGTACGAAGTAATAAGCTATTGACTTTGAAATAGTATAGTTGTTCTGTTACAACAAATACTTATTTAATGTCGGTTTCGAATATTTAGTTTTGACCATTATTGGATGATTTGGATTTTAATATACTAAAATCGGGGCCGTAATAAAGGTATTCTTTAAGGTTTAAAATATATATTACTTCCGCTTCGTTGAACTTAACAAATACCTTACTTTGTTAAGCGAACGAAATAATCCGTTAAATTTAAAAAAATACTAATAAAATTACGATAAGATTTTGTAAAAATATAAAAAACTTTAAACCTTCCAAATTATACGTGGGAAAGTTTATTCGTAAATTACCCGAACTTTTTCTGGGTTGATCTGAATACTAACTTTAACTGTTACAATAAAACTTAAGTATTTTATCTCATTAACTACAAAGTCGTGCTTTTTCAAATTTGAATTCAGTTCCGTATTAAGAAAACATTCCAAAACTAAACGAACTTTCGTTATATAATACTATTTAATACATTTGAAAAATTAAAGGTCGTTTAACGACGTTATAACAAAATCATTTAAAATATTCGCTATTATATGATTAATATATCGTTGAAACGTCGCCGGCGCTTCCCCTAACCTAAAAGTGGTAATTAGTTATTGAAATAACCAACCTGAATCGCGTGCGAAACTCCGTTAATTCCTCCTACCTGAGTACTACTCAAATACAGGGAAAAGCCGTTCAAATATCAAATTTCGTGAATTATATCAATTTCGACAACGTAAGTAAGGTTTTTTTTAATTAAAAATAAACGAAACCGGTTTTACTTTATAATTATATTTAATACCGATAATCGATATAAGATTGTTATCCCCCTTTCGGTTTATAAATAAGTAATACCAACGCCGCTACCGATCAAACATTTATTTAAATCCAACTTGAATTTATTAATTTCGTAACCTATCATCTAAATTTAAAGTGTTAATTCAATAATATCGAATAAATGGCCTATAAAGTCGTTTTAATAAACTTTCTTTTTCATTTCATATAAATATAATAATCGAGTTTCCATTTATATAAAAGTAAGGTTATATCGTACTTCTTATTAAATGAAATACTAAATACGAATTAATTCCGGTAAAATACGCAAACAATCCTTTTCCTTCTTAATTACAGTCATCTTCTTTATTTATAAAATCCGCGTAATTTCGTAAAAGCTTATAAAATAAGCTATTCGAAACGGATCCCCTATACATTATGCCTCCCGGTAAAAACGTTACGCTAATCTGAGGAAAATCAAACCCATTACTTCTTATATATTTCTTATCCTAAAACTTATTAATATTAATTCAAGAATTGAACCTCTCTAATTTTAAATTACCAAACAGTTATTGCCCGCTTCCAAAGTCACTTATTAATATTATATTGAAAGAATTTTAAAACCTGTATCCCGCGTTATCTCGGAAATAATAGATATTAATATCTGGTTTGACTATTTATTAATATTGAAACGAAATTGAATTATTTGGGTAATACGCTTATTTTGCTGCAACCCTAATATCGTATCGAAATTTCGCAAATATAATAGCCGCATTTATTTTATTCTTAACCGGTATATCAAACTCTTGCTTATAATACAAAAAGAATTATAGTTCTAATCGACTTAAATATCTAAAAAGTAAATATTATGAAAAAGCATAAAGGTAAAAAATGATTCCTCGTTTATCCGTATTTTCATAAAATTAAACTCCTTTTTACTCGATTTTACAACTGCGTTATTAAAATTATATAACTCCTAAAGGAAACTATATCCAAAAGTTAGGCTTTTTATGTCGCCGTTGATAAAAATTTTTTTTTATCTTTTGAACTTAAGTCGTATATACCTACATAAAAGGTAATACCGGAAAAAAGATATAATTACGTTAATAATAATCTAATGAGTTATAACGTATGTAACGCTTTGAAATAGATTTAACTTGATATTTTTTAATTATCGTTCACTTCGTTCCACGTTTTTAATATTAAATACGTACTGAACGGGTTATTTAAAATAAAGAACAGCAATATAAAAATAATCAGCCTCAATTACTACGGCTTTTTAACGAAGGCGTTTAAAAGGCGGAAATTTACGTTATAATTATATAACTTTTCGGCCGTTAAGCTTAAACGAGTCCTATTATCTAACGACTTAAACACCACTTTAAATTCAAAGACTTTAATTGATCGTCGAATTAGCAGTAGTTTTTTCAAACCACAATATAATTTACCCGGTTAATACCTATTATAATAAATTTGTCGCGAATATGTAATAATAAGAGAAAGTATAAATGATTGTATTTTATAGTTGATGGCTAATTCCAGATACTTATTTAAGTTAAAAGTATTTTAAACCTAATAATAAGTAGTACCTATTGGTTTTTATTACTTATAACCAAATTTTCGAATTCGATTAATAACTTATCCGTGTGATAAAAGTTATTTAAAACCGCTTTAATATAATTGTAAAACTTTTTTATATTATATATACCTTCGTATTCTTCGATTTCGTAATACGCCGTAACCGTTCACTTTACCGTTACCGTATAACATCCCTATACGTGAAAAACAACGTATCTACCCTTTTCAATTAACATTTTATTCGTATTTAAAATAAATTAAATCGTCTAATGTACCGCCGCCTACATAAAAACAAATTCTTTAAATTAAGGTTCATCATATCGTTTTTATCCGCCTTAAACCGATAAAAACCTAACGTGGGTTGTGGTTAATTTGACTTCGAGTTGTTAAATCTTCTCCATAACCTAAACGAAGTTCAACGTAAAATTAATAATTAAAGTCGATTAACCTTATAATTATAATTATAAAATAACCGACGTGATATGGTTTACGGTATTTTACAGACGAAAAATATCGGTTCAAATCGGCATCGAAAAAGCCGAAAATATATTAAGGTGAAAAATTAGGTATTCGCCGACGGCCTCTTTTCCCTAACAACGTTGAATTGTAACGTAGAATTATTAACATTTATTATCGATTCGTTTATTATGATTAACATTCCTTCGAAGAAAAAAACCTTACTAATATATCATAATTCGACTTATAATAGTAAATTAAATGAATACCAAATGTGATTTATTATTAAGGTATAAAAGAAAACTAAAAAAGGCTACCATAACCCAACGTATAAAGCCTTTAAGCAAGGCCAGTACCCAGCCCACTACGTTCCCTTACACGTACCATACACGAACCGTGTCTAGCTTGTACCCGGACCATACCCTATCCGTACCCAGGCCGAGCCTAGACTGAGCGCTCTCCATCACGTTACATACACAGTCACGTAACCTATAGGATCAATGGCCAACGGCCTGAGTCCATAAAATCCACTGTCTCGCCATCATCTCCGCCGTCTCGCCGCCGTTGTCGTTATCTCGCCGCCGCCATCACGCCGCTGCTGCCATCAATTTTCATGAGAAAGCGCGAGTTTTTTTTCTTTGGGCCTAGATTAGAATACCTCGCCTAAACTTATAACTCTTTCCTGTACTCGCAGAAAAATCAATAAGCTAGTTACTTCTTCAATCATCAGCAAAATCAGCAAGCCGCTAACTACTTCTTCAAGCATTCCGCTGCCTATCTTAGTTCCTTCGTTAGTTTCCTCTCCATACCTTCATACGCTTATTAATCGTACTAATAAAGATCTTTCACTCGATTAAAAATAGATTAAACGCTTCAATGAAAAATGACCAAGATGAAATACGAACTTGACCAAGCGCCTTAATGCTATAAACATAGGCTGACTTTATTAAATGAAAAATTATGAAACTAATATGGTAAATCGCTTCGAGGCCTTGACTAGTAAGATAAATAAACTTTCTCATCTTTATAGTCTGAGGCCATGTCTTTGTAACCTTAAGTCTAATCGTGGTAACCCTCAGTATCTATATAGTCATGTAAATCGGATTACGATAGATTTTTAATTTTCAACAGCTAATGCATTTTGCTATTTAGCACGCAAGAAGATAAGTATATATAATTCGAAGTATTATAATCCCTTTAATACAGGTATCATTACCATAGGCCTCAATATCATCTTTACTAATATGAAAATCTTTAGGGCACACCTGAAACATTTTATTCAATTTAATGCTAACCCAAAAGACCGGATTTCATTTATGTTTGGTACCTTATTTCAAGGTTCTGCTATTTTTGGTAAAATACAAATATTATTTATTAAAATTTAAAAATCGGATATTTCGTAATTCAAAAGCTAACATGTATGTGTTAATATAACGATTTTGAATAGATTAAGGCCGCGTTACTAAAACTTTTCATTAATTAACCTTTATTTGATGGGATTTCATAGATAACGAGTACGGTTTTCTTAAATACATTTATATTAAATTGAGCTATACATAAGTAGTCAATATTGTGGGTCGGTGTAATTGAAAGAAATATAAAATTATAATTATTATTTGAATATTGTTAGATTTAAGTATTGAATTAAACTTTTTATTATTGTAGATATGATCATATATCACTATAGTTGGTAAGAGTCCACGCTGTAGAGTTTACCCTTACAGTGTTCACAGTAACGTGCTACATTGCAAGATGCACTCTTAAAAAGTGTATAATAACGTGTCATACTGTAAGATACAATCTTACAAAGTGTATTATAGCGTTCCATTGCCCAAAATGGACATTGGCAAAGTGTATAGTAAAGTATTACGCTCCAAATAAAAGCTTATAAACTCTTACTTCAGGCGTATACTCTCCCAATACCAATTTTCTCTTTTAATTATTAATCTTTAATACTACCAATTTAACAATTACTCCTTTATCTCTTTATTTTTACGTGAATAGATACAAACCTTACCGATATTAATTAGTAGCCGACTTTGTCAACTACAGATAGCCTAGGAAAAATGAGAAGAATTTAGTTCAATATCTATAGCGAGATATTATAACGGTTCCAACTAATATTATTTAATACTACGCTTTATGAGAAACACACGGGAGTATTCAAAGACTATAAAGCAAATTAACTATAAAAAGAACAACTTATGTACGATATTATCAACTTAGTTAGTTCCCTTTAACTACAAAAAGCCCTATTACGCTATCCGTTAACTCGACCGGCGTTTTGAATGTATCCGGGCATTTTTTTTAAGGACTTTCTATTATGTATTAGGCCAAATAAGCCAAAATAATTAAGTTTCAGATCCTTTTGTTAGGACCTATCCGACGAAAACATAGTATCTGAACCGTATTAATACACTTCGAAAATGATTGAAACTACTATTAAAATGCTATTATAATTACTTTGCACCCAACAAGTAACATCTAAACCGCTTACCAAGTATATATTAAACGCACAAAATACATTTTAAAGCGTTCCAACACATTCTTGGGACGTTTAACACAATATTCAAAACGTTTCTTTACCATCGTAATTCGACATTACATATCATCTAAACCCTTATACACTAGTTCTCCACTTCGAACACTTAACTTTTCCCTTATTTTCCCTATATTTCACCGTTTGTTCAATTTTTTATTTGCGTTGTTTGAGGTTATTAGTCGATTGGTTAGTATAGCGTTCGCTAGCGTTTAACAACTAGTTTAAAACGCCCAAATAATTTTTGAATACGCTTTATTTGCATTTCATTTGATTTAGTAAGCTCTAAGAGCCTTATTTGGACCTCTTTAAAATATTACATTTATATTTCAGTTATATATTATATGCTTTAATTTTCCGTATTTTTTTAAAAACCCTTGAAATATACTATTTTAAGAGCATGAATAAACCAATCACTTCTTTGTTTATTATTAGCCCCTTACACAAGATAACTTTGATCCTATAACACCAAATATAACATGTTTGACTAGAGCGAACGAATATATGGATATTCTATTTACCTATATTACGTTTCGAAAAAGTATTTAAAAGTATATTAATCTTACTTTATGGGATAACGTTGTCGAAGTTCTTATAAAAAGATGAAATCTTAAACGGTAAACGCGTACATGAAAAGCATGATTTATTGTTATTAGAAGGAAGAAAGTTGAGGGTTCGATATATTTGATGATTATTAAGAGGGATTTTCTGTTTGGATATTGGATATTTGACGTATAATACACCACTTCATTTCGAAAGTATTATAGTTATAGCTACTAAGTAGGGGAATCAATACTTTAATATAAAAAAGTGAACGTATTACAAAAGCGTATAGTTATTATTACTAAACTTAACGAAATGCTGAAATATGAAAACAAATAAGTATTGGAAGATGATTTTATGGAGGGATACTGGTTGGCGGAAAGTAAAAAATTAGATATTAAGGCTATACTAACTAGATTATAACGCGAAAACACTTTGCGTACGTAAAGTTTAAGGCGTGCGGTGAGATTAACCTCGTCCTACGAAAGGCAAACGAAGCTTAAGGAATCGACGAAAAAAAAAAGTGTCGTAAAAGTTATCTTTTACTCGGATTTAACATACACCTGCCATGATATACGTAATAGAAGAGGAATAAAAACAATACTACTCTCCGAATACATTTAACGCCCCTTATGACTATAATAAAAATTGAATAAAAAAGGAAAACGTCGCTTGCGGCGCAAACATAATCGATGTTCAATAATAATATAAGCCTCACGACCCAATACTTACAAACCACAACCTCCCACTACACCGAATCCCCACTAATAAGAGTAAACCTATAAGACTTACCAACTTTACAAGGTAATAGGATAAAAACGAAAACTATAGTAAAAAACTTTACGATATCCTTAATAATAAAATCCGTATAATATTAAATACTTGTAATGGACTAAATATTAAATCTTTTCAATTCAACATAATTTTGCCTAATATACTAATAGGTAAGCCAAAAGTGTTAAATGTAGCATCTGACGTAAATGGAAATATTTAGGAAATGTAACAATCGCCTGAAAATATACTTCAACACTGAAAAAAACTATAAATTTTACCATATGAATTAAACGTGTACTATTCAAAAGTACGTTAAAGATTAAGGTAAACATTCCAACAAAACGCAATAAAAAGTATTTACCGCCTTATTAAAGAAGTTCTGGAAGTCTCACACGGCCTTTAAACTAATATATATGGGCGAAAAACAATTCATCTAAATAGTTATAAAAGTATATCGTAAAAATTGAAATTTAACTTTACTCTATTTAAACTGGAAAAAGACTTGAAAACTTTTTATAAAAAGCTTAAAAAGTTACGTAAAACCTCAATGTTCTGATAGATAAACTTAGGATTAATATTTGAAACTGGGAAATCTAAAGACAAAATCCCGTAAATTACTAAAGCGGACCTTGCTCAAACAATTAGGCACATTTTCAACCGCCGATCAAAAGTATACCAAATATACAAAAATTAGAAAAGCCCCAAATAAGGTTATAGAGACCATAAATATTAGAAAGGGAGTTCCGAAAACCGAAAACAAAGCGGTTACTAACGGTGGCACCTTTATAATTAAATACGAAATTTACTATGTATACTGCATTACATACGTAAAAACATACCAAACTTTACAAGTTTTTCAAAAAGATATATTATATATAATAAAGTCGGTTATTGATTGATGTACTATTTGGTATACGAGTAAATTCGGATTAAACGACAATTTTAGGCCGAGTACCTACCTAAACACCAAACGAAAGTGTATTTCACAACATATTCAACCGACTATGAAGGTATTAAAAATGATATCGACGCTTAACTTTACGAATACACCTCTATGAAGAACCATTCAAAGGAAGACGAAACCTATATAATGATATAAGATAAATTAACAGACCAACAAATATTTACAAGCCTACAAAATGTTACATTTACTTACAAAGGAGGTCTAATTAATGAAAACAAAGAATAAAACTCCTATATAACGTCGTAATTCACATTGTATGACAATTATAGTAATCGATCCTAAGGTATTATATTAAACATCAGCGTAACAGAAATCTCGACCGCTGAAAAACGAAAATTTGACGTTGGCGCGGCAAAATTTCCCAAATTTTAACTTGAACGAATAGGAAAGTACTAGGAAGTTCAATTTAAAAAAGTTAAAGCGTCATCATTTAACAAATTAATAGTAAATACACGATTCGGCCAAGTTAATTTTTACGTAATAGACTTTAAAACGACATTTCATTTATTATTACCTAATGTAAATAAAAAGGGATTTAATATTCAAAACACAACCAACTAACTCGTTAGCGTTTCGGATAATATATCTATACCACTCGGTTTGAAATTTGAATAATTATGGTTTTCCCCATAGGTACATACAATTTAAACCATTTAATTAATACAGCCAAAACTACGAATATTACACCAACAATTTAAATACTCGGCTATAAAACGTTTTTTACGGATTCTCCACACACTAAGCCACACGGATATAGGAAAAGAAACCTTAAAGATCATCGAAAAATTCTGTTACGAGTACCAACTGCATTCGAAAACCACACGGCGGTTCAAATTCCGCCTTTGAAACGACATGGACTTTGATTAAAAAATGATTATGAATATTATATACCTTAATAGTTAGTTTATCTTATTCGCTTTCGACTAAATAACATCATTTTAAACCGCGAAATTCACACGAAACGTTTCCGTAACAGATTACTAAATCTCTCTAATCAATGGTAAGAAAAATGTTTACCTTAAACCTCCGGATTATATCACCTACAATATAAGTATAGCTTTCAAATCGACTAAACAACGAATTAAGACTAAGATTACAAAAATTGAATGCAATAAAATAACGATAAAGGCGCCTTAAAGCATCGGAAAATACGAACGATATGATGAACCGCTTAAAACAGAGTATATAGTACTATCAGAAAACCTACAAGGTATTAATACCAATGAAGTAATCCTGCAAATAATTGTAAACGCCATAAACAACACTTTTAACCTAAGTAATCTAATTCTAACACTACTTATATTTAATATTTACCACAAGGTTTACATAAATTCTGTACCATTACCAGAAACGGTATAAAAAGTTAATACTTTAACGTAAACTATAAAAGCTTTACGTCCTATATAGTCCAGAAATAATGTTTCGAAAGCATTGGCAATAAGAAGCGGCCAGCTTAAAACTAGAGTTTGAAACCTATTATTACAATTTAAAGTCTTGATTTGGAAAACTAAAAACAAATAAACTAGCCCTTAAAAGATTAAGGAATTTAAAACCTACAATATACTTATAAATTTACCAAGTAGCACGAATTTAATTCTATATACGATAGTTCAAAAGTACAAAAAGAAAGAACTAACCGATAAAAGGCTTAAAAAGTATTCAGACAAATAACATTAACCAAACCACTCTTACAATAACGAACATAAACTTCCCTCAAAATCCATACACCCTCTAAAAACCCCTTTACAACCTCCAACACCTCACCAAACCGAACACCCCATACCGGCGAAACCATCATCACATCACCGAAGGCGTCCACTTGATTCGAACAATGAAAAACGTTTTAAAGTCTTTATTATGAACTCCTTTATCATCTAAGAAGAAATAGAGGACCGTATACTAAGCAAAAACCTTCGCCATAAAAGCATTAATATAACCACAAAAACCCATTTTGAAAAATCAACCTACAAGTAAATCTTCGATTTAATCAAATAAATTGTCTTTCAATTCAAAAGGTTTAACCCAACAATTCACGTCAACTATAAGATTTTCTCTACCCGTTTGATCAACAAGGTAAAATATAAAACGTAAAGCCTCATAGAAGACCGGCTTATAATTAAAGGGTACGATATCGCTGCAAAATATTATTATAACCTAATCGCCTACTTTATAACTGGTAAACCATAGATTAATTTTAACGCTTACCGCTTCCTCATGTACTCTCCATAACCTATATATTAAGCTTTGAAACATTACATGAACGTATATAAAATCATAAAAATAATTTTAAATAACGTATTTTCGCCTATATACCTATAAAACTTCGAAAACACCATCTACCTAGTACGATTCTACGTATTTTAAAACCACTATACATCCTTTTTAAGGATGAAGTATATTAATATAATACATTTCAAAAACATTATACAGAATATTTCGAAATTCACAACTCGACCTTTGACCTATACCTACTAATCTTAATACTATATTCTATAGGATTTTCACTTCATAAAATACAAACGAATAATGCTCTCATACTATATAATACGTCATTTTCCGTTGCGAAGGAAAAACAAAACTATACAAACCCGGCTTAAAAGCGAAACCCAAAATGTACCTAATAGAAAACCGCCTGGTTAATTGTAATAATGTAATAATCATGTTTTAAAACAACATTTTCAAATTGATACAAAAAGGACAATGAAATAAACTCACCCTCATTAACTTAACAAAATCGAAACGAGCTGAAAAATACAAATATTAATATATACGTAAAGTTAAAGTTGCGTCGGTTACATAGTCAAATACGACGTTTAAACTTTATATCACTATACAATATTAAATGAACCCGTCAAAAAATAAATATGAAACGCTTAACAAACTACTCGAATAGTAAATCAGTAATCCAAAACGCGGCCTTCGCTTTCTAACACTCGATATATGCATAATGAAGCCTTATATTTTTATGATTAAATAATATAAAAAGAAGAACAACTATAACTTCCAAATGTTATTTGTACTTATTATGTTAAATAAAACACCGACCCGAAATATATTTACCATCTATAATAACATTATGTATTGAAATGTTATAAAATACTAACGGGTTACTCAAAACGTTTTGACCTTGAAGATTTGTAATATACTTAAACGATTCGACTCTAAAATTACTGTAACAATAACGGTCTGGATAATTATTTCGAACCTTAATTCAAAACATTTCCCTTAAATGATTTATACTAATTCCTTTATATTTTATTAATTCCTCGTCAAATTCGGTACCTCGAACGTAAAACTCCTTATAATCGATATTATAACCTAACACAAACCGTACTAACGCCTCGAAATTAAGAAAACGAGTTAAATTAACAGAATGTTCAACTTGACGAATACGATAACCAAAGGCGCCCCAAATAAGGTATTCAAAGCGCTTATATTTATATGCACTCTCCTCGTTAGCATTGTTTAAGAGATTTTAAAGCCTAACCATAATTAAATTTCTTAAACTTTAAATTTTTCGTATACTTTCGAAATTAACCATGTAAGACGCTTTTAACATTTTTTCTCTCTTTAGATTTACTTTTTACGATACTTCTAACATATTATCACCTTTTATATTTGCTAATATATTTTTCGCACTCTACGTTTTGCATTTGTGACTTACGTTACGTTTTTCGTTAAAGAATCAATTTAGTTATTACATAGTTGTTTGCACATTAATTGGATTAAACCGGCAAATATCAAAGGTTGACAACTACTCGCTGCTAAAAGTCTAGAGGGAAAAGGACTACGTTATCGTCTTCGTCTTTATCCACGTCGTCCTCTCCACCGCCGCTGCTAACACCACCGCTACCACTACCGCAAACACCGCTATCGGCGTCGCCGCTGGGAGGAAAGCTCCGCGCCTTAGGCTATATACCCTTGGGCAAGGGTCACAGGGGTTCTTTACCCTTTCTACGATAATGTGCGATAATATCGTCGAATTCATTTATGTAATACATATGTAAACTCTCCCGCCAAACGATAATAACGGTCGCTATCTCCTTCAACCGCCGGTTAACTCCTATTACTAATCAACCTCGTCTTATTTTAAGTATTACAAAAGTAGTTGTTTTTTCAGGAAAATCCCGAATGAAATATTCAAAAAGTAAATAGAAATTGGTTGCGACTCGGATAACGAATTAGAAAAGTAAACTTATTACTATAAAAACGACGTGCACGTAATAAGGCCTCGGTTTACGGCTCTAAAACCACCGGAACGAAAGCTTATTCGTTACCAATCCGCTCGTAACGCTGATAACGGGTTAACCAACCCCCAAGTTAACATTAATTGCCAATAAACTTACCCGTAACCGCAAACGTAACTTATGGCACGCGAAACATATTTATTAACAGTCTAAAGACGTAAACTCGGGTACGCCATTCCAACGCTTTACGCGCCAAAAACGTCTCCCGATGCACCATCACGAACCGCAATTCGAAACGACGGGCTCATTCCGCCGCATTAACCTCATTTATGAAAACATTGATATCATATAAATTACAGGGGTAATAATTAATACAAATTGCGTTAAAACTCCATGATATTACGCTTACAATAATTAAAAGTTGTTATAAGTAATAAGGTTTATATCTACGATGGAAAGAAAAGTTAATAACCTTGAAAACCCTTAATTCCTCCCCCTAAAAAATAGGGAAAGAGGAAAGGGGGAAAGGGGGAGAGAAAAAGGGTGGGTGAAAACTTGGTCGGCAAAGGTTAATAAAAAAAAGAAAAAGGAGGTATTAGCTTTAACGCCGGCAACAGGAGACTAAAAGATGTAAACTGGAATGAACGATATATTACCAAAGTTAAAAGGGATAGTGCTAAACGGACGACGGGTGACAACAACAACAACCTCATCGAATTTACGTTAACGCATCAAAAGACGTCTTGAAACTCTATTTTACAAAGAATTTGTTTGGAAAACGGTTAAAACGTAATATTGGTCAAATAATCAACCTATATAGAAAGCCCAAATATCTAATTATAGAAGAGTAATTTATGTATATATACGCCGAATATTTAACTAGAAACTTACCTGACAAATAAAGGTACGTTATAAAAAGGAAAAGGGAAATTTTTTACTTAAATCGATGGCAATACATCTTTTTATACTAACCCTAAAACACGTGACATCGACAATTACACCTGCACAATAATACCTCCACAATCACACCTCTACAATCACCATATCTTTATAAATATTACCAAACTTCCAGACCAATACTTGAAAGCCTATAATACTACCTTTATTAAACCTATAAATTAGGATATAAAACAGATTACACCACAATTACTGTCGCTATCAAAACTACTAATTGAAACCTTGAACTAATTGCACCACAAACACTATTATTACTAAGCAACTGATTAAAACTAGAACAAACTGTAAAATTACTACTAGATTACAGATGCGAAATGCACCGAAAAAGATAAGATTACTCGTAAAGATCCATATAGTTAGTAAGCGGCCACACTATAGGGTATACTTTTGCAAAGTGTACGGTAACCTACTACGCTATAAAATATACTCTTACAGAATACACGATAACGTGTCACGCTGCAAGGTATACTTTTGCAAATTGTATAATAGTGTGCTACAACCTAGAAGAAACATTGGCAAAGTTAATGGTAGAGTACCACGCTCTGGGTGAAAGCTTATAATCTCTCACCTAAGGCGTACGCTCTCCGGATGACTCTTCTTTCCTTTAAATATCTATCTTTAATAATACCAATCTTCCGATTACCATTCTATCTCTTTACGTTTACTTGAATAGGTACAGACCTTACAGACAATTATCGAATTGTAAGTAAACTTTGTCTAAGTAAATATATTAAATTTAGAAGTTAAAAACAATTTTGCCTGTTACCGCCGATCGAAAATACCCATTTTATAAAACTGTTGCTAAAGATAGCTGCGAGGAGTATGACTCGCAGGATTCGTAAGAAAAAACATAGTATAAGAATGTTAACTTGTATAATGATAAAGAGAAGTATGATAAGAAACTTATTAAAAGTGTTTATTATGTTTGCAACCGCGAGCGTAAGCCTCGCTAGAATCGTTACAACGATAATCACCGCAGTATTAGTGAGGTTCTCCGTCACGATAGTGATAGTCGTTGCGATCGTAGCTGGTACCTCGATTGCAATCGCCAAATTGAACGAGTTAATAATTTTTAATTTGAATCGAAGGATGCTGACTATTCGAATTATATGTTTAGCGAGTTTAAACGTTTCTCTTTGCCATCCAAAGCGATTAAGGTGTATTTCATAACAGAGTCCCGTACTTTTTCATGTAAATGTATTTGCGTATTTTGTAGACAAGTTTACGAATTTTAATTTTTTTTTTTTTTGAAATAATTGAAGTCCTAGTTTTAAATAAGGACTTTATCCATATGAGATACAAAGAAAAAGACACGCTATGTGGATAATTCAATTAACATTAGACTTGCTAACCTTAAAGACATCGTATTTCATATGGAAAATTTGGATGTTATTGTAGCCAAACTGGTTAATAAGGAGGTTACCTTCGTCATAAGTGGTTATCATTTTATACAAGATGTTATGCGTGTTACAGTTTTGGGGCCAAACTATATTTTGTGTTTGGATACCGATATAAGTAAAGATGTCGTCGCTTAGTTTTGGTTAAATAAACATTTTCCCAACTATATTTAGATGAATATTTCGTAAGCTGGATTTCAGACGATTTAAAGCATTATGAGACCTTTCGTACGGCTTACCACTAAATTCCATTAAACTTCTAGAGCTTTTGGATAAAAATTTGATAAAAGGTTAAGGTTTTTTTTTTTTAAAAAAAAAGGTTAAAATTTGGTTTTTACGTAGCTTAAATGTTAATACTTTCCTATCTAATAACTATGTTAAGCCTCATAAGGCTAATATTGTTATATTAACAAATTGTATCTACTGGAAACATAGTAATTTAGAAATGTCATTTTCCGTTTTTCAGGCCGTCACGAATCCAGTTTTACCGAAAGTTTTTGTTAAATCTATATCTGGAATAATATCACCTACGTAAATTGTATATGTCTTTTTTAAATACATTAAAAAATTTAAATATCGTTCGTTTCTATTTATTTCTCAATATTTTTAAGCTTCGAACGTAATTATTGTTTTAATCTGGCCTTATATCATACAATTTTATAATTTTATGAATATAATTTTTTATGTTTATGAATACAGTTGTTTCTGAATTATAGCAGAATGTAAAGATACGGTATAATTTTATACTAGTAAGAATAGAGTTTTATCAATATTTATATATGTAATAGTAATTGGAACTGTTACATTGATTACCTTACATGTAAGGCTGTTGTAGGATATTTAAAGGCTCTTATTGCCTTAGGTAACTTGGGTTTTGAAACCTTCCATATAGAAGCTGAATTTTAATTAGACTTTTACATAACGGAAATAGCTAAGAAAATGTAGTCTCCTTAACTTTTAGAGACTTTTATCAACCTATAGTTGAATATACTATTTCTAAAAGTAATTACTGGTTTTATTCCGAACATTATACAAAAAACCAGGGATAATACGCGAAATCAAATCTTGTTGATCAATGGAACAAGTTTCGTTTTGAAAACCTTTCAGCTTTTTTTCGGCATTAAGATCCCATATTATACACTAATGTTGAAAGTCAAACGTGGTACACATATTAATGTAATAAAAGCGTCCAAAGATTTTCAATTCGCAAAGAATTTTTAATGAGTTTTTTGATATATGGTATAATTTTGGGCCTTTTAAGTTCCTTTTTAACCAAATAAGAAAATTTCACTTATTAAAATATGGAAGAATTCGCAACTTAATAATTACCGTTACCCAATTTTTCATCTAAATAAAGCTCTTTTAGATGAATGGTTCAACAGTTTATCATACAAAAACCATATAAAATTCGTAAACAACGTTTCACCATTTGCCTTACCTGTTTTTGTTGTTTAAAAACTACTTCATAATATCGAGAAAAGTCGTGTGGTGGTTAATCTCAAGCTTTTCAACAAATACGTTATCCATAGTAACTATTTACTACCTCTTTAAACCTATTTTATTAACTGTTTACGAAGACTCTATTATATTGAAGTAATTAAAATCATGAATTTGTCCCTCAATTACTCGTAAGCATAAATTACTGAAATTGATTAATGTTTATAAGTTATCACGAACTTAAACGTTGTAAATTTACTTCAAAGCCATTGTGGAATTCATTAGGCTTGGTATTAAGATTCATAAACCTTACTCCTAAATTATACAAATCATTTTATGGAACTTTTATCGGTGATATTATTATCTTCCCCGATAATATCAAGGATTACCCAAAACATTTGACATTAGTCTTCTCTTAATTTATTAAAACTGAATTCTTCTATTTACAAATAAATTTTATATATTACGTTTAGTTTTGGAATTACTCGGATCTTATGTTAACTATTTCCATTCTTTTCGTTGCTGTGCAACGCATCTAAGCTTTGGAAACCTTTCATTTCCAATTGTATTAAAAACGTTGGAAACGTATTTGGAAGTTGCTTGTTTTTACGCCTAATAGTGTAATAATTTGCCGAATTTTCTGAACTATGATATAAATCAAACTTTATATGCTAGCCAAGGATTGTAAACCTATATAAGTGGAACCAAATATTCGTGGGAAACGTATATACTATATTTGAATTGCAGAAATTACGTTAATTAGTAAAGAAAAATATTTTGCTGTCTTATAACAGTCTTCATATTATAAGTTACGTTTGTGTTACGTAGACTTTATGGAACTATTTCCTCATAACTTGATAAAAGTTTGAAAACGAGATTTTAAGTTATATTTCTTCAACTGAAGCTAAGTCCATTTTTAAACGCGGTAAATCTATTTGCGCCGATGCCATTCAGCTTATTGTATTGTTTAGTAAATACCTTATAAACAAAAAGTTAAATTATAGGTCCTTAAAAATGGTATCCTGATTCGTTTAAGCATGTAAACTCCTTACAACAACCTTAATGAGAAATCTTTATCCAATCTTCATTTTGACGAATCATAATTTTATCATATATATCATTCATACAATTTCACTAAATATCATTTTTATGGATCTCGTAAACAAGACGCTTATCAATATTATTATTCATTTTAACGTATATAATTTCAACGTCGTTCTTTTCTTTAAACAATTTAATTTAGTTCCCAACATTTTTTTCGCGACTTTTGACATCATTAGGTGAGTATATTTCTTGATTTAAAATGGGAAAAATATTCAAAAAAAACAATAATAATATTCCTATAATACGAAAAGAAATCAATTTTGCGTTATATATCATTGAATCAATTTTCTCTAAGAATACACGCCTCAAATTCTTATTTATATTCAAAGAAAAAGCTACCTGATACTAAACTATTTAAAACTTGACTTTAAACCTTAATATTAACAAGGTGAGTATAAACGGTTTCAAGGAAAATTATCCTTACCAATTAGTTAACCACCTGTTTATACAAACGTAAAATAATGAGTTGTATAAAACTAGTTATTCTTAACGAACTCGTTAAAGCCTTTCTTCACAAAATTTAAACCGATAGGTATTGGTAGGGCTTTAGACGTTACAGCTTTGTCTATTCGATTGGTTGAAGTAACAGTAGTATTATGTGGTTAGATGGTGGATGTATTGTTCTAGGTTTGGCAGACCGCTAGCCGGTCTGAATAATAATTTGTAGGATCAATTGCTTGTCCCGTGCCCTAATGTAAAGTGTAGAGTACTGTACTCAACTTACACCCAATACAGTAAATCTACACAGAACAATACACTCGACTTGCAGGTTATTATAGTCAACTTTACTGTAAGTAAATTTAACATACTGCACTGTATGTAATACTATTCCAAAATTAGCGGCTTTTTAGTTTGTATGCCTACGCTATTATGGTTAACTAATATTTTTCGGTTAACGTTAAACTGCGACCTTATTTACTGGCCAAACCCCTGTTAATTCCAATCGACCTTTACATCGAATTGCACTCAATTTGCATGTAAATTGACCCCGTTTGCCGTCAATTGCTTTACGGCTTCGAGGTCCAAGTTTATTTATTCCCACAAAAACTTTTTCCGCTACAAGTCTTTATAGGCCTTTAATTTAGCTGTGCCAATCAAAAAAATTGCTATCATCAATTCCTTCAATTCCTCAACTTTACTGATAGTCTTCTAGTTTGCCAACACATTCCCAACCGCTGTTACGTAATCTGGGCTTTTTGGACGGCATATTAACATAGCTCTAGATGCATATAGTTAACAGATTACTATTGACAAACCTTTTTAAAACCTTATTCGGTGATGATTTCGTTATACCATTAATAGGATTATCTTTGCCGTCAATCCATTAAAACTCCTTAATTTCCCTTTCTTCGTAAACTTTACAGAGTTCTATTACATCAATTATTAAGCGTTATTTACTAGTGGTTCCAAGCTTAAAAAGGCATTCGAAAAGGCTTTTTAAGTCGGTACAAATTACCACCAGGATAGGAGAAATCCTTAGCTTTCTGGTGATAAGGTTAAAAGTTTCCTATAATTCTAGACCCATGTTGAAGCCTGATATTATACTGTAAACCTCCGAAACCAAAACGCGTTGTGTAATCCTTTTACATTTAATAAATGTTTATTCAATTAGGTTGCTAATAATGCTAAACCAGTCTTTTCAATTATTTTCGTCGATAAGCGCTATTAGAAAGCCGATCTATAAAAACAGGTCATTGTTATTTATAAAGAACCAAATCTTAAAAATTATCAACTAATCTCTCGATAAGTCGATTAAACCTATATTAATCCCTTGGTCCAGGTTCCTCATTTACCACTCAAGTCTCTTATTTAACCGGTTCAAGTATTTGTTTTTTTGGCTCTTATACTTATGCCATGATAAATAAGTTGTGCGATACTTTTGATTGATAAAAGATAATAATATAATTGCGTCAAGCACGCTATTTAAGGTACCTTCAAGCCTTAGATACGACAGTATTGTCAATTATAGCTAAACTGATACCCTGTACCTTTTAGCAAAAAATCAGGCTAGTATTCATAATAAATATACGGATTAACGATCAGTTAAAGTCAAGTTTACTATCCTTCGCCAACATCGTTACCGGCTTATGATTCCGAAACTTAAAGTCTTAAATCGCTTACTGTTCCGATACCATAAAGTTAGCCGTTACAAAGAAAAGGGTATCGTTAGTTTATATACCCATAAGGCCAAAGTTGTTGTTTTTTACGTAACAAGCAAACACGGATCGTATATTAAAAACTTTATAACTAATCTTAATTGAAAGTACGACTAATAAATGAAAAAACTAATAAACTACTACTTTAATTAGTCTATATAGTGGTTTAATATATCGCATTACTGTTCCCAAAGGATAAATAGCTTGTAATTCATATAGCAACTTTAACAGTACAATCCGTTATAAATCCGTTGCTAACTAAGTATAGACTTACATTATATCACGAACATTAAGCGTAGAGTTGCTTTTAATTTTGATTAACACACTTGCTACCAAAATGACCCCCAGGCGCTAACTAACCTTCTCAATCGTTAACAACTACGTAAAAATCCAATCTTTGCCTTTATCGACGTATATTTAAGAGATTTAACGTAACTTTTTGTATAGCTGCCCCGTAGTCTTATCCTTAACCTCGTAGATAATCTTTGACTTAAAAATCGTAATATTTGGATTTTGGAGGTTAAAATCCGCTTTCGGTATAAATTATGTAACCCTTTCAATCAGGAAATCATAAATTTCGACCGTTTTTTTTTCGTTATAAGGTTTTCCAGAGGTCTTAATAATACCTTATACTTGAAGCTTCAATATTAATTTTTCGTTATCCTTCTTCTTTCTACTTACTCAAGTAGAATTATAAATACGCCCCGGTATATATTTCTCCTCTTTAACGCTCCTCTTCTTTATGGGTCGTCCGCGCTAGCGGCGTTTTATTTACTTGTCAATAATGGGTAGGAAAGGTTCGTATTAATTTGGTCGCTAAACTTAAGGGTCTTTATGGTTAATAGTCTTACTATTGAATTTAAAATAAGTTATACGAAACATGACAGGATCATTAACAAGTTTTAACCACTATTTTATAATTTACGATATTTAAGACTTTATACGGGCCCTCCTATTTGCCTAGCTTCCGCCACACGAGGACTTCACTTTATAACTACAAAGGAAATATGTCGATTATTATAAGGCCGTTCCTAATATTAAGGGCATTATTAACTTGGCGGTGTGACGATTCCCTTCACAGTTCCTTTAAAGCTTTACCATAAGCCGCGGTACGCTTTTAGGTATTTGCTGATGGCGGAAATTCATCCGTTAAGCGTGGGTACGCTCCAAAGACTAATAACGTCGGGATTGGACCGTAAAGATTTACCGTATTATTTACGTCCTTTACAACTATCTTTAGAAGTATTTCCGAATCCGTAAAGTTTTCAATCTTCAACGTAAAAATATTATACGCTCGTTGAAGTAGGGATTATTCCCTATTAACTATCACAATACTCTAATAGGCTTTTACAGGTACCTATTTACACTAAATACCTATTATTTTAACATTTTCCTAAAACTTCGCCACCATAAAGTTAGTGTCAATATCGTGAACAACGACGTTAGCTAAACTCAGATACGTGTTCATCCACAGTATACGTAACGCTTCCCACTTTTTTTTTCCGAAAAGGATTTCAGAAACTTCACTCCGTAAAAAGAGCTTTCGAAATCGACGTAGAAAATAGGCTTATTATCCAAGTAGAACCTATTAATGAAGACCTTATAATTAGAGTTCTTATCGGTTTTTAATATAAACTTAAATTTCCGTGGGATTTAGATATATGTTTAGCAGTAGTAATGAAGCTTGTCAATGGCTTTTAAGGCAAAGTATTCCACATCTCTATACCTTACGAACTTCAAGACTTTGTATAGCCTATTAACAGCTAGGTAGTTGAAACGTCGGTATAGTTAACGTATTTTCAGCTTCCTTAAGTTTGATACCACTTCTTTAAAGCCTTAAAGATAAATTTATAGGTGACCCTACTAAAAGGTGAGGGAAACCTCTGGTTGTTTTTAACCAGTTCGTCTATATTAACGTTAAAGTCAACACCAAGGGTATTTATATCCTCTAATTGCAGGAGGAAAGAAGTAAGGGGCTTATGTATATAAAACGTAATTACTTTTACAATAGTTTAAACTACTGCTATCCCTAATGACAATGACTATTAGCCTAGTTTAAATCCAACTTTGGCTTTGCCAACTTCGTAATAATTAATGTTAGTAGCTGTAATTATTGTACTTCGCAGTGCTACGTACTGTAAAGAACCTCCTATTAAATACCTTGCTGCCCTTAAGTCTAGTACAATACCTTCAACGTATAATCCGCATAACAATCCGGAAACTTAAAGGTATACTATGGCTTATGGGCTTAATTAAGGTAAAGGTAAGGGTCTTTACCACTCAAATGGTATAAAAAGACGTAGTCGACTAATTATGAAGCTGCGTCAGAAGTAATATCTTATGCCACTTAATCTATTTAAAGGCATTATCGCTGTCAATTAGCTTATTGCCCTCGAAGTCTATGATTCAATTCAAATAGTTCTATTCAGAATTAATAGGGTACTGGATATAGTATATTACCTTTCTGTTATTTCGTTCAGCGAGATGGCGTCAAATTAACTAATAGCCAGACTTACCACAAATACAACATTT
This sequence comes from Anisogramma anomala, assembly GCA_038502455.1. NCBI lineage: Eukaryota > Fungi > Ascomycota > Sordariomycetes > Diaporthales > Gnomoniaceae > Anisogramma > Anisogramma anomala. Next base: position 17,187,779 of record JASMMZ010000005.1, read on the forward strand.
CTTATTACCATTACGACGATGATTCTTACGATTAACAGGTCCGCCTAAATCTTAGCCTTATTAGCATGAACTTATGTGTTACCTTTAGTTTGTAGTTGATAAGCTAGACTTTAGGCGTTAAAGCCGCTCATAGCCGTAAAAGCCGCCCATAGCCGTACTTGCGATCGATGTAATTAACTACCATAAGCTCTTTTTCATTCACGTCAAGGAAGTTGCCGGCTTAAGTGTACATACTAAACTAGTTTGATATACGCGCTATTACAGTAGAAAACAAGGAACGCAACTAGTTAAAGATTCTTTCTCAGATGGCATCTAGGCGTTATAAGGCGTATTCAAACTCTCTAACGCCCGTAACCGCTGCTCGTACCTGCTCGCGAAGTGTGGCTTCGCTAACTTGAGCCTTTCTTATTACTTGTTAGCATAATATTAACTTGTCAAACATTTAATTTAATACATCTATTAGTATTCTTTTCTCCTTTTTCTTCGCTATTATTATAATCTATCGCATAGTAACCCAATCTATATGGTATTCGGCGAGTTGAAAGTCATATTCGATATAGCTTGAGTTAGGAATATCAGGTAGTAATCCTTAATGTGCTCTATAAGGATTGCGGGAAATAGTAAGTAAAAACCAAAAGGGGAACCTCCATTTACTTACAAATGTTTAAAAATTGCATCATCTTCATATTAAGGGAGTTGTGAGGTTTTCCGTTATACTTTTCTACGTCGTTCCAAATCTTGGTGAAGTTAATGAAAAACTTATAATTAATATTAACCATTTTAAAAAGTCTTAGAGGTAAGTCGCAATAGTTATCCTAGTCTTTATTGGTATTTCCTAGCAGTTTAAGCCTTAAAGCTTCCGAAGCATGGTATTAAGGGTAATTTCCGGTCGCCTAACTCGAGGGATAAAATCTTATGGTAAGACTTGTGGTAAGCTCGCGTATATATACGAACCTACCATAAAAAGGCTCTTAGGGGACTTGATGATTTTGAATAAAGTGTTAAGGGGTAAAAGGGACCCAAAGGTTTTGAAAAGCCTGACGATCTTATTTAATTGACTGGTATAAAACACCGACGTCGATTCCTCTAGCCGCGTTAGCAGCCGCTACTTCATGTGCTCTGCCACCGCTAAAGGCGTATTCTGCGCTACTGCATAAAGGTGCTGAGCTATTGAGCAGGTTAACAAGTTCTTTATCGCCAACGTGTAAAAAATCTTGACTTAGCTAAGGGTAAAGAAGTGGTCCCCTAAAATGCATATAGGGGTGTTAAGGTTTTTTAATACCCTTTCCTTTGGGTTATAAATCTTAAGGGAATTCTTTAAGCTAGGATAAGTCGAAGAGGGCTCATTATAGCCTTATAACGCTCTATACTTAAACCTAAATCCTTCATTTCTTCAATTCGAACTTAAGCCTAGATTTAACCCCTTTTTAAATTGCCTTCTATATATTAATAATCTAGTCGTCGAAAAAGTTGCGATATTTGCAAAAGATACGGTTAAGATTCATGCCATTATTATACTTAACGATAAAATAGCTAACAAAATTATTAAGGCATTTTTACATTAAGTTTTCATCGACATTGTACGCACAAAGGTCTTTGTCGTAATACTTGGTAAAGATAGTTCCAAGGATTTTAATTGCTTCTTTTTTAATAGAGTTGTTAATGTCTTTAAAGTAAGTGTAGGCGATAGACATGTTATTATTCTGGCTTATGTAAGATGTATAAGGTATATAGGGCCGGGGACTTGGTGATCTTTGGATGTGGAGAGTTAGTGTTTTTGGTGTGAAGTCGTATAGGAACTTACTAACTTGGCGTTGGATCGCGCGGCGTAGCTTTCTTGGCACGACTTGGTGATTCTTGGTGTTTTCACTCATAATAGCGAATTTAACGATTAAATTGATGTAAAAGAAGTAAAAAAAGTGGAATAAGGGCAAAGGCTTGGTGTAAAAGGTAAGGTCAAAAGTCGTTTGTTATTGTTGATTATTTATCGTAAAGTCTTAGTGGGTTTTTTTTTTTTTTTTTTTTTTTTGGCAATAGTAGTACTTGTAATAGTACTCAATTAGCGTTTTTCCAACTTGCCGAACTTTGAGACATCTCATAGTTAATCTTAACGTTTTTGTTCAAAAAGAATCCATAAAGATTTCTTAGTATTTTCAATAGCGATACCGTTGCTTACTTCCAGATTGCCGTTATAAACTAGCGCAACCTAAAAATGTTCTCTGTGTTCCTGCCGTTGTGAACTATTGCAGTACTAATAGAGGCTTTTCGCAAAAATCTTTCCTTTACCCTGGCCTTCGTTATAACCGTAAAGCGTAACCAGAAAGTAGCTTCTTCTTTTACTTAACCAATCTATGCTTAACCTAATAAACACTAATCAGTGTCAGTAAGGCTTTAGACATTGCAATGTTATCGATTCGATTAGTCGAAGTAACAGTAGTATAACGTGGTTAGATGGTAGATGTAGTATTCTAGGTTTGGAAGACCGCTAACCGGTCCATATAGTAATTTGTAGGTTCAATTGCTTGACCTATGCCCTAGTGTAAAGTTTGGAGTACTGTAATATTCTAACACCCAATACATTGAGTCCACACAAAACAGTACACTCGACTTTCAGATCATTATAGTCAACTTTACTGTAGGTAAAGTTGACCTACTTCACTATATATAGTACTATTCCAATAATAGGTATTATTTTGGGCTAAAATTTATTTTAATTTCGTTAAACGGCTTGTATTTTCAGTATTAACGGAAAATAGTAAAGGGATATTAACATTATCATATTCTTTACGCTTAAATACGTAACGAAAATCAAAAGCCTATTAGATGCCTTTAGCTAATTTAGGCGTTGGAGAAACCTATTTCTACCATTTACATGGATTTTATCATTGCGTTACCATTAATATCATTAAGTAATATTCCTTGAAAATTACTAGGTTACAAAAACTTCGATGTTATAATACCTATCTCTTGGTAAGGTCTCTATATATAAATATAAGGAGAAGAAAGTATTCAGAATAGTAAGACTGATTATATTGATGATAGATAGTTAGATGGAGACGTGGTATCCAAGTAGTGCACACATCAGGTAAGAGATTATAAGCTCTCACCTAGAGCGTAGTACTCTCCTATATACTTTGCTAACATCGCTCCTAGCGTGTGTCACACTATCATGCACTCCCCAAACGTAGCCCCCTACGCTTATTAACTATGATAATATCCAAAAATATCATCAAAAGCATTTTTTATTTTTTAATTATAATTGTATTTATGATCCTGTTATAATAGTGAAATTTGTTGAAACTTCTAACCAGTTATTTAGTAGCAACAGTATAATTATTTGAGACTTTTAATTAATTGTTTTGGTAATAACAGTAGTGCAATTATTTTAGGTTCCAGATTAGTTGTTTTTAATAAAAATAGTGGTTTAGGTTTTGAACGATTATTCGGAAAGGTTGTTAATCTTTGTAAAGTTGTGATTAAACAGGTGTAATTGTCGATGTTACGTATTTTGAAGTTGATATAAAAAGATATATTACTCTTATTCAAGGTAAAACTTTTTTCGTTTGCCTTCAACTAAGTGCCTCCACTTTTAATATAAACCTCTGAATTAATCATTTGGTATTGTACATTGAAATTAATCGTTTCTAATTAGTTGTTCTTCGCTTTCATATTGATTGATTACTTAATTAATATTATATTTTAACCTTTTTCAAAATAGACGCCATATAAAAACAGGGTATAAAAGTACCGTTTAGCGTGTTAGAGGTACCAGTTTAAGGTTGCCGTAGTTGACGTACACCGCGCTGCCGCTAGTACCAATACTAGTTTTAATTATTTCACTATATCCTCAATTTCCAATTTATTTTCTCCGCTCGCCGCTGTTATAGCCATTATACCCTCTTCTCCACCACCCTCCCCCCACCTCTTTTCGCTACAGTGTAAGGACAGGAACGGGTTTTTTTTTAAAGTCATAAATCTTATTTTTTCATTATAGGTCGAAACTTTCCTATCCATAATAGCCCCCTGTCGCCTAAATCATAGTATCATAGAGTTGTAACTCAATACGTAATAATTACCCCTTTCAGTCGTACAATTTAAATATTTATTAAACGAGGTTAAAAATAATGGAGCGGGCCTGCTGTTTTGAGGCGTGGTTTGTGAAGGTATGTCGTGAGGCCTTTTTTGTACATAAAGTATTAGAATAACGTCCTAGGATTCGCGTCTTCAAGTCGCTAATAGATACGCCTTTCGTACCGTACGTTAATTCCGCCGCTGTAAGCAAAGTTACTAATGATTATGATTAAATCGAACGTATTTTATTTTGTTATTACCGTCACGAGCGAAGCGGTAATAGGTATATCCCTGTTTCAGTAGTGTCATGACCGTAAATCGGGGCCTTATTACGTGTTCGCCGTTTCCATGGTAAATTAACCACTTTTCCAATACGTAATCCAGGTTCTACTACATATTATCCACTTTTTAAATTCCTTAATCGGAGTTTTACTAAAGATTTACCACTCCTTAATATTGAAAATGAAACGAAAATAATTATTAATAAGCGTTATTCCACCGTCAAAGGATTGAGCTACAGTTATTATCGTTTAACGAGCGGGTTTACCTATATATTACATAGGTAAATTGAACGATATTATTTCGCGTCGTCGTAAGACGGAAAATTCGTCCGTCTCTCATTGCCTAAGTGTATATGGCTTAAGGCGCGGGGGATTCCAAGTCTATTTCGTGGCAATAACGTTGATAACAGCGTTGGCGGCATCAGTAACATTAACTGCAATAATGATAACAGAAATAAAAAGGGCGTCAAGGATGAGAACGAGAACAACGACAATGTAACCTCCACCTCTCCCTACCTCTTGAACAACGAGTAGCTTCAATATTCTATATTTACCGGCTTTCACTGGCCTTGTTAAAATCGCTATATAAAAAAATTGCATTTCTGAAAACTTACGGCATACATCACAAATGGTAAGTATGAAAAGTAATAATATACTAGTCGAGCGGAAATTAACAAACATAAATACAATATTGAAAGAATGATAAATAACCAATACAAAAAAAATATGATATATTAAAGAAATGGTAAACGACAAATAAAAGAAAATAATAATTAGTTATGAAAACGATCAATAACCATTTAAAATAGGAATTAATAAATATGAGACGTTAAATATTTAAAAATGGGTTAAACGTCTTTCGCATATTGAAGGTTAAGTCACAAAACATTTTTAGTAAGGCTAACGAAAGAAAAAATAAATAAATATAAGCGCTTTTACTTCTCCATTCGGTGCGCCCTTCGTTATTATATACTCTATGTTCGATTTCCCGTCAATCCATTTCGTCTTTTCAGTTTCGAGGCTTTTGTATGATTAATGCAAAGCTATAATATGAATTATTAAACGCTTCTGGTTTATAATACCAAGTTTAACGGGGAAATTAGGAAGGGGAAAACGTTAACACAAACCAATAAAGAAAAGGGTTATAAACCAAGGTTGGAAATAAATATGCAAATTGTTATCGTTATGGTAATACCCGAGTGGAATCTCTCAATCATACTATAAATTTCGAAAGCGAAAACGCTTTGTATAACTCGCTTATATTTCATTAAATCACAATAAATAATGTTGTCATGTAGGGTAAAGCCGTTTCGGGCTGATATTTAATTATGAATCATAAGTGGAAACCTTATTTACAAACTAAAATCGTCATTTTTTTACAAATAATTTATTAAAAACACAAATATTCTTGGTATACGTATATCAAGTGGTATGAATCGCAAACCGCGTTTTGAATTACTAATTTACCATTCAAAACGCTTATTTAACACTTTTCATATATTATCCAATAGGGTTATCTAATTTTGCGTAACGACAGAAAAATTTAATACTATTGTTAGTTATACGACTGATATAACCTAAAAATCTTGAACATGCTGGCATATATACTCTTCAATCCACATTACGTTTATCAAATTAACAAGAGTAACCTTCTTCAATTATCCCTTTTGTATAAACTTCAAAACATCCTTTTAAAACGTGATCATTATACCTTTAAGGTTAATTAGGCGGTTTTCTACCAAGTGAACTTTTCATTTCGCCTTAAAATTTTCCTATTAAAGCTTCATTTCCTTCGCCGCGAAAACCGACGTATTATATAATGGAAGTATATCGTCAATTTATATTCTAATAAACGGAAAGTCTTTGAAAAATAATATTGAAACTAGTAGGTAAGAATCGAATGTTAAATTCGCTATGTAGCAGCGTTTTTTATAAAGTCTTTGATAGGAATTTAACTAATAGATACTAGCTTCAACGAGGTCTTAAAATGGATTAAAAATATGTAACATCTATCCTGGTTAATGATATTTCCGAAATTATATAGGAATATAAGCATAAATATATCGCTTAAAGTGGCTTTCTAATTATATGTAAATTTATATAATATTCTGAAGCTTAAAACGTTGGTTATAAGGAATACGTAAAAAGGTATTAAATGCTAAAATAAAATAGTATATGACTTATTACAAAAAAAAAATATTAGGTTATAATATTTTGTTTAAAATTTATTTTACCCCTTAATTATACAACGAAGTTTCTTATAAAGATTTCTGGTTTCAGTTTCTACTTTATGGACTAATCGGATAAAGAATATTATATAATCGTTGTAAATTGCTAGATGAAACCTGTTAAAATGAAAAACGCCCTGTTATATTCATACATATATTTATTTATAATTTGACTCCTAAAAAGGGCTACCCGGGGTTACAATAACGCCTTTACAACAGAAATTCATATTTAATTTGCAGTTCTCCGTCTTGTTTAGGTAATAAAGTTCTTTGTAACAAATGTTTTAAAGTGTTTTCGGTTTTTAGAATCCAACGGACGCCCTCGCTAACGTTGTACCGGCTTCGTTTGTATATGGTACATGTTATTTAAGGTGACGAAAGTTATAAAGACGTATTTGAACGTTATATAAACTTCAGATCATAATTGTTTAGGTTGTAATAAAATTATTCTTATTAATGTTATTTGTTAGATTATGGGTTTAGATTTTATGGTTTACTTTTTTGTCTTCATATTTTTATATTATCATTTAACAAAATAAACTCTAATAGTTTGGAAAATTTGTAAAAGGGTCTTGTTCTCAGGACCGTAAGTCTACCAAAAGCCAATTTACTCTTCGTTCGTTTTTTCCATTGGAATTTTAAATTACAATGGTGATTTTAAAAAGTCATTTTCCCACGGATCAATTTTTCATTAACAATATTCACAAAATAATATTTTAGCTCGTAGGAAACTTAAAGCAGTTTTAACCTTCGTTAAAACGTTTGCTTTTTTATACGGTAACTTATTATGATACGGAATCCGTATAAACTCAAAGGCAAACGCCGAAAACAAAAAGTGTAAAAATCGATTTACTCGAATTAACATTATTATGAATGACGTTTACAACTATTTATAAAGTTGACTCCTTTATACCCACTCCCTTTAATTCCTTCAACAAGATTACATAATTTTTAAAATTGTTTGTAATATTATTCACACTGACCGATACCCTAAAATGTCTCTACCAATATTTACCTATATTTACTTTCTGGTATCTGAACCTTGGTGCTGTCCGTAAAGTCTTTGTCTATTTCATGTGAAGTAAAAAGAGTAGAAGAGTAATCATAAGATTGGTATTGTTATATTAAAAGATAGATAAGTCCAGAAGAAGCATTTCTGAGAGTGTATGCTATGGATGAGAGGTTATAAACCTCTTATTCGGGTAGTGGCCCTTTTCTCGTACGCTCTGGAATACTTATTTCAGACCGCTCCACGTATAATGCACTTTGCTTCTTGCAAAAGTGCAGCCTACAGCGTGATACATTATCGTGCACTTTGCAGGATTTCACCTTATAATATAGTGCACTGCCACTTGACCTATATACACTAGCTATAAAGATATATAGTAATATCCACACAGGTAATCTTTTTTTTTATATGCATATAGCCTAATAGCAACAGTATAGGTGTAGTGAGTTTTTATACATAGCTTTATAATGATAGTATAGTCATAGTATAAATCACAAAGGTTTAAATTAGTAGTTTTTATAACAACAGTGTGGTTACGGTACTAATTGCAAAGGTTTGAATTAGTAATTTCTAGCCGCAGAGGTGATTGTAAAGATTCGAATTAGTAATTCCTAACCGCGGTAGTATTTATAGTAAGGGCCTGGTTGGTATAGTTAATTGGTGACGACATAGTTATTAATAGCGTTTTTTGTTATTTTCCATAGAAGTGTGAGTGTATAGGTGTTCTAGGAGTGATTACGTAGAGTTGATTACGCCTTTACGTATGTCGGGTTGATATAAAGATAAATATCGTTATCTATTTAAGAATAACTTTTGTTTTTCCCTTTAAAGGCGCGTACCAACTACCAATATAAGTTTCTAACCTAATTTAGCTTATTCTTTATCCCAATTAATCTATTTGAACCGCTTAAATAGGTTAGTAATTTCATTAATGCCTATATAATAACCTTATCTTTAAATAGATACCGCGTAAATCCTGGTCCACTAGGCGACGTTTAACGTGTAAGTGGCATCATACCGCCGTTGCCGCCGCCGTTATCGCCTCCTACCATATTACCAATACTACCTTTAGTAATAATCCGCCCTTATCGAGTATAATATACTTAATAACCGCTTCCCCCCCAGCCTCATCATACCTTGCCGTCGCCGCCTTCCCAGCTTTTTCCCCTTTCGTCGCCGCCACCACCCCTTTGGCCTCACCCTTTCCCGCCGCCACCATCACCCCGGCTTCGCTTACCTCTGCCGCCGCCGTTACCCCGTCTCCCGCCGCCGCCGCCATCACCTCTTTATCTTTTGCCCTTTCCCCTTTCCCTTAAGCCTCTAAAAGGAGGAGCGAGAAGCTTTTAAGGTTATAAACATTATCTTTTTCCCATGGATAAAAACCCTCTTACCCGTAAAGCCCCCCCGGGCACCGTAAACATAACCTTACAAAGCTTCTTCGCGATTTATATTACCTAAATCCACCCGTTTATTTTCTTTTAATATTCCTATAAACAAGAAGTAAATGGCGGACCCTTTTCGCCACCTGAAGCTTCGTAACATTAAGGTGCATCGCGAAGCCTCTATAAAGCGTAAAGTGTTAAAACGACGTACACGGATTCGTAGCTTCGGACCATTAATAGATACGCCCTACGTACTGTATATAGCGTCTGTGGCCGCGGGTAAGTCCGTTAGCGATTACTACAAAAGCGGAAGTCGTTCGGCCCGCTGTTACTCTTAAGAGCGTATGAGTAACAGATACGCCCCCATTTCATTAATTTTAAGGTTATAAGTTGAGACCGTGTTACGCATCCTCCGGCTTCATAATGAGTTTTAATCTATTCTTCAAAATTCCCTCTATTAAAAAAATAATATTCAGGATTCTTCAAAAAATAACCGCGGTTGTAAATAATTAAAATAAGCCGATGCTAATTAGTAATAGGCGCCAACCAGCGGATTAAAAAATCATCAGCCGTTGTTACTGCCTGGAAATGGGGCCTGCATATGTACTACGTAGGCGAGTTTAACGATGTCATCGCGCGTCGACATAAGGAGGATAAAGATCTTCCTACAACTTTGCCCAAAAGTATACAACCTAAGGTGTAAGGCCACATCCTCGCTGGCGCCGATGGTATTGATGGCGGTAATAGCGGTAGCGCTAATACAAAGGGGGAGGGCGGAGGGAATAATAGTGGAGACGCGATGACGTCGCTCTTTCCCTTTCCTTTTGGTAGTAATTAGCTGCCCTTTGTGGCCAGGCCGACGCGACCAGCCATATTAATATTATTACTTTCTTCAAAATCGTTCATAAGTGATAAATATAACTTGAAGTGTATAAATAAAAAGAGTTAATATGTCAAATGCATTACGATATTGCAAATTAACATAAAGAGAAGTGAATAGTGAAATGCCTAATATGCTAAAGTACGTGAAGAAACGTATACTAATATATTAGGGGCGGCGCAAAATAATAGGTTTCAATAGATAAAGAAAAGAATCGGAAATTCGGTGGGATCGAGGTATATGGAACAAAAAGTCATAAAATATTCGGAGCAACATAAAATAACAGGGTTGAACAGAGGAATAAATCCAAAAGCGGTGTAAATAACGGATTTCGGACCACTTTAGATTGGTAAAAGCTGTGTAATAGCTTATTAAGGTCGTAGAACCTTTTTAGTAACCCTAACAAATAATGTATTTTTCGATATTAGTGTTTCTGATGCTTCGTTCAGGATAACTTTGGTTATCACGTCCGCCAAATTAGATTTTCCATCGATTTATCTTTCTTTTTTCGATTTCTCAGCGCTTATATAACTTACATAAAGCTAAAATATAGATTATAAACGTTTTTCATTCGTAATGCTCAATTTAATGAAATACATATAAAACGAAAAAATATTAATATATATAATAAAAGGGACAGGACTTAAACTAAATTTAAAAATAATTATCCGGACCGTTATGACTATGCTAATACTTAAATCTAAATCTTTAACCATATTATAGATTTTTAAATCTAAGATACTTTTCTTAACTATTTCATACTTTGTTCAACTTCAATAAATAATGTTTATACGGAACGTAGAGTCGTTTCGGTTCGGTATTTCGTTACTAAGAATTAAAACGAAGTCCATTTACAAACTATAGTCGTTATTATTAACGAATAAGCCGTTTGTAAAAATGAATAGTTTTAAAATACGTATATCAAATGTTACAAATTACTAACCGTGTTTTAGATTATATATTTACCATAAAGAGCGTTTATTAAACACCTTGTATATATTTTCCGACGGGGCGGTTTAGTATTACGCAGCGACCGAAAGTTTCAATCCCGTTTCCGGTTATAGTTTCAAAGTAACTTAAACGCTACGTATACTTTAATATTTGTATTCATCGGCCCGTTTTACGCTATATAAAACGATAAAGGTAACTTTGTTTAATTATTCTTTTTATATAAGGTCTAAAACACTGTTCTGGAATGTAATTATGGTATTATTAAAGTTAATTATAAATTCCTCCGTTAATTATGTTTTGGGTTTTACATTTAGGCCGGCCTCTAAAGGTTTTTTCCTTTAAATACGGAAAACGACGCATTATATCACGTTAACGTGTCGTTTATTTATATAACTATTAATGTAAAGCCCTTTGAACAGGTTATGAATACTAATAGGCACGAGTCGAAAGTTGAATTAATTTTCTCAAATCGTTCTTTATAGTACCTTCAATAAGTATTATACCATTAAACACCAGTTTTAGCTAGGTCATAAAGCGGTTTTATAATACATAAAATCGTTTTAGTTAAGTAATTCTTTTTGGAATTTGTAAGCATATTGGCGTAAATACGTCGTTTAAACCACTTTTTCGAATAGGTATATAGCTTCATTATATTACGCATTTTAATATATAAGCTATACGGTATACCAAGGAATGTTACGAGTATAAAATTCAAATGGTAATTGACTTGTTATAAGGTAGGCGACTAAGTTATGATATCCCTTTTGATATTGTCGTTATAACCTTAAATAATTAGGCGTGTTTTTTTGTGAGGTTTTCTGATTTTATCCTTGATTTTGTGGACGAAGCGAGTGGAAAAAAATATGTAAGCGTCGTAAATAGTTAAGTCGAATCGTTTAAAGCGAAATATGTCCTGATCGATTAGGGCAAAAATTTCAGTCTAGGTAAATTGTTTACACGGGGAACATAGGGTAATTATAATGCCATAGTAACGAAGCTTTAAGTAAAGTTCGCGGTTTTCCATTTCTTTTTCAATAATAAAGGTACTTATACTAAAGGTTCCGGAATTTTTTTGGTTTTAGAGTTAAAAGGGCGACTCTGGCGGCGAGTTATTAGTAGGGTTAGTATAAAAGAGCCGCTTTCGTTTAGTAGGAGTAGGCCGGATACGTAATTCTAGGGGTGGGCTGGAATTGGGAGCGACTTAAATTCGTCGTTTTGTGGGGTATTTCGTTAGTGGTTCTGTTCGTACTGCGGTTTCGGGCTGCTTTTTCTTATCTTTCTCTTATATTTTCGTCCTATTATTTAGCGAAATGAACTTGTACCGTTTCGCAAATTAACGAGTATATCATAATTCTTAAACTCGTTAATCTTTTTAGGGATAATTTATCTGTCTTTGGTTTTGCAAACTATGACCGTAGATTGTAACGGTAGGTCTAAAACGACAGTTTCGCGTATGCTATTTCTCGTAAGTAACGCTTTGGATATATTGTTTTTAGCTGGTAAGGAACGTAATGCTTCCATGGCTTTTGCTACAATATTCGCCTTTTACACCGTGGTTGATAATAGTATAGAGTTTATATGAATTTTTAAGTAAGTATTCAAAACAAGGAGTATAAGGACAAACCTACTTAGGTCAAAGGTGTTGTTAACGGCGTTAATCGTTACTTAAAGGATAGATTCCTTAAAACTAGTACCTTTTAGTTTCTTAAATTGTATTCTATACGTATTTTCAATAGTCTGTAGTACCGTTTACATTTTCCAATACCCTATAGGGATTCTATCAAAATTTGTTTATATTCGTTACCGGCTATTCTAGTCTTAATACGTTATTCAGTAAAATCGTAAGCCGTACTAACGTCGTATATAATTCAGTTTGTGGGCTTTAGGTAGATATTTAATCAATAGTTAACTAAGATCTTCTAATAATTCATAACAAAAGCGTTTCGTATAAACTTAATGATTTGAAATAATATTATCGAGTCGATAGCGTAAAGGACTGTTCCGTATCTAAATATATAATATTAATAATTACCTCGTAATTGAAGTTTATATCGTCCTAAAAGCGGAATTTAAACTGTCGTAGGGCTTGTAAATATAGTTCGCACTTATAGTAAAACTTTTTAATAGATTTCAATACGTTCTTTCCTACATCCGTATAGCTTTCGGTGTAAATTAGGTGTAAAAGGCGCTTTGTAACCGGTATTTAAATCATCAGTATAATACGCGTAATTCCAGCTACGTAAAGTAAATAGACTTAATTATACGTGTTTCGAAAAATAATTATAAGTAGCCGAACTGAAGTCGAAGCGGTACGGATACGTTATCTGAGGCGCGGATAAGCTGGTTGGTTGTATTTCGGATCTTAATTTCGAACTTAATGATATTATCAAATAAAAGTAAGAATGGTATTTCAAAGTCCATTACGTAAAATTTCACCGGTACGAATCGCGTATTTACAACTACCGTCCCGAGTAATAACGTTTTGCTTTTACTAAATAAACTCTTTCAGTGTTTTCGTATTCGGTTTAGTTAAAACTTTGGAAACTTCGTTATAAGCACGTCGAATTGCCTATTTCGGCCGTTAGGATTTCGGTTATATTAGTATTAGGTATAATACTTTGAAACCGGGTGTCGTTTCTGTTTAGAAGCGTAAATTGTAATGTTACATAGGCGTTAAACACTGGGTTTTCTTAATCCAAGCCTAAAATTTGTGAAATGAAACCGTCCTATAAACCTATGAAAATACGCTTAAAGGTTTTATTGTTTTAAGCTGTTAAATAATGAGTATTACCTTTAGAGTTTTTCCCTGGAAAGTATATTCGTAAGGATAGGTATTAAACTCATTATCTACGCCTTCATATTCGGTTGTATACGTTGTAAACTTAGCTTTTGTCTGGTTTTTAAGTGTATAGTCAGCCTAAAATTATCTTTTAATCCGAATTTATTCGTAAATAGGGTAATTAGTAAATTATTAGCCGATTTTACTATACACGATACAATGCTTTTATAAATTTTCAGGACTTTATATACTTTTCGTTATATATTGTTATAATAGCGATATGTTTCGTCCCTAGTTATAAAATCTTCCTCGATTGTAAATGCGTTGTCTTTTGTTTTTCAGGCTTTCTTCCTCATATCTATTTTTTTGGTAGCTATGTTTAGGGCGTTTACTTTATTTTGGGTATACTTTGAATCGTCGATTCAAAACGAGGTGAATAGTTTTAACAAGGTTTACTTTGGTAATTTGGCCTTCGTTTTTGGTTTTGACGGCTACAAATCCTAATCCTAGGTTCGTTTGTCGGGATATAAAAGTTTTGAATAATATATTAAGACTCTTATAAAAAGCCTTTGATTTTTTTTCCGGTTTTAATAGTATAAAGTCAAAATTTGAGGTTTTACGGTATACTTTTATTATTACTTGAATGAACAATGTATTACCTTTATATTTAAGTTTAAAAGTTACTTAATATTTCAATAAATTAGCTAATAGGGATGTAAAAACTTCCTATAGGTTTTTATCAACGTTTTCCTGTAAGTTGTTTTTACGGATTTTCAGGTTATATTCGTCCAGTTTCTATCATAAAACTCGTAATTAATTTTATATTGAAGTGTGATTTTAAGCGGTTATAACAGATTGTAAATATATTTACTTATTTAAGGTAGTATACATACCACTTTTCAACTTGCCTTAATTGCATACCAAGTAAAAAAGCGTGAAATTAAAATTGTTCAATATTGATTTTTTGTACGTCTTGAATAAAACACGTATTTCATTGACGAATATATCGTATGATTTATCGTTATAATTTTCGTCCCTATCCTAAAGTTTGGCGAAATTGGTAAACTCTATAAAGTTGTTTCTATTAGTGGAAAAGTGGTGTGGTAAAAGATTGCGATAGGGGTCGTGGTTAATAGGCTTCGGTTTATAAGGTATGAATTAACGTTTCTTACCATTCATTAAATCTTAGAGGGGGGCGTTTTATTCATTCGGGCCGCTTTACTTTTTCCTAGGCTGTTATTTACGGCATCAGGGACGCGGTCTTATTTAGGTCTCGGTTCGAAATTACATTTCGGGGAGGGTTTGTGTTTAATACTTGTTATAATTAATTGTTGCGGTATTTCCTCCTCTTCCTTCGATTTCTCTCAGCTTTATTTTCACTTTGTGGCGGACTTTTAACCTTGTTCAAAGCCTTATTTCAATTTGAGGTAGCTTTCTTCATTTCCGGCCCGTCATTTTAAATTGACGTTCCTAACTTTTTTTAACTAGTATCCCTTTATAAATTTCACTTTTATTATTTTATCGTTTATCCTCTTTAGCATTTATATTAATTAGGCCGTTATCAATAGAGCTTTCAAAATTAGGCCATTATTTCCATCGATCCTATTAATATCTTTACTTCCTATTCATTTTCGTAATATTTTTGAAATCGTATTATCAACTACACGTTATATATCCAGCGTTTAGTCTACAAAATTCTTTTCAAAATCATCGAATAAGTCGCGTCCTTCGATTTCGCTATTGTAATAGTTGAAGATTATATTAATTACATATGTATTTGCTGTATAAGGGTCCAAATCGTGCACTAGTACTATGATTTCGTAATCTTATAAGGTAAGGTCCAAATATTTCAACATATTTCTACAAAACGACGTATGGGTAAAAAGATACTTTATGTATTCGTTAGCCTTTGCCAGATCCTTCATTAATGGAGCTATCGTATACTTAAGGTAGGTAATCTATATATAAATACAATATTTTAATCTTCGTCAATTGGTAACTTCGCGCTATAGTTGAATTTCAGTACATTTAGATTTGAAGATTCGGAGTAGCTCATTTTACAAACTATAAATAAAAAATTAATAAGATAAATAAATCGATCGAACTAAAGCTATTATCGTTTATTAATATAAATAAATTTTGAACGATGCGTCAAGAAAACGTAACTATAAATTGAATAGGCGTTTTGAATTAGTTTCATTAGCGTTCAGTAACATAATATTAATGAAGCGGCTGATAAAAATTAAACGTCGAAAGTCTAGTCTTAAAATATATAGGGTGAACTTAGGAAGGCGGATAGCGCGAATTTTAAGAAAAAGGGGGGAAATAAATGTGGTCATAGGGAGGTGTATTATGTAATCCGAAATATGGGTCTTAGTTCGTATTTAACGAGCGGTCCGGATTATTATGTTATGGACGCCTTTGTTAGGGCGAGCGGTTTAGGTGTTCCGTTCGTAACCGCTTTTAGTTTTTGTAAACGATTCGGATACTATATTCGTAACCTCTCTTGTATTTTGTAAACAGTTTAAATGTCGAGTTTAGGTAGGACGAATTATAACAAAAGGTTTTGATATTTGGTTGTTTTCACTTATGTGGTCTAATACATAATAGGAAGCTTTTCAAAAAATATCCAGGTAAGTTTAAAACGCTCATATAAGTTAACGGTTGACACAACAGGGCCTTTTAGTAAATAGGACATTAACTGGTTAATAATATCGTATTAAAAGTGGTCTTTTTCAAAGTTACTTCGAATTTTACAATATTGTTACGCTTTAGGTTTTTTGGCGCTCCCGCGAAATTTCATACTCCTTTATAATTTGTGTAAAGCGTAATAGTAAAATGAAAAGAATCGGGACCTGTGTAACATTCCCCTATAAGTATTTAACTTATTTTTTATTTTCTTTTTTTAGTTATTAGTAGTCGACTTAGTCGGCTACTAATAAGTGTAGTTAAGGTTTTTGTTTATTTTAAGTAGAGTAAAATGAGTAGAAGAGTAATTATAAAATTGGTATTATTATAGTAAGAGATAGATAAGTTTAAAAAAAGCATTCTAAAGAGTATACGCCACGAATGGGAGGTTATAAACCTCTTATTCGAGTAGTGGCCCTTTTGTCGTGCGCTTTGGAATACCTATTCCAGACAGCTCCACGAATGATGCACTTTGCGTCTTGCAAGAGTGCAGCCTGCAGCGTGACACATTATCGTGCACTCTGCAGGATTGTACCTTGCAATACAATGCACCACCACTTAGTTTATATATACTAGCTCTGAGAGTATATAGTAATATCCATAGGTATGCTATTCAATTACGTCGAAAATCATATCTATATCGTAGGTAATGTAGTTTGAAGGCTGAAGATAAATATTCGTTTTATAGTTCACTAAAATATTTTCATAATTCGTTACGAAAACGCTCTATAGAAACTTCGCAGCTCGAAAGAACGTTGTGACTTGAATAACGTAGAGGATAAACTGTCTGTCAAGGTTTATAATATATATAATTACCTTGTAGTTTAAGTTAACGTTGTTTTGGAGGCGGAAATTTAACTGTTACGTGGTTTATTAGTGTAATTAGGATTTATAGTAGAATTTTTTTATAATCATAGGGTCTTTTTAACCTATATTTGAATTACCTATTACGTAAAGTAACTTTAAAAGGCGTTCTGCAGCCGGGTACCCAAACTATTAGTATAATATATAAAATTCCGGTTATATTTAGTAAGAGATTTTAATTGTACGTGCCTCCGAAAAAAAATACAGGTGTTTCATCTTCAGATGGAGTAGTACGGATTCGTTCTTCGAAACTCGGATACGTTGGTTTATCGTATTCCATATATTAATTTCGAGTTTACTTATATAAACTAACAAAAGTCAAGATAGTATTTGAAAATTCATTTTATAAAATTTCACTTGTCTGAAACGTGTATTTACTATTATTATGCCGAGTGATAACTTTTTACATTTACCGAATAAAACTTTCAGATACTTTTTCATTATGTTATGTTTGAATTTGGGAAACTTTGCTGAGAAAACGTCTAATTACCGTTTTCCGACAGTCGAAATTTCTACCGCGCTGGTATTTATTATAATAGCCTGAAACTAATAACCATACCTAATGAGCAACGTACATTACGACGTAATATAGGCGTTTAATACGCGGCTTCCACTATTTGGGCTTAAATTATGTGAAAATACGGCATTTTACAAATCTTAAAATACCCGTTAGTCGGTTTCATAATTTTAGGGTATGACGTAATTCTGGTTTTCCTCCGAATCGTTTTTAGTAAATGTATATTCGTACACATAAACATTGAAATCTTTTTTAAGGCTTTCTTAATAGTCTACATACGTTGCAAAATTGCTTTTCATTTAGTTTTTGGACGTATAATCGGCCTAATATTATTGTTTAACGTTAACCTATTTATTTATCTGATACTAAATCAATTAATAGCCGACCTGATTACATATCATACATCGTTTTTGGGGACCTGTAAAGCCTTGCATACTTTTATGTAGGTATATTAATATACGTAATAAACTTTGTATTTGACTGTAAAGACACCCTCATTTATACCTATTTTATTTTCAATTTTCGGGGTGTTCTCTTTAATATTTATCGCTTTTTATCCGTATTTAGGGTTTTCATCGTTTTTATTTTTCGGATATACTTTAAATCGCCGATTCAAAACGTGGTCAAAATCCCTAGTGAAATCCTCTTTTGTAATTTATTAACTTTCATCCCTAACCTTTCCGGTAACAAACGTTGATTCAAGGCTCGTTTACTGTTATGTAGGAGTAATATTTAACGCTTGAAAACTTACAAAAAAAAACTTTCAAATATTTTTCTGGTTTAAAAGTATATGATTAAAATCCAAATTTCAACGGTATACCCTTATAACTATGGAAAAGGAAAATTTTATCGCCCTTATACTCCGGTTTGAACGCCTCCTGGCACTTTTTATACTTTATTAACAAGATAGTTAATACTTTCTATAGTATTCTATTTTCAATACTACGATGGTTTTGTGACAAATTTCTATGTTATATAAATATAAGTCCAGTTACTATCATGTAATTCAAAATTTCTTTTAATATTAAGGATATTTTGGAACGATTGTAATATTTATAAACGTAATTTTTTATATGAAATAATATATGTAGGTTTTGAAGTTAACTCAATTGATACATATAATATGATAATAAGGAATTGAAAAGGCTTAATATCTAATTCCTTACAGTTATTCAGTATTGTACCAATTTTATTATAAAATATATCGTAAGGTTTTCCAATATAGTTTTCTTTGCTATCCCTCAATTTTATAAAGTTCATAAACTTTATAAGTTTAATTCTATTGGTGGTAAATCGATATAGTAGGAGGTCGCGATATAGGTTGTAATTTGTAGACAGCAGGTTGTTATGTTTATATAGTTGTTTGTCGCCTTTTATATTTTTTTCGAAGATATCGTTTTTTTCATTCGGGGCGTTTTTATGGCGGCCTGAAACAGCTTTAAATGAATTTAAGGAAAGGCTTGGCCTGCATTCCTTTTCAAATGTTTTAAATAAAAATGGTCTGTAGTTAACCCAAATGAGGGACAACCTTCGCGGTTTTTCCTCCTTTTCAATCAGTTTTACAAATTCCATTTACCTTTCTCTTGGCGTGGCCAGTCTTTCGAAGCGTTTTATATTTTTCGTACGTGGATTATTTCCACATTAAAGCTTCTTCAACATTTTCTTCTTGATCTACTTTCTGCTTTTGATTAATTAGTATTCTTTTATAAAATCTACATGTAATGCCTCTTCATTTTCCCAGTTAGATATTTCAATAAATTGGGTAGTAGTAAATAGGGTTTTAATAATGCAGTCGTTTTTATCACCTAAACTTTTACTTTCTCAGCTTTATAGCTATACTTGTAGTATTTTGTAAATCGAGTTATACACAGTATACCGCATTTCCAGAGTATATTCCGAAGTTTTTCCTGTAAATTATCAAATATACCGAGTTTTGAGGCCTTTTCTTTCTAATAGCAAAAAAATACGTTTGTAATTTATGTATTTGCCACACAAAAGTTCAAATTTTTGACCAGTGTTTTAATTACATAATTTTATCTATTTATATTAATAAGCTATACAACGCTTATTTGGAGCGTTTTATGCTGGAATACATGGTCTATGTAGTCGTTGGCTTCAGTAATGCTTGTTATAAATAATGCTATACAGGTAAGGTTGTTGCATACAAAGAGATAATACAAATAAAGCATAGTAGTAAAGTTTTCTATACCCTTAAAATGGTGTATTTGAAGTGGTTTAAGAATGAAACGGTGAATGAAAGTATGTATTACATAAATGAAATATAAATAGAATACGTTAAAACGTTCCAAATGACGCTTTTGTCACTTGCTAATACAAATGAACTACAAATACAACGTAACTACAAATTAATTAAATGTTCTAAACTAAATATTTAATATTTATATTAGTAAACTTAGACTTCGTAAGTTATAATTAGAATACGCGGTGTGTAATAAGGCGAACAGAGGTAGGAAAGTTGAGTGTTTGGAGTTGGAAATTGGTGTATAAGGGTTGAGATCGTGTAGAAGCGCCGTATATTGACTTGGGTGCTTTTAGTATTTAACTGCCTCGAAAGCTATTTTAGGAGTTCGTGAAATATGCTGAAGCGTTTCGAAAGGTACTTTGAACGTTTAGTATGTTTTTATATAGGTTTTCGAAAGTTTTTTCAGGCGTTTGTGATGTTTTGGTCAAACGTTTCGAAAGTTATTTTAGTGGATTGGGGTAATTGTAAAAACGCTTCAAAAGTCATTTTAACCGCTTTTCATGTTTGCCGAAATTCTTTAAAAGGTGTTTCCAGATAAATACTAACGAAGGTTTTCGAAACTCAATAGCTTACATGGATAATACATAATGAAACGCTTTCCAAAAAGTTCTTAGATACGTATAAAGTGCAAATTGAGTAAACGGATAGCGTAACGGGGTTTTTAGTAGTTAAAGTGCATCAATCAAATTAATGATATCGTATTGAAGTTTTCATTTTCAAAGTTATTCTAGGTTTTATAGTCTTTTCATACTTCCGTTTATATTTTGTAAATTCTAGCGTTAAAACAAGTAATAGTTGGGATCGTTATTATATTCTGTTATAGGTATTCAACTAAAGCTCATCTCTTTTACCTAGGCTTTTTAAAGTCGACTGAATCGGCTCCTAATTGGTGTCGGTGACGTCTCTATACATTAACATAAAAAACAGTATTTAAAACATTAAGAATGGTTATATTGATGATAAATAATTAGAGAGGGAAGAGGCATTTGGAGAGTGCATACCTTGGGTAAAAGCTTATAAAATCTCACCCGGAACGTAACACTTTATCATTCATTCAGCCAATATCTCTCCTGGGGTGTAAAACACTATCATGCACTTTGAAAGATTGCCTTCTTCAGCATGACACGTTATTATATACTTCCTAAACGTAGCTTCCTACGTTTACTAGCTATGCTGATATTGAATAATATCCACACTATCATTTATAAAACGGTCAAACGTATTTTTATCACCTAAATATATGATTTATATAATAGTTTATTGGTTGGATATCATATGTCGTTATCATTTTTTAATTGGGTTTGATTCAAAGAAATTATTTTCAACAGAAATACCAATTTTTCCCCTCTATTTAATAATTTTGAAAGAAAGGATTTGATATTGAGTGTTGTAAAATAATAGCACATTATGTTCAAGTTGATAAATAGGTTAAAAGAAAAAACCAGGTCATCTAATTTATATTATATTATTACATCGTTAAACTCTTACAATAAATATGAATTAATTTTATTGTTACGTTTTACTAGAACAGCAATAACGTATATTTTCGAATTGTTGCAATTAGTTTTTATAATTACTTATTCAAATTTGAGTTACAAGACCCTATAAACTATTTCAGTTTTACTTTAACTCGATCGCAAACGGAAATTCGTTTTATGAAAAGTTATTTTCGCTGTAATACGTAACTCATGAAAGATATAGTGGTTTATTAATTAAAACGTCTTTATAATGAACTATATTTCCAAATGGAATTAAACGTAGGTAATCGTATTGAATTACGTATTAGAAAAACCTACAAATTTTTACATAGATGAGGAAAATTGTTTTTTTTATACCTAGCATATTTATTATAGTAAATTATTTAGAAAAACTCACATATACACTCAACTTCTCTACCTGTTTTTGCGTGTATCTAATTATTAACGTTTAATATTTCGCAATATAATAAATCAACTAATAATCATTTCACAAAGATATCTTTACTACCTAGATCCGTTCGTTACAAAAAGGCTTACAAAAACGAATAAAAAGTGGAAAAGATTTTAGATAAACGCCTAGATTATTGTCGTCATATAGGTTACCAAATTCAATATTGAATTTGTTAAAAGGTATGGTTACCAAGTTATAACGAGTAAAAGGTTGTGCAAAATCTAAATTATTATAGGAAACTCATTAAAATATACGTTGAATCTTTCCGCAAGAAAATTGTTTCGTGAAAAGACTGTTTTATGAGAAAGCTGTCTCACGAGAATTGCGTATCATGGAAATCCTCTCGCGTCTCGCGTCTCGTTTCTTGCGTCTCGCGTCTCACATATCGTTTCTCACATCTCGCGTCTCACGTCTCGCGTCTCAAGTATCGCGTCTCGCCGGTACATATGTTATGTAATGAGGACATTACCTTTTCTTTTGGTCCCGGGGACTTTTTGTACAATATATGTTGGAATATAGACAACTAAAATCGATTATGATATTGACTTACCCGACTTTTACACAGTCTTTAACGACTATTACATCTCCTACTTTTTAATACCCCCTCGATTTAAAGTTAATAACTAACTAGTTTTTAATAATTTTAATAAGTTTGTATTGAATAAAAGGGAATACTCAATCGTTTTTCCGCAGTGTACGATATTAATACGAACTCTTTCATTAATTGGGACAATATGAAGTACTTTATACTGTAAGTTACTGAGGTTATTATAAAGAGGTTTCGACGTATTATTATTGGGAGGTGAATTATTTTCGTCGGGTTTAACAATATTATAATACGGTCCTTTAATTTTTATGAAGGGTTTATCATAAAAGGTTTTTTATGTTTTATCACAAATGTGTTACATTTTAGGTTATTCTCTAGGTGTAATTGAAGTTGGAGATATTTAGAATCTTTAGGTTCGGAGACAGTAACCTTTTTAACTAGTAATTATATCGATAAATTTCCTTAATCCTGATATCTCAAACGGGTTTAAGCGGATTGTATTATGTAGGATTCTATAATTCCTTTTTACCCTAGGAAAAATTAGTGACTAGCATAGGGGTAAAGCGACTTAATCCTCCGCTATTAATTTTATTGCCTTCCTTAAATATGATATTGAAACGGATTTAGCGGGCGGGAATAGTGTTTTTATTTATATTAGGAACGTATAAAGGGCGTTTAATATAATATTTTACTACCGTTTTATTCAAAACCCATATTTTATAAGATTCTATTTCGATTCAACTACTTTATCCAAGAATTTTCAACGAAATAGAAGGTTCTAAATTCGTTATTATTCTATTACGACGGGCTTTTCAAACATAATCTACGGAAAATCGCAAGGGTGTTTCATTCTCTCCATTTTATATATAATTAGTATGGCGGAACTTACCTAACTTGATTCCGGTTGAGTTTTTATATAAGCAAACGACATACTTTCTGTAGAAGTTTTGGAGTTGTTTTACTTAAACGTTGTTGATTTCAAGGAGTCTTTGTGGGAAGTCGATCTTGAAACCGAGAACAACAAGGTGGAATTTTTATTCGAAACATATAGATTAATTTATATTACGGGCTCGAAGTTTTCAATAGATTAAAATAATAAATACAGAAACTTGTTTAATTTTTACTAGTACCTGAGTTATATACCTCGTCAGGAAAGTTATAAGGTATTTCAAAATCATCGTTTTCTGTTAATTAGGTTTTTAATTCAGCTTTCTTATGTTTGGGCAGGCATACATCGCAAAACGAGTAATCAAGACTTTAAAAGTCGTGCGGTATTACAAAAGGCTTTTATATATATAACGGGAGCCTTTAACTTACTTATTTCGTATGTTCCTTGTTTCTGTAACCTTGCCTATGGTTAGATAATACACAGAAAATTTTATTTGGGGGTCGGCTAAAGGTACCTTAAGAACTAGGTTAATAATGCGATGGTTGTTACCGCGAAAGTTATTATTGTATTAGATCATATTATATTCAACTTCCGTCGTTTCACGTATCGTCGTATTTTAGCGACCTACATCTGGTTCCCACTATCAAGACGACTTTTAAAAGTTAAAGCGGCCCAGCAGCTGCATCTCTCCCCCACTCCCCCTCAATATATCATTACCGAGGTTTTTCCCTAGTAGGTTGTTATTGGGGCTGTTTTGACCGCATAATGTAATTTTTCACGAAATTCGGCACGGTCATAAATCACGGTTAAGTCCCTTTAAACGGTTGATTCTTATAATGTCTTTAACCTTAAACACCTACCCGTATTATGGTTTTTTACGTTGTTGATGTTGTAGAGGCTCTCGGCTTTTCATTACCGACAGCAAATTTATATCCCTTTTAAGGTCCTTTTAATGAATCCTATATTTACATCAAGGTTTATAATGAACCTAATAAGGGGATTGAGGGAAAATAAGGTAGGGTAGGCTTTTTAGTTTTAGTTTTTGAAATTTATCGAGTATTATGCTATATTTTTGACGTACGGGTTCTAGGGTTAGAGAAACGGCCGTAAATACCTGAAATATGAATTTTCGGTTTATTGAAATGATAAAAACTTGACAATGGGTTTTTGTTGGAATAATACTACTTGCAGTGAAGAAGGTCAACTTTACTTACAGTAAAGTTGACTATATTGACTGCAAGTTGAGTATATTGTTTTGTGTGGACTTCCTATATTAGGTATAAGTCAAGTACAGTACCCCACACTTCATACTAAGGTACTAGCCAAGCTATTGACTATACAAATTACTGTGCAGACCGGCTAGCAGTTTGCCAAACCTAAAAAAATACATATACCACCTGACTATACAATACTACTATTACTTCAACCAATCGAATCGACAACGTTGCAATGTCTAAAGCCTTACCTACACTGATCAGTGCTTATTGTGTTAATCATAGATTGGCTAAGTAGAAGAAGAAGCTACTTTCCGGTTACGCTGTACTTCAAACGACGACTAAGGTAGAGGAAATATTTTTGCGAAGGACCCTTACAAACTGCAGCGGTTTATACGATGGTAAGTAAAAAAGACTTCTAGGTTACAGCGGTTTTTATGGCAAATTAGAGGTAGCGACAGTATTGCTATCGAAAACACCGAGAAATCTTTACCAAAGATCTTTCTTAAAGATGTTGAGATTGACTGTTAGAAGTTTTAAAGTTCGGAAAGTTGGTAAACAGCTAAGTAATTACTATTGCGGTTGCTACTACTGTATAAAACAACTAAATCTTCACGTCAAATAATCTACAATAACAAACTACTTTCGACCTTACCCTTTACAACAGACCTTTGTCCCTATTTTATTTATTTTTACTTCCACTGCGTTAATTTAATCGTTAGGTTTGTTTTGAGCTAAAATACCAAATATCGCCGAGTCGCGCTAAAAAATCCACGCCGCGCGACCCAATGCCAAGTCGCCAAGTCTCTACGCGACTTTTCGTCAAAACATTAAGTCTCTATACCCAGATTCGCCAAGTCCTTCGCCTTACACGCCCAGAAAGCCCTACGCCACTTGAAATCTTAAGATGAAACCTTTCCAAAACTTATTAAAGGCGATTAAAACCCTCGGATTTGTCTTTTCTAAGCAATTTGATAAAGATCTTTAGAGCTAAAATATCGACAAAAACTTAATGGAAAAGTACCTAGTTAACTTTATCGGTTGCTATATCGTTAAATACGACGACAGTGAAAATCCTGCCCGCATTTTCCGCAAGTATCGTGGGTTTTTTGACGACTAGATAATTAACATGTGGAAAACAGTTCAAAAGACTGTAAAATCCAAATTAAATGTTAAACTTAAGCGCCAAAAGATATACGTACCAAAGGAAAGCTCAACTAAGCTAGCAAAGACCCTTTTCAAATTAGCTCAGCTGAAGGAATGCCATTAAAATATATATCCTAAGGTAAAAGATATTAAAAAACCTTAACACCCTTACAAGCGATTTAGGGGACCTCCTTTTTATTTCTAACTAATTTAAGCCTCTTTAGTCACTGGAAATAAAGAACCTGTTAATCTGCTTGGTAGCTCAGTACCTCCACATAAAAGCGCAAAGTATACTCTTAACAGTGGTAGGACACGTAACGTAGCAGTTGCCTACGCATCCAAAGAAATTGACGTTAGCGCTTTACACCAGTTAATTAAACAAAATAGTTAAATCTTTAAAACCTTGAGGTTCTTTTTACCTCATAGCACTTTAATTAAAATTTCCATATTTTTCAAAAGCCTTTATACGACAAGTTTTTCTATATACGAAAGCCTACTATAAGTCCGATCGACGGAATGTACCCTTCGGATCAGGCAATTGGAAATTACCATTAACACTGTATTTTGGAAGCTTTAAGTCTTAAATTGCCAGAAAACATCAATAAAAACTGGAATAACTATCGTAACCTACCCCTAAAAGCTGTTTAAATGGTTAACATTAATTATAAGCTTCTTACTAATTTCACCAAGATCTAAAACGATATAGAAAAGTATGATGGGAAGTTTTATAATCTCTTCGGCACGAAAATAATTCCATTTTTAAACATTTGTGAGTAAATAGAGGTTCTCCCTTTGGTTTTCAATCACTGTTTCCCGGAATCTTTATAAGTCATGCCAGGGATCATTACCTAACCTTTCTAATCTAAATAACCACGTTTCGTAATATTTATAACGTCTTAAAAGGTCACTTCAAACACGACGTCTACCTTACGTAATATTATATAAATTGGTTTACTATGAGTTAGACAATAATAATTATGTAGAAGAAAGACGAAGAAATAACGATAAATGGATTTGATCAAATAATTGAAAATTTGATATTATGCTAAAAAAAGCAATGGGGAAAGCCCACACTGGCGAACTTACACTTCGTGAGTAGGTACGGGTAGCAGTTACAGGTGTTAATAAGTTCTAATACGTTTTACAACGCTCAAATACTACTTGCGAAGGCTTTTTTTGTCATTTGCTTTCCTTACTCGCAACCGTAATGGCACGTATACGAAATTCGATTCGTATATACCCTTAAACTAATAATTTTCCTAACGTGGAAGAAGAAGACCGTGTTATAGTTGATTATATCGACCATAAGTACGGCTATAGGTGCCTTCGATGTTTCACAGCCCTAAACTGAAGATAATAACAGCTACTCTGGCGTTAAAAAGGCCAAGATATAGGAGATTTTAATAACCGCAAGAATTATCGTCGTAATAGTAATAAGAGATTTTAAATCTATGGAAAATCTGGTTATTAGTTAACTCGTTACCCCCTCTCACCCACCTAGCATAATAACAGGAAGTTAATGTATTATATTTAGTATCCTACTGTTTTTAAATAGAAATACTTGAATTAAAGAGCAGATTTTAAGGGTAATAAGCCAATTGACGGCTATAATACCCCTAAGGAAATTAAGTGACATAAAGATACAACTCCTGGCATGGCCTAATTACTAGCCGACTACGTCTTTCTATACCGGTTAGGTAATAAAGATCCTTACCTATTCCCTAATCAAGCCTTTAACCCTTTTCACTATTGTCACTCTATAGCTAGGTTTTATAAGCATCCAAAAATTTGAAACTTTTTTCTGAATAATAACTTCTCTTTGTACGTAACAGTATTATATTATTATTCTTTATATAATATACTGATGAGTAATTTAAACCCTTGAAACTTCGAAAGAATTTTTTGTGTTATTGGTAGTATCTGAATAATTACTCTTTCAAAGACAAAATAAACCTTAATATGTAGGTGAAAATCGATAAAGTTATCCACGACGTGAATTTAGCTATTTAAGCTTGTTTGTCTTTTATTAACAAGTACGTAATTTCTTCTTATCCCTCATATAGATATATATCCAAATAATATTGAAGAGTAAACATGTTTCAAATACGTATATGAAATGATATATAATACACATAAGTTTTATTAAAATTCTAAGGGTATATATGGGCTATGGTTATAGCTAGAAATCCGTTAATACATAGTTAGATATTAGCATTAGGTGTAAAGGGACTGAGGACGAAGCTGTCGCTTAAGGTGGTCTGATATTATTCATAGGACTCGATGAAGAAGAGAGAAGAAACCCCTATTAGGGAGCTGTTAGGGGGCTGTAATAGATGGTGTAACCCGGTTATTTAAAGTGTGGGAGCGTATTTCCATGCAACTTCCAAGCGGTTTTAAAGAATTGTAAAAACGTGAATAATTACTAGGATTGAATCTTTGTTAAATACTATCTAGGTACTAGCTTATGGTATTACCACCCGGTATACCTTTGAAAAAACGATCCACTAAATGAAACTACATTTATTATCGCCGTGTCAAAAGATTATGTCAAGAATTGAATTTAAGACCCTGACTATAAAAAACAAGTACTTTAACCAATAAACCACGAAACCAATTAAGTAGGAAAGAATAAAAATAACTATTTAAAAATGAACGACATGCTTAAAAAAAACCGAACCCACCCCCCCTCCTTTCCCTTTGGCTTTCCTACGCAGCGGTATATAATGTATGGAAGGTTCTGGTAGGTGGCAAGTGCGAAACGACCGCTTCGAAGCGGATTGAAATTTTATATTATCGTATAAAAGGTACCAGGCCGAACGATTTTATATTGCATGAAAGGCGCTCCGGTGTCCTCAACCCCATAAATGATCCTATGACCCCCTCCCCTTCCTCATTTTTTTTAAAAAAAAAAGAAATTAAAATCTTTCTTTTATAACTAACTATTAGTATTATGATAAGGTCTAACTTTAGGCCCTAATTAAAAAAGTTTTTACATTCTTTTTCCTTATTTTTGTCGTCGCTTCCATCTTTTTAAAATGAATCCCTAGATGGTTATAAAAGTTGATAAAGCCGTTGAAGACGTAAGTAGGCACTGTTCGTAAATTAATTAGTCTTTACTAACGAACATTTAGTTTCTGACCTTACCGGCTATAGATATACATTCTAATAAGACCCACAAGTAATCGTATTTCGAATACGTATACCGCATGGTATAAGATCTTCGTAAGTTTTATTAAAAACGAAAGTTAAGTTAAGCCCGTATAATTGCGAAGAAATTGTTAACGAACGGCTAGATATTAGCATCCGATATCGTTTTTACTCTATTGGTATTATAAGCCGTAATTTCAATTACTCGTATACGCTTTTGAATCTGAATCCTAATATAAATGGAGCTGTAAAGGAACTGTTTAAAGCCTGTTTGGCGTTCGACGTACAAAACTGTAGTAAGTTGAGGTATTCGCGAACCGCTTTTAAAGTGCTAACAAGCAGTAAATAGCGTAAAAACATAGGTTGTCGCCGCAAAAAAAAGATAATAAAGATTTAACGCATTACATGAAGAAACTTAAACACTTGTAGTAGGGCGATCTCTATGCCTATTACTTTTATTCGTTTCGAAAGCTTGCAAACCGTAAAGTTACCAAACAAAAAGCGTAGTTTTTAAGTAAGTTTATGTGTTATAAGGGAGCTTGAAAATTTTAATTAATGAACAGATAGAGAATATAGTTAGAGGAGACCAAAATTCTTGGCGAAATTTCCAAACGTATTAACGAGAAACTGGGCCGTATCAATATAAAACTCGGTAACTTAGTTAAAATAAGTAAGAAACTCTTGGATAAAAATAAGATAATACCTTCGAAGATACGTTCGAATAGTTTACGATGGTTTAAATTTCCGTTAATACTATATTACTTTTTTTTTCATAAGTTTAAAGTCATGATTTTTATATCGTTTCATAATGTAAAGTATAATGTTTCAAACCTATTTACAGGCTAGGCGTAAAGGCCTGTTATTATACTTGGCCGATTTATAATGTAATTCGAAAAATTTCAGTACTATGGTATTAGAAAAGTTCGAAAGTAATTTTTATATTAGATAGATTTAACCTATTTTCTTAGTGAAAACCTATCATTTTGGTAGGTTCTTACGCCGGTATCGATCGACTTATGGTTATTACGAATTCTTAAAATAACTTTAACGTAACATCACAGTTCTGTTTCGCCGTCGTTGTTGATAATATTAATAGTTTACGGTTCAAAGTCGCAGGTTTATTAACTTAAAAACGGTTCTAAAACGATTGAAATAAGTTTATTTACGTAAGATTGAAAGTATTTCTCTTGCGGTACATTAACTTAGATAATATCGGAATCCACTACGAGTATTATACGATACTTTTCGTAAAATTAACTTAACTTCTTTAAAACCTTATACGGCTTATAATTGTTAAGGAAAACCTAAACGTCGTTATCGATTCGAAAACGTTTCGAAGGAAAACGCCGCTTATTAGCGGCTTTTTCGATACATTATTACGTAATTGGCACTACAGCCTATATCAATCCTTTAATATCGTAAATAAATTAAACGAAATCCACGGCCTTTATTTAATGATCACACTAAATACCCGTGAGTATATAGAAGGTGTCAGAGGGTTTATATTATCAAGAAGGTAGCAGAGGTACTGAGTGAACAATATCGCAACCGTGAAAGTAATGATCAAAAGCTGTGAAACTATTCAGAATATACTGAGACTAAATACTTATATTAACAACTGAAGAGCTATGAAGGAAATACTATCTATATGGTGCTGACCATGTCTTTATATATCTGTGCCTTCATACCGTCTTCAGTACTAGATCCCTTGAATTAGTGCTAAGCCTGCTGATCCTGGATCACTTGGATCAGTATTGATTCCACTGATCCTAATCACATGATTGGCTTGGTCATTTCCCTGCTAACAAAGGAGAGGTGCTCCCCGTCTGATGTGTTGGACTTCAGGCTCTAAGTGGCTTAGCTACATGCTGGCTTGCTTCCTGACCCGCCATCATACTTGGGTCGTAACACTTTATACGCGATTTTGTTACTGGAACGAAAAAAAGTTACACGGCTTATATAAGTTTGACGTAATGGCCGTAAGTGATAGGAAAAGAGCCAATACGAATGATAATCATATAATTATAATTAAATACTAATTAATAACGAACTAATAAACATATAAAAAATCAAATTAGGTATAAACGATAAAACCCGTAAATAGATTGAAAATTTTTAATTAATATATTCGGTCACATCATCGGTTCTGGGGTAAAAATCTGTGTTTAGGTGTTGCTATACCTCCGTTAAGTTATAAAGTCATTTTTAAAACTCATTGGTGTAATTCGACCCTCGGTTACTAACGATTGTACGAGAAAATCTGTAAAATCGCCAATAATAGTTTAAAACCCACTTTACATAAGCTTCGGCGTTTATAATCGTTATAGCTTCGATTGTAACGACTTTACTTAGACGGTCCGTAATCATTATAAGGTAATATAGGTTTCCGGCACGTTTCTAAGGTAATTATACTATAAAATCGACGAAAAGCACATTCTTAAGCCGTTTAGAAATCGGAAAGGATTTAAAAAGTCCTTTCCGACGGTATCTCCAATAGATTATATGTTCATAAACATTGTAGTTTCAGTAAAAACGGCGGATTATACGGTATAAGCTAAATTAAAAATACGTTTGAAAAAAAGTAATAATAACGGTGTGGCCCAGGTAGCTAATAAAAAGTAAATCGTGGATAACTTTAATTATTGTGGTAATAATCAGCTCGTAAATAGGTACCCAAATACGGTCGCGAAACTTTAAACCTTTATCGTTATATACTCAATATTTCGAAATTAAAGCTTTTAATATCTAATCGTCGTTAATACAATATTCATAAGGAAACTTCGTTTGTTTATAAATACGATACGAACCAGTCGTGGGTAAGTAGTATCGCAGGTAATAACGGCGTCCTAATAACTTTAAAAATCGATATAAGTGAAAAGCTAGCAACTTTCGAGGATCAATTTACCGGTAACAGTTAATTGGGATATATATATATATATATATATATATATCAACAACTTGAAGATAGCCTACTCGGGGGGTAAGAACTAAAGTTTTCGACTTGAAAAGCGTAAGTCGGAAGAATCTTTTAAAATATTTTAATCTTGTCGTAATAATGTACTAAGTCATATTTAATTTGCCTTTTGACTATAAATATATCGAAAACGAAACTGGAAAATGTATTTAAACTAACGGATTTATCGTTTAAAAAGTTGTTGTAGAATTGTACAATATTACGAGTTTTTATAATCAGTTAGAATTATAAACGGGTATTTCATGCCACTAACCTTTGTATTTTATACGTTGAAGCAGTTGATAATTGAAAGTAACCTTTTATCGTGTATTTCGAGACTACATTCGGTAAGCGGTAAATGATGAAAATAATATATTGACGGGCGTAAATTGCGGTAGTTGTCCTGTTAAAATAGATAACAGCTGAATATATTACTAAAACAGTAAACTTTGAAAAATTTATCAAAGTCGTGATTATATTAAACGAATACGTATTCGAAAAAGAAGCTAAGTTCAAACTTATCAAAAGCAGTTTCCTTCTCGAGTTCCTAATAAAACGGGGTACTTTTACGAGTTAGTCGAAATAAAAGCCTAATAATCGTATAATGATCGCGAATAGAATGCCGGTAAAAGTTAACGAACTTAAAAAAGCCCTTTATTCCCAAGACCGACGTAAGAGCTACTCATTTCCGAATAAAATATAATTTTTCTAAGTTTATACGAATTCCGACGTTAATTTCGATAACAAAATCTATGTATTTGGTTCTCTAATGCATAACTTACATTTAAATATTTCGAGGTTAAATTTTGCAACATTACAGGCATCAAAAAATCATTTAACTTTAATATTATAGTTGTTAGAAGTACCATTTAAATATACGGAAATATCGTCGAGGTAGGTAAAGTAAAGAATATTGAAAAAAGTGCGAAACGAATGATTAGTATCGTTAAAAGGTAGCCAGCGCGTTAAAAAGGCATAAAATGTTGATAAATTATTCGAAACATCTAAAGCATATATGGAACGCGATTTCTTACTCGTTCCATTCTTTAACACAAAACTTGTAAAAAACGGTTTGAATATCTTACTTCGTTAATCATTTTAATTAGGAAATATTTGTAAACGTCTTTTTGATCGATGGAAACGAGAAACGATTTGCCCTTATAATAGCGTTAAGTCGACAGTAATCAATATAAAAACATAAGTTATTCCTGTGTTTTTCAACGAAAAGTAAGCGGGTACCCGTTAAAACGTTAGTCACTCGGATACAGCCCTGGTCAAGCAGCTTAGTTAACGTTTTTTTCGAACACGAGGAGCTTCTTTAGCAATATATCATATAACGGGCTTTATGAAACCTTTAAGAGTTAGCCCTAATTATCGAGATAAAGGACGATTTCGTAATCCATTTCGAAGCAGTAAGGGGTTAGCTTATCTCTAATGGTCCTATTGAATAAGGGGGTGAATTTTTCTAAAGGTGCCGGTAAGTTCATCGTTAACGGAAATGGGTGGTTTCGGGACTAGTGCTTTGTTAATATCTTCGAAGAAGATGGTACCGAGCCGCGTAATAGCGGCTTGGTCCCTATAGTCCTATCTTAAAATAGCGTGACATATAGCGATGCCGACCCCTTTAAACATATTTTGTATATGCGCGAACCACCGTTTCCAAACGCGATAATTACCCTCTCATCCTAAAAGTAATATATAATTCGGAACTGTGTAAATTATTTACTAATACTTTATTGAAAGTTTATCCAAAATAATTTTGTATAACAAATAAAGGATGATACAAGCCTACATTCGATAACGGTATGTATTAAGATCGATATTTAAAAAGGTTACAAAAACAATAAGGCGTAAGGCGAAGCCAGATATAGAATACACAGCTTCACCGAGTCGTTGCGGTAAGAAAGAGATATACGGCAACTTTGAACAATTAACAAAGTATTTATTCGCGGCGTTATAATATTTATAAACTATGTTTCCTAAAGCGTAAAAAAGATGAAAAACATTGTAAAGTATATTTATTATGAAATGAAAGCTGTTTAAAAGTTAAAACGAGTTTATTAAACCAAATCAAAGTCTTACCAACTCCTATACTCGATTATGTATAAAGGTTACTTTGTTTTCCCCTAAAGATTCATGAAGTTTTCGTCTAAAGTCAGATGTATTTTTATAATAACCTTAAAGTTAAAGTCGTTAAGGCGTTACATTCGATTTAATAAATAGATAAGGATACAATACCTGTCCACACCGTATTGTAAGTATAAACCATAGTCTTTACAACGTGAGAGTTTCGTATGAATAACATAAATAACGCGTTACTTAAAAACGGTTTAAAAGGTACTTATACCAGTTATAATAATATTACCTTCGTTATCGTAAACGAGTATATTATTATTATTATATCCATTACATAGGATACTTCTACTAATAACGTTCATATCATTATAACGAATACAAAGGTTATAAAAGTATTGATTGATAAATTCAATACTAGTAACTTATTCGTCGTAATTCGTTGGTATATCAAAGGAAATTAACGTATTAGCTAACGTATCGTTAATAACTTCTTTTAAAATAGCGAATTCATAGGTTATATCGCTAGCTTTTGCGAATAAGAGGTTCTAGTCCTTAAAAAAGATGTAAAATCACTTACTAACTTTTTACTTTGAATTCGTAAACCGAGCTATAACAGCTTTAACCGCATTAAAATTGTAGTAATAAACGCAGAATATAACTATGAAGATATTAGGGTTGATAATATCGCTATGGTTGCCGCGGGTATAATAAACTTTCAAAATAGTTTCTACAAGGTTTTTTTATTTATTATAAAATAACGTAGAAGATTTTTTTCTTAAAATCTATCAATTTCTAATCTTTACGTGATTCACGTAATATCATAGCTTCTGATACTGGAAACTGGAACCTAACGTTGTAAATTAAACCGATTAATTAAGGGGTTCATATTTAGGTCGTTAACACTCGTCGAATAAGACACTGGTATCGTAATCGAAGTCGGAAAATTCTGAATCTTCGTCATTTGAAAAGCTGGCGCGATCCCCAACAAAAAACGGTATAACTACTACATTGATCGTAGCTTACATAAGGAAACCTTTTTGAAAGGAGTGTCGTTTTTTTTTTTAAAAAAAAGAACATTAAAGTACCATTAAATTTAAGCTAGCGATAATATTATTTAATGTATTTAATATGTTAGTATTCCGTTATTTTAAGTGTAAAACATACTTTCCAATAAATTGATCCCGCTTAACGAGTTTTATACGTAAATCGTTAGTGAAATATTTGTATTGAACCATAAAATGATCTTGTTAAGCCGTTAAAGCTTTTCAAAGTTACTTTTTAACGCGTATATCGAAAACTACTTAAAAACTGAGGGGTTCAAATTCGAAAAATCGGAAAAGAATAATATAACCTTAAGTTATAGCCGTTAACGAATAGTTAAAACACTATCGGAAAAATATTCGAAGCTTATATATAAAAAAATTAAAGTAAGAGTTATCGCTTAAGTTAGTCGGATTCTATCTATAAACCTCGATAAAAAAAGAGGAGAAACCCTTACTAAAGAGCTGTTACAGAGCTATAAAAGATGGTGTAACCCTGTTACGTAACTTGTGGGAGTGTATTCCCATATAGCTTCCGAGCGGCTTCAAATCACTATAAGAACGTGAACAACTACCAGGATTGGATTCCTGGTAAATACTAGCCAGGAAATAACCTATGAAATTAAGTATCGTTTTTGTATCGTTACCGTTATAGGCCGCAGCTTCGGTTATATATACACCTCTTTAAATTTTCACTCTAACATGAATGAGATCATTAAGGAGTTTTATGAGGTATAATTTAAGTTAAACATTTATGAACGAAGTAAATAGCCCGTTTTTTAAGTCGTTCTTTTTATACTAATATGTGGTTAAACAGCGTATAAACTTAAGTGGTCGTAATCAAAAAGGCTATATGAGTATATCAAACTACTTAGCATAAGTTCAACATGTAGGGCAGCAATGGTTTTGTACCATTTATTTTATTTTATTTTGGAATTTTACGTGTAATGTAGCTTTTTAATTAGAATTGTAATATCAAGATAAAAAAGGAGTAATTTGTTAATAAACGTGGATGTCATGGTTGACGAATGTATTATAAGCTTAGTTAAATATTATCAAGAAGTTGTTTAAAGTCACCAAAATCATTAATTGCAAACTAGGCAAACTTATTAATACAAACAAGAAACTGCTCACCGAATAAGGCTTGGATACGAATTTTGATAATTATAGTAGCGAGTATAGGGGTATAATTTAATAGTCGTAGTAATAATGCAATTTTATTTGCAATATTAAATATCCGTAAAATGAAGGCCTTTAAAAGAGTCGATAATTGGTGAAAAATAGAATAGAATTAAGTTTGTTAATGGGTAGGTTGGGAAAGTTCGTTATTATTTTAGGCTTAGTTGTAACTGGATTCGAAAACGTCGAAAGCCGTGGTATCCGCAAAATTTAAAAACAGCTTTTAAGTCGGGAATACATAACCCAACAATTAAATTCAAACTTATTGTTCTTGGGAATTATTAATATGTTGGAGGTTTATTTAAGTTTTATTTTGGGTTTACAAAATATTTTCGACTTAGTATTTGGATTTGACTTTGTTATTAATATTAATAACGTCGATAACGACTAATTCATTATTGTGGATTGATTGGTTTGGAAACGAGTAGAAAATGATTCATATAAATCGGTTGATGTAAAATTAGGAGTATCTCTTATCCTAAATATCAAGTTCGAAGATGTGAAATTCAACGATGCGTATAATACAATATTTATCGTAAAGTTATTTTAGGGTTTTTTAAAAAAATTTGTCCGGATTTTCATTTTAAAGGAAAAGTTTAATGTTATCGTCAACTTTAATTCATTTTATGATAGAGTGTTACTTATTAGAGGCTGTCTTTATAAGCTATTTTATAGCTGTTATTACAAGTTTTACGAATTCTATAACATTAAGAAGACTTTAAACGAAGTCCTTGGCCTTTAAATATAATTTTGTGGCTAGAACATGTAAAAGTTGAACAGTTTATATAAAATTGATGTAGTAGTAATATGTTGTAAATAATAGGTCAATATTATTAATAGTAATATTTTTATTATTCAGTAACAATTGATAACCAGCTAATAAACGACTTTACATAAGTTGGGTATAAATAACGAAGGAATATAGATATATTATAACCTTTCAATTAGCGTGTTCGATATTATCATTTATTTTCAGTTGAAATGCGGTGTTTGTACATTATTCTACCTCCGTTAATTCTTTGAAACGTTATTGAAACCCACCTGTTTCATTTGAACCTCGATATTGAATAATAAATTAAAAAAAAACTCGTGACATCATTAATAATAGTTTGGAAACTACTTCGTGCAAGCTTTAAAATTTATGGTATTTATTACTCTTAAAGTAACGATTTCATTTAAAAAAAATCCATAATCACCATGAAACAATGTGAGTTATTAGCTTATTACTATAATAAATTAATTATTAAGTCAATTAAAAGCTTCTTTTAAGGCCATTTCAAAATTGGTAAAGGTTAAAAAGATTCTTTTCGATAATTTCGTTAATATATCATCCATTTACAAACAATCCAATTTAAATAAAAATGTTAGACCAAATGGTATAACCCGTGTTAAAACTGCGTTTTAAATAAAATAACGATAGTAACGTTGTGACTCTGGTAGCTTGTCGAAATTCAATTGTATGTATCTTAAATTAACGCGATAATAAACAACTTATAAACGGAAATACAAATGTAGTTACCGAATCTTAAAATACTATTATTATTTAATAAGTATTTCAAAATGAAAATTTGAAATATTTGGTTGTTGTTGGTAGGGCCTTGGATCGTCGCAATGTTGCCGATTCGAATCGTAGTTGAAGTAACAGTAGTATTACATTGATCAAGTGATGGATGCATTGTTCTAGGTTTTGCAGACCGCCAGCCGGTTTACACAGTAATTTGTATGGCTAATTACTTGACTCGTGCCTTAGTGTGAAGTGCAATGTACTGTACTCGACTTACACCTAATTCGGTAAGTCCACAAACAATACACTTAACTTATAATATAGTCAACTTTACTTATAAGTAAAGTTAACTTACTGCATTGTATTTAGTACTATTCCAACAATAACCGCTTTTTAGTTTGTACGTACACGTTAGTGTAGTTGACTAATCTTTTTCGGTTAATGCTAAACAATGACCTCGTTAACTTGCCAACCCCCTGTTAATTCCGATTGACTTCTATACTGAATTGCACCCCATTATATTCAAATTAACCATATTTAATCTTAATTTTTCCATCACTCTAAGTTCCGAATTTATCAACTCCAATAAAAAGTTTTTATGCTACAAGCCTTTACAAGCCTTCACTTTAGTTATAACAATTAAATAAACCGCCATTATTAATTCCTCTACTTTTCTGGCAATCTTTCAGTTTACTAGCATATCTATAACCACAGTTACG
The DNA here is from genome assembly GCA_038502455.1 of Anisogramma anomala. Lineage (NCBI taxonomy): Eukaryota > Fungi > Ascomycota > Sordariomycetes > Diaporthales > Gnomoniaceae > Anisogramma > Anisogramma anomala. The sequence continues at coordinate 17,226,035 of JASMMZ010000005.1, forward strand.
TATTTTGGGCTTTCCGGATAGCCTATTAACGTAATCCTTAATGCGTATGGTTAGCTTATTACTATTGACAAATTTTTCCAAGGTCTTATTCGGCGATACCTTTGTTATGAAATTAACAGGATTATCTTTACCGTTAATATATCGGAACTCCTTAATCTCTCTCACTTCATAGGCTTTACGAAGTGTTATTACATCAATTATTAGGCGTTTTTCGCTGGTGATTCCAAGCTTCGAAAGTTATTCGAAAGGCTTTTCGAGTTGGTACAAATTACTACCGGGATAGGAAAAATCTTTAGCTGCCTTGTAATAAGGTTAGGGGTTTCCCACAGTATTATGCCTACGTTAAAACCTATTATTATACTGTAGACCTCCGAAGCTAATACGCTTCATGTAATCTTCTTATATTTAACAAAAGACTAGTCGATTAGACTATTAATAATACTAAATTAGTTTTCCCACCTATTTTCGTTGACGAGGGTTATTAAAAAATCGATTTGTAAAAATAGGTTGGTATTATTTGTAAAGGACACGTTTGTAAAGATCATTAGCTTAACCTTTGACAGGTCGATTGGAGCCATATTAATTCCTCGGTTTAGGTTTTGTATTTACTATTCAAGTCTTTTATTTAGTCGGTTAAAGTTTTTATTTACCGTATCTTATGCTTATTCCGTGATGGAGAGATCGTAAAATGCCTTAGGTTGGCAAATGGTGGTGATATAACTACTACAGATACGTTATTTTAGGTACCGTTCAGCCCTAATCGTATTATTCTTATAAATTATAGCTATAATAGTATATTTGCCCTTTTAGCGAAAGTTTAGGCCGGTATTAATACTAAATTTGCGGATTAACAATTAAATAAAGTTAAGTTAACTACCATCCATTAACGTTGTTACCGGCTTTTAATTTTAAATTTCAAAGTCTTTAATCATTTCTTATTCCAGTGTTAAAAAGCCTGCCATTCCGACGAAAAGGGTATTATTAATTTATATGCTGATCATACCGAAGCCCCTCTTTTACGTTACCAATAAGTATGGGTTGTACGTTAAAAACGAATAGACTTTTATTTTGAACAATCCTTATATTGGTTTGTCACACTGTATTACCGTCACTAAAGGGTAGATAATACGTAATTCCTATAATGGTTTTAGTAAGACGATCTGCTATTAATGCGTTTCTGATTGCATGTAAGCTTACGTTATATTACAACTGATAATTTAAATTCGCCTTTAGTGTTCGATAGTAAACTTACTACTAAACTGACTACTAAACTTTAAATAATCTTTTAAACCGTTGTCAATTATGTAAGAATCTAGTCTTTACCTTTATCGCCATATCCTTAAGCGATTAGGCGTGACTTTTCGTACGGCCGCTCCGTGGTTTTAACCTTTAACCTCGTAAATAATTCTCGATTTAAAAATCGTAAAGTTTAGGTCTTAAAGGTTAAAATCGGGTTTCGATACGAATTATACTACCCTTCATATTAATAAGCCATTAATTTAGACCTTATCGCTTTCCTTCAAAGGTTTCCCGAAAGTTTTAATAATCCCTTATACTCGGAGCTTTAGTATTATATATTCGTTATCCTTTTCTTTCCTATTTATCTAAGTAGTATTATAAATACAGCCCGATGTATATTCCTATTTTTCAACGTTCCTCTTTTTCAGGGGTCATCCGCTTAGGTAGCGTTTTATTGACTTATTGATAATAGGTAGAAAGATTTTATGTTCCCTCTGTCGCTTAGCTCAAGGGTCTTTATAATTAATAAGCATAATGTCACGCTTAACCTATTTTTTTCGGAAAGATATAAAACCGTTAATAGTTTTAACAACTACTTCGGAATTTGCGATATTTAATATTTTGTACGGGCCTTTTTATTTACCCAGCTTCTGCTGTACAAAGACTTCACTTTAAAACGACAAACCAAGTAATTCGATTGTTATATGGCCTTTCCTAGTGTTAAGGTAATTATTAACCTAACAGTGTGCCGATTATGTTCGTAGTTTCCTTAAAACTTTGTTGTAGGCCACAACACGTTTTTAAGTACTTGTCAAAGGTGGAGATTCACTTATTAGGCGTGGGTATGTTCCAAAGATTAGTAACGTTAACACTAAACCGTCAGGGCCTACAGTATAATTTAGGCCTTTTACCGCCGATTGTAAACGTGCCTCAAAATCCCTAAAGCTTTTAATTTCAAACGTAAAAATATTATACGCTTGGCGAAGTAAGATGTGTGTCCTTTTAACCTCCCAATACTTTAGTAGGCTTTTACAGGTACCTATTTACACTAAATACCCATTATTCGAACATCTTTTTAAAAATCCGCCGTTACAAAGTTGGTACCGGTATTGTAAACAACGATATTTGGTGGGCCTAAGTATGTATTAATCCATAACATCCTTAGTATTTTCTATGTATATTTTGCCGAAACATACTTTAGAACTTAATTTTGTAAAAAGAAGCTACGAAATTAACAACTTGAAATAGGTTTATTATCTAAGTAAAACACATTAACGAAAATCTCGTAATTAAAGTTTTTGTATTTTTGTAATATAAATTTAAATCTCCGGAGGGCTTGAGTATACGTTGAACAGTGGTAATAAAGTCTTTTCATGGCTTTTAAGTCAAACTGTCTTACATATTTATACCGTGCGGATTTCAGGACATTGTATAGCTTATTAATGATTAGGTAATTAAAGCGCTGGTATGATTAACGTATCCGCAACTTTATTAAATTTAATGCTATTATTAAGGCTTTCAAAGGAAAACTATAGGTGCTGTTAGTAGGCCTTAGATGTTGCAACATTGTCGATTCGATTGGTCGAAGTAACAAGTGTATTGAAGTGGACAGATGGTGAATGTATTTTTTTAGGTTTGGCAGACCGCTAGCCGGTCTATACTGTAATTTGTATGGCCAATTACTTGGCCCATACCCTAGAGTGAAGTGAAATGTACTATATTCGACTTATACCCAATGCGGTAAGTTCGCACAAAGCAATACACTCAATTTGCGATACATTCACCTTTACTGTAAGTAAAGTTAACCTACTGCACTGTATGTAATACTATTTCAATACTGATGGCTTTTTAGTTTGTACGAGAACGCTAGTATGGCTGACCAATCTTTTCCGGTTACCACTAAATTACCTCCTCGTCAACTGGCCAAACCTCTGTCAATTACAGTTGACTCATATACCGCATTGTACCCAATTGTATATAAATTGACCTTATTTGATATCAATTGCTCTGCTACCCAGAGGTTCGAATTTATTAACTTTGGCAAAACGTTCCTGTACCACAAATTTTTACAAGCCTTCATTATAAACCTCTACTTTAACCGTGTCACTTAAATAAATTACCATTAATCCCCTAACGACCTTCTAATTTGTCTGCACATCTCTATCTGCTGTTACGTGATCCGTGTCATTATCGGAATTACATAATATTCCTCCCTTTGTAGGCTTCAAAGAATACCATTACGTAGATTATTAGGCGTTTTTCATTGGTAGTTCCGAGTTTCGAAAAACATTCGAAAAGACTCTTCGAGTAAGTACAAATTACCACCGGAATAGGAGAAATCTTTAGCTACCTGGTGATAATGTTAAAAGTTTTCTACATTAATATACCTACATCGAGGCCCGTTATTATGTCATAGATCTTTAAAGCTAACACACTTTATATAGTCATTTTACACTTAACGGAGGTTTAGTGGGTGAAGTTGCTGATAATGCTAAACTGATCTTTCTACCTATTCTTATTAACATAAGTTATCGAAAAGCAGATGTAGAAAGACAGGTCGGTATTGTTTACAAAGGACCCGTTTGTAAAAATTATTAAATTGGCTTTTAAAAGGTCGATTGAAATTCTATTAATCCTGTGGTTAAGATTTCGCATTTGCTACTCGAACTTTTTATTTAACTGGTTGAAGTCTTTATTTGTTAGTATTTACACTTATACCTCAATGAATAAGTCGTAAAAGGTTTGCGGTTAATATAAGATAACAATATAGTTACCTCGAATACGTTGCTTTAGGTACTATTAAGTTCTAGCCTTGTTAATTTTATTAATTATAGTTAAAATAACGAACTGGCCCTTTTGGCGAATATTAAGGTCGGTATTAATACCAAGAATACGAATTAATGATTTATTAAAATCTAGTTAGGTAGTTTCTATTAACGTTATCATCGGCTAATAATTTCAGAATTTAGAGTCTTTAATCTCTTGTTGCTTTAATACCACAAAGCTAGCTGTTTCGTCGAAAAGGGCATTGTTATTTTACATAGCCATTATACCAAAGTCCTCTTTTTTTACGTTACCAACAGGTACGGGTCATGCGTTGAAAATTTTATCATTTACCGTAATTTAAAGTGCGATCAATAGGTTAGGAACATATCAACGCTTATTTTGGCTAATCCTTATAATAGTTCAATATAACGCATTATCGTGCCTAAAGGGTAAATAATACGGAATTCCTATAATAGCTTTAATAATACGATCTGTTATAAATCCGTTATTATTTACGTCTAAGTTTACATTATATTACGGCTATTGAACGTAGACTAACCTTTAGTTTTAACCAATGAATTTACTATTAAAGTTACCACTAAAATTTAATTAATCTTTAAAATTGTTGGCGATTATATAAGGATCCAATCTTTACATTTATTATCATATTCTTAAGCAATTAAACGTGATTTTTCGTATAGCCACCCCGTGGTTTTTCTTTTAACCTCGTAAATAATTTTTGACTTAAAAATCATAAAATTCAGGTTTTAAAGGTTAAAGTCGGTTTTCGATACGAATTATACAATTTCTTAAATTAATAAGCCGTTAATCTCGACTTAATTACTTTTTTTGAAAGGTTTACCGGAGGTTTTAATAATCCTTCATACTTAAAGCTTTAATGCCAGGTCTTCGTCATCTTTTTTTTTTCTGCTTACCTAAACAGTATTATAAATACGCCCTGGTGTATATTTCTCTTTTTTAATCTTTTTCTTCTTCGGAGGCCATCCGCGCCGGCGGCATTTTATCGCTTATCGATAACGGGTGGAGAAGATTCGTATTAGCTCAGTCGTTTAGCTTAAAGAGTTTAAGGGTCTTTATCTTTAGTGTACCTAATATAAGGCTTAACCTATGTAATTCTAAAGGATACAAAACTGTTAGCAGTTTTGACAATGACTTTAAAATTTACGATACTTAATATCTTATATAGGCTTTCATATTTGCCCGGCTTCCGCTACACAAGAACTTCACTTTACAACGGCAAAACAAATACGTTGATTATTAAAGAGCTGTTCTTAGTATTAATAGCGTTATTAATCTGACGGCGTAACGATTCTCTTCGCAGTTCCTTTGAAGATTTGTTGTAAGTTATAACATGCTTTTAGATAATTGCCGAGGGCAAAAATTTACTCGTTAGGTGTATTTATACTTTAAAAACTAAAAACGTTAATACTAAGCTATTAGAGCCTACAGTATCATTAAGGCCTTTTACTACCATTTATAAACATACCTCCAGATTCTTAAAGCTTAAAATTTCCAACGTAAGGATATTATACGTTCTGTGAAGTAAAGCGTATGCCTCTTTAACCTTTCCAATACTTTATTGGGCTTTTATAAGTACCTATGTGTACTAAATATCTATTATCTTAATATCTTTTTAAAATTCTTCCGCGACAAAGTTTATACTGGTATCGTGGATAACGACGTAAGGTGAACTCAAGTACGTGTCAATTCATAATATCTTTAATATTTCCCATATATCTTTTGCCAAAAAGGACTTTAAAAACTTAACCTCGTAAAAAGAGGTTGCGGAATTAACTAAGGAAAAAACAAGCTTATTATCTAAGTGAAATACATTAATAAAATTTTGTAATTAAGATCATTATAGTCTTTTGGTGTAAACTTAAACCTTCTGGGGGCTTGAGTATATGTTGAGTAATATTGATAATATATTTTAATAACTTTTAAAGCAAAGAAATCCCTATCCTTATACCTTATAAACTTTAAGACTTTATATAGCTTATTAACGGCTAAATAGTTAAAATGTCAGTGTAATTAATGTATTTATGGTTTTATTAGGTGTAATATTACTATTTCCAAGCCTTAAATATAAAACTATATGTATCCACACTTAAAGGCAAGTAAAAACCTATGGTCTTTCTTAACCAATTCATCTACATTAATGTCAACATTAACGCCGAAAGTCTTTATGTCCTTTAAATAAAAAAGGAAAGGGTTAATGAACTTGAAGATATAAAATGCAATTTCTCCTACAACAATTTAAACTACCGTTACTCTTAATAATGATTTTTATTCGCCCGATTTAAAGTTAACTTGAGCTTTGTGAACATCGTAACTATTAATCTTAAAAGCTGTAATATCTTCCTTCCGTAATGCTATATATTGCGAATAGCCTTTTGTTTAGTAACTTATTGCCTTTGTATTTAACATAATACCTTAAAAGATGTGATCCGCGTAACGATCGCGAAGGTTAAAGGTATGTAAGTGGTTAAAGGCTTAGTTAAGGTAAAGGTAGGGGTTTTTACCACCTAAACGATATAAAAAGACGTAGTCGGATAATTACTAGGCTGTACTGGAAGTAGTATCTTTATATCACTTGATCTATTTAAAAACGTTAGCGATGACGTCGACTGGCTTATCACCTTTAACGTTTACGATTTAATCCAAGTAATCTTATTTTGAAGCAATAGGGTATTAGGCGTAGTATATTGCCTTTCAGTTATTATGTTTAGCGGGTTGGCGACGAGTTAACCAGTAGCCAGACTTACTATAAATCTAATATTTTTTTGCTATTATTACAACGATAATATTTATGGTTAATAGATTGGCCTAAGTCTTATTAACGCTAACATTGTTATTACCTTTAATTTAAGGTTAAGGTCGATGAACTAGGATTTAAAAGTTATAGGCTCCCGTACTTTCGGTTGACGTAATTAACTACCGTAAAGTCTTCTTTATTTACGTTAAAGAAGTTGTTGGCTTAGGAGTATATATTAAGCGAGTTCATTATACTCACCGTTACGGTGGTAAAAGAGGAATGTAACTAGTTTAAAATAATTTTTCAAGTGGTATCTGAACGTTATAAGGCGTATTCGCACTCGTTAACGCCTACAATTGCTACCCATACCTGCTCGCGAAGTGAAGCTTTGCTAACGTAAGCTTTCCACATTACCTTTTAACATAACATTAACTCATTTAATATCTAGTTAAGCATATTTATTAGTATTTTCTCTTTTTTTTCACTATTATTGTAATCCACCTCGTAGTAGCCTAGTTTATATAGTATCATACAAATTGTATATTATATTCTAAGTATCCTTTTATGCTATCGTAAATTTCGCGAAACGTGTTTACTTAAAATAAAAAGATTAGGTAGTTATTTTTAACGTATTTTATAAGGATGCTAGAAAATAGTAAATAAAAACTAAAAGAGAAAACCTTCATTCACTTACAAATGTTTAAAAAGGGTATTATTTTGGTGTCGAAAAGGTTGTGAAACTTTCTGTTATACTTCTTTATATCATCCCAAGTCTTGGCGAAATCCGTTATAAGCTTATAGTTAATGTTAACTATTTTGACAGATTTTGGGAAAAGGTCGCGATAATCGTCTTAGCCGTAATTTTTGTTTCCTGGCAGTTTAAGCTTTAAAACTTTCGAGGTACAGTGTTAGGAGTAGTTGCCAGTTTTCTATCCCGAGAGGTAAAGTCTTATGGTAGGGCATGTAGTGGGCTTTCGCATGTAAGTGAAACTAAATATGGAGGTTTTTTTAAAAAGCTTAAGAAGTAAATTATTAAGGAGCGATAGGTACTTAAAGGTTTTAAAAGTTTTAACGATCAAATTTAATTAACTGGTGGAAAGCGCCAACAATAATAACTTTGGCCGCTTTAATGGCCTCTTCTTTACGTATTTTGCTGCCGTTAAGGGCGTATTCCGTGTTATTACATAAATGTACTAAACTGCTAAACAAGTTAACAAGTTCCTCATTACTAACGTATAAAAAGAGTTAATTTAGCCAAGGGTAGATTAGAGGATTTTTAAATTGTATATAGTGTTGGTAGAGTTTTTTAACAGCTTTACTTTTAGGTTATGGGCTATGAGGGTATTCGTTAAGTTTGGTCAAGTCGAAAAGGGCTTGATCTAACTTTGCAACGCCTTATAATTTAACGAAAATCCCTCTATTTTCTAATTCGAACCTAAGTCTTAACTTAACCCCTTTTCAAATTGTCTTCCACATATCAATTGTTTAGTCCTTGAAGAATTTGCGATATTTATAAAAAGTACGGTTAAAGTGGTGGTTAATTTTATATTTAACAATAAAACATCTGATGAAGTTAATAAGGTGCTTTTCTGTTGATTTTTTGTTAATATTCAACATTTAAAGCTCGTTATCATAAAATTTGGTAAAACTAGTTCCGAACGTTTTAATTACCTTTTTTTTGGAGGAGTTGGTAATGGCTTTAGGGTAAGAGTTTACTGTAGACATTTTGATGTATTTGCCTATGTAAGACTTGGTGTTTTGGCGTAAAGTCGCGTAGGAACGTGACGATTTAGCGACTTGGTAACTTGACGTAAGGTCGCGCGACGTGGCTTTCTTAGCGCTACTTGGTGTTTTTCACTTAGAGTAGCGAACTTAACGATTAAAGTAATGTAAGGAGTAAAAAAGAGTAAATTAGGGCAAAGGTTTGGTGTAAAGAGTAAGGTCAAAGGTCGTTTATTGTTAAAAGTTGTAGGTGGAGAACGAATGTTATTTATTATAGGTCGTGAGACTTAGTCGTCTTTATAATAGTAGTACTCGTAGTAATACTAACTTAACTGTTTACCAACTTGCCGAACTTTAAGACTTTTAACGGTCAATCTCAACGTTTTCAAAAAGGATTAATGAAGATTTCTTAGTGTTTTTCAATAACAATACCATCGCCTACTTCCAGATTGCCGTTAGGGACTAACGTAACCCAAAAAATATTTTCTGTTTTCCTGCCGTTGGAGACTAACGCAGTATTAATAAAGGCCTTTCGTAAGAATCTTTTTTCTGCTTTAGCAGCTGTAGCTACAACGCGTAACAACCGGAAAGTAACTTTTTCTTTTACTTAGCTTATTTTTATTTAACATAATGGGCAGGTAAGCATTGATTAGTGTTGGTAAGCCTTGCACGTTGTAACGTTGTCTATTTGATTGGTTGAAGTAACAGGTGAATTGTAGTAGTTAGATGATAGATATATTGTTTTAGGTTTACCAGACCGCTAGCTAGTCTGCATTATAATTTGTATAGCTAATTGCTTGGCTCGTGACCTAGAGTGCAGTGCAGCGTACTACACTCGACTTATACCCAATACGGTAAGTCCGCACAAATCGATACACTCAACTTGCAGTACAGTCAACTTTACTGTAAGTAAAGTTGAACTACTGAATTGCATGTAATACTATTTCAACAGGTGCCCTTATTTAAAGGCGAATGAAAATTTCTGGTCGTTTTTAATTAATTCGTTGGAGTTAACGTTGACGTTGACGCCGAGAGTGTTTATATCCTTTAAGTAAAAAACGAAAAGCGGTAGGGAACTTAAGAATAAAGAACTTGATTATTCCCACAATAGTTCAAACTACCGTTATCCTTAGTAATAATAGTTGTTCGCCTGGTCTAAAGCCAATCTTGGCCTTGCCAATATCGTAATAATTAATTTTAATAGCTGTAATACTTTCCCTCCACAGTGTCACATACTACGAATATCCTCCTTTTAAGTACGTTACTACTCTTATGTCTGGCATAATACCTTAGAACGTATTGTCCGCGTAATGATCGCTAAAATTAGAGGTGTATAAAGGGGTAGAGGCTTAGTTATAGTAAAGGGAAAGGTCTTTACCACCTAAACAGTACAGAAAGGCGTGGTCGGCTAGTTACTAGACCGCTCTAGAATCAGTGTTTTTATGTTACTTAATCTGCTTAAAGGTATTATCGCCGTTATTTTGCACGACGCCCTCAAAATCTGCGATTTAATCCAAGTAGTCCTATTTAAAAGTGGTAGAGTATTAGATGTAATACATTACCTTTTTATTGTTTTATTTGATGAAGTAATACAGAGTTAACAAGCATTCGGACTTGCCACAGATCTAATATCTTTTACCACTATTACAATGATAATTCTTACAGTTAACAGGTTCGCCTCAATTTTAGCCTTATTGGCGCTAACGTAATTGTTGCCTTTAGTTTGTAACTGGTGGTCCAAACCTTAAGAGTTAAGGGCACCCGTAGTCGTACCTACGGTTAATGTAATTAAGTACTATAGGGTCTTTTTATTTACATTAGGGAAGTTATTGGTTTAAGGGTATATACCAAACGAGTTTGGTATACGCGTCATTATAATGGTAAGCGAGAAATTTAATTTGCTAAAAAGCTTTTTTAAGTGATATCTAGGCGTTATAGGTAATATTCGAACTTATTGATGCCCGTAACGATTACATATACCTATTCTCGAAATTTTGTTTCACCAAGGTACGTTTTCGCCATTACTTTCTGGCATAATATTAACTTATCGATCATTTGGTTAAGCACATCCATCGGTGTTTTCTCTTTTTTTTTTTTTTAGCTATTATCTTTATCTACCTCGTGGTGGCCCAATCTGTATGTTATTACGTAAGGTAAATATTGTGTTCGAAGTAGCATTTTATACTATTGTAAATCTCACGAAACGTAATAGCTTGGATAAGGAAGGTTAGGTAGTAGTTCTTAGCGTACCCTATAAGGATTTCAGGAAATAGTGAGTAAAAACTTAAAGAAGAAACCTTCATTTACTCATAAATGTTTAAAAAGGGTATTATTTTAATGTCGAAAAAGTTATAAAGCTTTCCATCATATTTTTCTATATTGTTTCAAATCTTGGCGAAGTTTATTAAAAGTTTATAGTTCATATTACCCATCTTAACAGGTCTTGGGGATAGGTCGCGATAGTTATCCTAGTTTTAATCAATATTTCCTGGAAATTTAAGCCTTAAGGCTTCCAAGGTACGGTATTAAGGTTAATTGCCAGTCGCTTAGCCTGAGGGGTAAAATCCTATAATAAAACATGTAGTGAACTTTCGCATATAAGCAAACCTGTCATAGGAAGGTTTTTGGAGGGCTTGTCGATTGAATTACTGGGAGGCGATAGGTACTTAAAGGTTTTAAAACCTCTAATAATCTTGCGTAATTAACTGGTATAAAGTATTAACGTCGATACCTTTAATCGCGTGGGCGGCTGTTGCTTTACGTGCCCTAATACCACTAAAAACGTACTCCGCGCTATTACATAAAGATGCTAAACTGCCGAGTAGGTCAACAGGTTCCATATCGCTAGCATGTAAAGGGGGTTAACTTAGCTAAGGGTAAAGGAGTGGTCCCCTAAAACGTATATGTAGGCGTTAATATCCCTTAACACCTTTTTCTTTTCCCTAAACATTTTAAAGATAAGGTTATAAGGGAGGTCTTTTTGTTAATCTAATTTAAAAAAAAAATTCCGCCAATTCCAATAAGATTTTTTCAAGGATGTAAATGCTCCAAGAAATAACCTCTTTTTGCAGCTTAGCTTTAACCATATACTGGATCATCTTCCACATATCAAGGGTTTAATGGTTAAAAAATTGGAGAAAGTCTTAAAAAGCGTGGATGCAGCGGCCGTAATCGTTATCGAAGTCCGCGTCGATAATATACTAGCCAATGTAGTTGGTTAGGAAGGCTTTAGTTAAGGTCTCGTTAACATCTGTAATCCAAAGCTATTCGTCGTAGTAGTTAACGAAACCTAATTTGAAGGCTTCAACTTTCTTCATGTATTCCTAACTTGAAGCTATCTTAACGGTTTAGCTTTTGTAAAACGTATAGGACGTATCAGGCAAGGTAATTGATGATTTTAAACGTGAAAAGTTTGGTGTTTTGGCGTGAATTCACGTGGAAACTTAGCAACTTAGTGATTTAACGTAAGGTCGCATGACGTGAATTTCTTAACGCGACTTATCGGTTCTTTATATTTTCGCTCAGGACAGCGATCTTAACGATTGAGTTGGTATAAGGGAAGTTAAAAAAAAAGTTAAGTAAAGGCAAAGGTTTAGTATAAAAGGTAAGGTCGAAGTTCATTTGTTATTATAAGTTATTTGGCTGTGTGACTCAGTTGTTTTTGCAGTAATAGCACTCGTAGTAGTACTAACTTAGCCGTTTTCCAACTTGCCGAACTTTTAAACTTCTAACGGTCAATCTCAACGTTTTCAAGAGAGATCTTTGGTAAATATTTCTTAGGTTTTTTCAATAGCGATACCGTCGCTACCTTTAAGCTTCCGTGAAAACCGACGCAGCCTAAAAATCTTCTCTACTTACTGCCATGAAAACTGACGCAATAGTAGAGGCCTTTCGCAAAAATCATTCCTCTACCTTAGTTTTTCATAAAGCGTAACCGTAAAGTAACTTCTTCTTCTACTTAGCCAATCTGTGCTTAACCCAATCAGCACTTATTAGTATTGATAGAGCCTTAGATCGTTCCAACGCTGTCTATTCGAATTGTAGTTGAAGTAATAGTAGTATTATATTAGTTAAGTGGTGGATGTATTATTCTAGGTTTGGCAGACAGCTAGCCGGTCTGTACAGTAATATGTATGGACAATTGCTTGGCCCATGCCCTAGTATGAAGTATAGCATACTGCACTCGACTTACACCCAATTCGATAAGTCCACAAACAAAACACTCAACTTGCAGTACAGTTAACTTTACTTGCAAGCAAAGTTGACCTACTGCACTGTATGTAGTATTATTCCAACAGTCGTTATCAATATGAATATCAATAGACAAACTTAGATTACCTATGTGTACCGCGCAAATTAAACGCGAATAAGTAGAGTTATAGGTAATAACAGTGTTTTAATTGCTTTAAATATTGATATTAGTAAAAAGGTTACAATTTTTCGGAATAAACTCTCTAGTAATAGTTAATCGGAGACGTGTACCCATGACATCCGTTTTAAAAAGACTTATTCGGGGCGTAAAAGCTATAGTTTTTAGCTTAAAAAGGTGGGGGTTAAGGAGGTTTTTGAGTATCCTAGTTCTGTAGAATAAGTGTATCGGGTTACATATAATCAATTCATTGAATATAAATTTATTTAAAGAGTAATTAAGCAAAGCGTTTTTACTACTAAACCTATCATTTAGAAAGCTGAAAGTTAGTCATAAAGTATTTCAAGTTTTTATAATTCATAGAAATTATAAACCGGCGGGCTGTATTCCGAAGCTTTACATTCCATTTTTTCAAAAAATTCATAATCCTTAGTACTTTCATCGTGGATTTTGTAATTGTATCCAATAGGTGATAAACAACGAGAGTAATACGTCACTAGGTAAAGAGTACCGTAATTGTTCCATTAAAGTAGGTAGCTTTATAAATCTCAACCAAAACAATCGGCTTTTAAAAAGGTTTCCTAGTGAAGGTTTTATTAGGCGAAAATCAATTTGGAATGATAGGAAAACCTATGTCGTTTAAAAGTAGTCTTTTTGTTGGGTTCCTAATGAAAAACGATGTCGTTTCTAATTGACCGAATTAAATGGTCGAAAAATACAATATCATCCTGAATACATTGCCAGTAAAAACCAATAAATTAAAAAAAAACCTGTACCTTTAATATAAAGGTAGAAACCATACACTTCCAGATTATATTTATCTTTTTCGGGTTTATACGTACTTTGATTTCCATTTAGATAACAAATTTCAAATACTTCATTCTTTCAACGCTGAATCTACAGTTAGATAAGTCAAATTTTAACTAAATAATGTTTAAAACGTTCAATACCTATTAAACTTTAATATAACAATCTTTGAGAATGTTATTCGAATATATTGAAGTATTATCAAGGGAGACAAAAGAAAAAATATGGAGAAAAAGACGTAACGAATTATGATTATATTATTGAAATATAACCTATGTATTAGAAAAGTCGAAAAGGGTAATTAATTGTTTGAAAAGTCGAAAACTTATGCAGAATGTAATGTTTTACTCGTCGCTTTCCTTAATATAAAGCTTATAAAAAGCGGGTTGAAAGTCGAGTTAGGTAAATTGTTCAACTTGTAAAATATTTGTAAGAGTTTCTTTAATTTTAAGAAAGTGATAGCGTTTGGCTTTCATAATAATATTAAGTTTATAATAATTGTGTTGGTAGGCCTTTATCGTTGCAATGTAATCGATTCGAATCACTGTAGTCGAAGTAACTAGTGTTGCGTTGATATTGTTGATTGATGTGTGTAAGTTCTAAGTTTGGCAGACTGCTAGCCGATCTGCACACTAATTTGTATAGCTAAACGCTTTGGCTTGTGCCCTACTTTGAAGTAGGCACCTACTGCACTGCACTTGCAGTACAGTGTATTCCAATCCTACAAACTGCAGTCAATTTGCAGTTCGTACAATCAATCTTACTGCAAGTAAAGTTGACTTGACTGTATTATACTTGACTGCTATTCCTATACTGGTGGCTTTTTTTTTTTTTTTTTGTGCCTACATGCCAGCGTGGCTTTCCATTAATTGGTGGCAACCTTTGAAATCCCTCCTCAATTTACAAGCTAGACCCCTGTCAATACCGATCAATCTGTACTGAAATTGACATCAATTACGGCCCCTTATGGCCCTTTTTCTCCAGCCCTCCGAGGATTTCGTTCCTCAAATCCCGTACACAGATCCTTCGCCATAGACTTACGCAAATCAAATACGCTACCACTTACGTACCTTTTACTAGTAGTTTAAACTATTACCATCGCCACTATTGCCCTAGCGGTCTTCCAATTTTCTAGGGCAACCTTTTTCTTTTACGTCACGTGCTGAGCGATCCACGTATCCCTCTATTCGTATGGTTAGCGAATTACTATCCACAAACCTTTTTAGGGCGTTATTGGGCGTAGCCTTAGTTATGGTATCGGTAGGATTATCTTTTCCGTTAATTTACCGGAACCTATCGATTTTCCGGGCTTCATATACCTCTCTTAATGCTATTACGTTTATTATTAAGCGTTTTTTATTAGTCGTACCTAGTTTTGATAGGTATTCGTACAGGCTTCGGAAGTCAGTATACATTATTATAGGTATCGGTGGTAGATCAAGTTGTTTGATGATAATCCTTAATATGCTGTTGGTTACTATATGAATATTAAAGTTTGCTATTATGCCGCAGACTTTCGAGGCTAATATACTTCGAATTACACGTTTTTACTTAACAGGTATCTATTGTATAAGGTTTCTGGTAATTGTAAATTACCCTTTAGACTTATCCTCGTTAACGAGTATTTTTAAAAGGCTAATTTGTAATGTCAGGTTAGTATTATTAACAAATAATCCGTTTGTAAAGATTATTAGCTTCGCTTTTATTAGATTTTCAAAGACCATGTTAACTCCTTTTTTCACGTAATCCATTTGCTACCAAATCCGCTTGTTTAACTTATTAAGGTTTCGTTTTACGGGTTCAGTATTTGTATTGTAATGGAAAGGTCGTACGATACCTCCGGTTGGCATAGCATAGCGATGTAAGCTGTAGGTACCCTTTACTTTAAATATATTTATACCCTTACCTCGTTAGCCTTATCGATAATCGTTAGGCTCAGAGCTTGCACCTTTTAACGTAAGTTAATATAAGTTCCGCTTTTAGCCTTAATATTATAGATACGAAATAAAGATCCATTAAATTTAAATTGTATACTTCTAGCTAAGGTTTTAACTAGCTAAGACTTTTAAAGGATTATATTTTTTATATTACGTTATTCCGCCGCTATAAACCTAATATCTCTGTGGTAAAAGGTATCGTTAACTTATATACCTATGATACCAAAGTCTTTGCCTTTTATAATTAATAGGCATGGGTTAAATATTAAAGTCTTTATATTTAGTTTGTTTTTAAAGTGTATCTGGTATGTTAAAAACTAGTAACCACTAACCTCAGCAAATCCGTATAAAGGCTTAATATAATGTATTATCGTATTAGCCGGAAATTTGTGTCTTAGTTTTTATGGTAGCTTTAACAGTATAATCAGCTAAAAATCGGTGGCAAATTACGTTTACGTTTATATAATATCCCGGCTATTAAATTTAACTAACCTTTTACGCTAGCAGTCAAACTGGTAGCAATAACGACGATAAAACGTTAACTAATATTTTAAATTATAATCGATTAAATAAAGATCTAATCCTTACCTCTATTACCGTATCTTTAGGCAATTAAACGTGACTTTTCGTACGGACGGTTTATAGTCTTACCCTTAACCTCGTAAACTATTTTCTATTTGAAAATAGTAATATTTTGCCCTTGAAATTACGTTAACGGTATAAATTATATCACCCTCCGTAATAAAAGGCTACGAATTTCTACTTGGTCATTTTCCTTAAAAGGCTTACGTGGAGTATTAATAATGCTCTAGGTACGTAGCTTAAGGGTAAGTTTTTCATTAGACCTTTCCTTTTAAGATACCTACAATGTTATATATGCCTTGTCAGGCTTGTAATTTCTATCTTTCTCCTCTTTAATATGTATCCTCCTTTTGGGTAGTTTTCCACACCGTCGAAGTCTTATCGGCTTATTAACAATCGGTTCGTAAGGGTTTTATTGATTGATTCGCTCGACTCGAAAGTCATCGACATCGGGATCTTTATTAGATTTAAAGGGTCTTTTGTACGAATTAACCTGTATGGATCGAAAAGTTATGAAGCCATTAGTAATTTTATCCGCTATGTTTGAGTTAGTAATACATAAGATCTTATACGGCCTATTCTATTTATCTATCTTACGCCACATAAGGACTTTACTTTGAAGGGGAGGTAAAATCACATTTATTATCGAAGGTCTATTCCTAATATCAAGGGTATTATTAACCTAGCGGCGTGTCGATTTCTTCCTTAGTTCCTTTAGCGCTTTGTTATATGCCATAATATGATTTTAGGTACTTAATGAGGGTGAAGACTTAGCTGTTATACGTGGGTAAGTTTTAAATACCAATGAAGTTGGTATAAATCCGTTAAGGTTAATAGTATCGTAAAAACCTTTTACAGTTATTTAAAGGCGTGCCTTTTAACTTGTAAAGATTTCGATTTCCAGTATAAAAATTAATAGGCCCTTTATAAAAAGGCATACGCCCTTTTAACTTAACTAATACCCTAATAGACTTTTATAGGAACCTGTTTATATTAAATCCTCATTAACTTTACATTAGCTTAAAACTTTATTGTAACAAAGTTAGTGCCGGTATCGTAAACTAATACGTTTGGTAGGCTAAGGTATGTATTAATCCACAGAGTACGTAATAATTTTTATATTTCTTTCATCGTAATGGTTTGAAAGAACTTGTTGTTATAAAAAGCCGTGTCAAAGTTTACAACGTATAATACTAGTTTTCAGTTTAAATAAAATACGTTTAAGAATATTTCCGAGTAAAAGTCTTGATTTTCTTTTAACGTAAATTTAAATTTTAAAGGTGTTTGAAAGTGTATTAAATAGTGGTGGCAAATCCGTTCAATTTCCTTTAGTGTCGATAAATATATATTTTTGTGGGAAATTGCTTTTAAGACCTTATAAAAACTGTTAGTTATCAGATGGTTAAATTTACGATGTAATTAACGAAGTTTTGACTCCGTTAGTTTTAATACTATTACTTTTGGTCCTTAAAGATATAACTAAAGATGTTTTTACTTAAGGCTAAGTGGGAAACTTTTGTTAACTTTGATATATATTAACCTTTAAATCCAAATATTAACGTTAACGCCGAGTTTTTACATGTTTTTAGGGAAAAAGAAAAAGGGGGTAGGAGATTTTTAAAATGTAAAAATCAATAGGGTTCATAACAGTTTTTACTGTCGTCGATTCTAGTGACAATATCTTTTTCCTAGGGCTAAAGCCAACTTTGGCCTTGCTAGTATTCGTGTGGTTAAGTTTCGTAACAGTATTAGTATTCCTTTGCAGTACGATGTACTGCAAATAGCCTTTTATTAAGTATCGTGTTACCTCTGTATCCGGTATAATTCCCTAAAAGACTTGCTTTGCATACCGATTTTAAATGTTAAAGAGGTTTATAGGGCCAGAGTCTTTATTGTTATAGCGATGGTAGGGGTCTTCGCTTGTAAGGCGGTATAAAAAGGTGTGGTTGGCTAGTCATTACGTTGCTTTCGAACCAGTACCGGTATTAGTACCAATACTAGCATCTTTATATCAGCTGATAGCCTTTGGCTTATTTTCCTCCTCTTTAACTTCGCTCCCTTCAAGTTGTATAATACGTTTTATGTAATCTCATTCAAAGGTAAAGGGGTACTACGTGTAGCAAATCACTTGTTTTACGTTACGCTCGGTAGTAATGTGGTGTGTTGACCAGCAGCCCTATTTACCGAAAACCCAATATCTTTTGGCGTTTGAGTTAAACCTGTTTAGTCGATTTGAAAACCTTAAGAAAGATAAATACCCTTTTTAATGGGTAGGTGTTCAGGCTTTTCGTTAACCGTACTGGTCAGGCCGTTCGTACCGTCGATTAATGTAATACGAATTGGAATAATCTTTTTCGTTATTTAATTCTGGAGCTTATGGATATATACCGGTCGAGCTGGAGACTCGAGTAGTTACGGTCGTTAAAGAGGAATGTAGTTAGCTAAAGAACCCTTCGCAGGTGGCATTAAAGTATTACAATACGTATTCGAACTTTTTATAGCCTTTAATTGCTTGCTGGACTTATTAGATTAAGGTTTTTTCGTTAGCTTTCATGTTCCTTATTGCCTATTAGAAAGTCATTGGCTTATAGATCATTTAATTTAAAATGTTTACCTTGCTTTTCGACTTTCTTTTGTAATTCAATATATAGGATTACTTAACAATATTCCAGTCCGTATGGTACTAAATAAGGTTAATATTTCATTAGAAATAGCCATTTATACCATCGTAGATTTCGCAGAAAGAGGAACAATTCGTTAGGTATCGGAGGTAGTAGTTTTTAGCTTAGCCGGTGAGGATATTGGGAAATAGCGAGTGAAAACCTGGCAACTTAACTCTTATTTAGCGGCAGATGTTAAAGAATAGGCGTAACTTAACGTCGAAGAGGTTATACGGCTTACCATTATACTTTTATTTTCCTCCCTAGATGTTGACGAACGTGGTGATTACCGTATGTCCGTATCCTTTATGGGGACGCATTGAGGAAGAAGTGATATACTGGTCGTAGGGACCTTTTTCACTCGGCCAGAGAAAAGACTAGGATTACTGCTGGTACTGGTGGGCAGGATAGTTACCTTTAGCCGAGTTTAGAAGGAAAAAGCTAGTAGTCGTGCCTACAGTGGGTTCGCGTATAAAGCCGGTCATTCCTTGATTTGGCTGTTGGAACTGGACGTGTTAAGAATCTTGGGAGAAGTGGGTTTAAAGGTTTCCATTTCGGAGGACTTGACCATAATCTTTTTGGTGTTAAGGGGTTCGGTGAGGGTCCTGCTTAATTGATTGGTGTAAAGCGTTAATATTAATACCTTTAGATGTGTTGATAGCCCTTGTTTCAGGCGTTCGACCACCGCTTAAGAAATACTTTGCGTTATTACGTAGAGGTGTCGGATTACCGAATAGGTTAACGTATTTCTTATTATCAGCTTATAAAGAGGCTTAGTTTGGCTGAAGATAAATACGAGGTCCTTTGGATCGCGTATAGGGGCGATAAGATTCCTCAATTCCTTTCCCTTTTCATTTGAAGTCTTAAGGTTTAGGGTCTTAAGGGCGTTTTCCCAGTTGAGTCAGCTTGGAAAGGGTTTTTACCAGTTTAGTAGAGCTTTCTTTTGATACGTAGATACTTTAACGTTTAAGTTCGGCTTTTAGTTTGTACTTAACAGTTTTCTGGACTGCTTTCCATATATTAATAGTCTAGTCATCGAAAGATTCGCGATACTTTCATAAATCGCGGTCAAGATTTTCGCTGTCGTTATATTTTAAGATAAAATAGCCAACGAAGTTGGTTAGGTGATTTTTAATTGACTTCTCATTGACGTCGTATCCCTAGAAATCGTAATTGTAGTACTTGGTAAAAACCGATCCGAAGGCGTTAATTTTCTTTATGAGTTCTTGATTTGAAGTCATTTTGATGGTTTGGCCGGTAAGGGACGTAGTAAGGCGAATAGGTCGTGACTTGGTGATCTTAAGTGTGGAGGACTTGGTGTTTGGGCGTGAGGTCGCGCGATGTGGCTTTTTTGGCGCGACTTAGTAATTCTTCATGTTTTCGCTTAAAGCAGCGAACTTAAGGATTGGAGTAGTAGAGTGAGTAAAAAAAAAAGTGAATTAATGCAAAGGTCTAGTGTAGAGTATAAATTCGGGGGTCGTTGGTGATAGTGAAGGTCGAAGGTTATTGTTTTGGCGTAGGGACTTGGTCGTTTTTATAGTAGTAGTACCAATAGTAGTATTAACTTAGCTGTTTACTAACTTGCCGTACGTTGAGACTTTTGACATTTGATTTTAACATCTTCAAAAAAGATTAATAGAGATTTTTTGGTGTTTTTTAAGTAGCGATACCATCGCTACCTCTAGTCTGCCGTAAAAACCGCCGCAGCCTAGAAATCTTTTCTACTTACTGCTTTAAAAACCGACGTAGCAGTAGAGGCCCTTTACAAAAATCTTTCCTTTACCTTAGCCGCCATTGTTAACATAGAACGTAACTGGAAAGTAGCCTTTTCTTTTACTTACCCAATTTGTACTTAACTTAATAAGCATTGATTAGTATTGGTAGGCTTTTATCGTTGCAACGTAGTCGATAGGAATCTCTGTGGTCGAAGTAACTAGTGTTGCGTTGATATTGTTGATTGATGTGTGTAAGTTCTAAGTTTGGTAGACTGCTAGCTGGTCTGCACACTAATTTATATGGCCAAACGCTTTAGCCTGTGCCCCGCTTTGATGTGGACACCTACTGCACTACACTTGCAGTACAGTGTATTCCAATCCTACAAACTGCAGTCAATTTGCAGTACGTACAATCAATCTTACTGCAAGTAAAGTTGACTTGACTGTACTGCACTTGACTGCTATTCCAACAAATTCATATAAAATCGAAAATCATGATGAGAGAATTTAACCAAAAATACGGAAATACCCCTTAAAAAACTGTTCTTATAAATATAACTATAATATAATAACTCAATTAACGTCTTTCGTAACACTATGAGCTTCTTCCATAATATATAATACAACAGGCTTTGAAAAACTTTCAAAGGTTAGCTTTAATTGTCGGTTGAAAGGATAATTTCATGATTGGTTTCGAAAAGGTACAAATTAAATTGTTTTTAGGGTTTCATTAAATATAAGCGCAAACTTTTTAAAGGTGTCAAGGAACTTATCGTCAACAGTAATAGGTAATATCGGGGTCAACACCTTATTATTTTCTTTGAGGAAGACGACGATAATTCGTATAACATCTTCGATTTTGCATCAACTTTCTTGGAATGGGTGCACGGACCACCTTGTTAAGGAAGGTAGGGGGCCTACACTATATACCCTAACAGTGCCCACTTCCGAGGAAAAAAAATTCAGGTCCAGCCGCTCTCAACACCATCACTTCACATGCATCCCATTCCACCACAACATCACCAATCGGCTCTGTCACTACTTGAATCTTTTCCGGCGACCCCTTTTTGGCTATGAAGATCGACGTCGGCCCGGCGCACCGCCCGCACAGCGGTGCACCCAAAAAACAGCCCTCATAAGTACCGATTCCGTCTCTCGCTACTTGTGCCAACGTGGCCTTCCAGACTTGTACTGCGGTACAAACAAAGTCTGTTTTTGCGTTTAAAGGCCTTTGAAGCCTTTGTTATAAACGCTCGCACTTGAAGGCTTTATTTATCTATTTATTTATTTTATATTTTTGAGCTGTTACTACCTACACCAGTGCCCCGCCCGCCCAGCGCAGCCTTCGACTCTACTTTGGATACCTTTGGCTATCCACAGAAGTATTTTTCTCGGCAAACCACCCACTCAATAGTGTACCCTACTTTACGTTCTTTTATTCTTCTTGGGTTTGCGGCCTGTGCTAAAAAAAGTAGCTTGGACTGTGAAGTATATCTTTACACCAAGTTGTAGGGTATATCTCCTTCATCGCCACGGGCTGTCAACTACGATATATTTGTTTTATACGCCCTTCACTCGTTCAGGGCTGATAGATCTTCGATGCTAGTAGGTGTCGAACGGGGACTAAGATGGCTGCATAGCATGGCTCGGCCAAGGCTACAGTTTTCACACCTTTACGGGTCTCTAAACTGTAGGGTACCTTAAAGTCTTTATTGGAAGGTTGGCTTGAGGTATGATTCCTGGAAAAGTTTTTTTATTTGTGTTTTCGATCTATAAACAAAGGTTGTAAAAGGCGATGGACTTTTATTTACATGTATATTGGGTCGAATTCCTTTTTCGAAACACCTAGTGGTGCCTGCCCTCTTTTACGTTGCACGTGGACAAACTAATCCAAATATGGTCCATATTGGTAGTTCGTACTAAGTTTGAAGCACGCAGTGAGGATCAATACGATTAATTATAAGATCCCATCGGCATTCAAAATATACGTATAACACATTGCCCAAAAATTGGCTACAGGTGTATAAGATGAGGTTTTCAACTTTGGATAAATGTTTAGTTGGAGACAAGGCTTTTATTTGCAATGGTTTGTTAACTGATTGTACGTTATAACTTGGAAATAGGAATTTTCGAATAGGGTAGTTGTTGTAGTGTATGAACACTTAAGTTGCGAGCTTTCCAGCCGGCATATGTATCTTTAACATTAGCGAGAGCCGCACTATACTAGCTATATAGTGGGCACTGCCTGGTAATGGAAAACGGGGGAAAAAAGGTAAGTCATATAATAGAGGTTTAATCCTTCCAGGCTTTGCGAAATATGGTATGAAAATAGGTGATACTAACGCTTTGAGTTAGCTTTTACGTCGATACGAATCCCTGGTTTAATACGTAGTAATTACCGATTCGTCCCAAAAACAATATTGTGGATTTTACTATATAACTCTACAGCTAGTATACATAGGCCAAGTGGCAGTGCACTATATTGCAAGGTGCACTCCTGCAGAGTGCACGATAATGTGTCACGCTGCAGGCTGCACTCTTGCAAGGCGCAAAGTGCATCATACGTGGAGCGGTCTGGAAGGGGTATTCCAGAGCGCATGGCAAGAGGGCCACTGCTCGGATGAGAGGTTTATAACCTCCCATCCGTGGCATGCACTCTCTGGAATGCTGTTTTCGGACCTATCTATCTCTTTCCTATAATACCAATCTTTCTGATTACTCTTCGTTTATATTCACGTGAATAAGAAACCTTACCGACAAATATAGATTTCGTAATAACATAAGTTACCTATTTGTATTCTATTTAAGATTTACCGGAATTAACGTTGTTATATAAATTAGAAATAAAATAAGCTTGAGTTCAATATCAGTATGTATGTAGCTTAACGTCTTAATGAATTATGATAAGATAAGCCATAGGTTCATTCTAAATATACAATGAGCAAATTCATTAAGTCGTCAGTTAGGAATAAAAATACACGGTAATTACTACCGGTGGGAAATTCGTTTACTCATAGTATAATCATATTTATGGCATATACTTATTAAAATGTTAACAATTAGAACGTAATTACAAGGTAATTTTACTATTAACAGAAAGTCATTCTAAAGTTAGAGGTAAGTCACCATATCGAATTGAAATCTCTTGATCTTTTTACGCGACTATATACAAAAATTACGCTTTTCCCTCCAGAAAAAATAATTGTTGGTAAAGGTAAAGTATATATTTATATTAGCTTAAATACCAAAGTTGCTCTAGTGTTACACGGAATCAAATAGATTTTTACGAATTTGATAATTATCCGGCTCGTGTTTCAGATATAAGTTCAGGTTTTTACGACGAGAGAGTTTAAAATAGTTAACTTAGGTAATACATCGTTTAATACCGGTAAAGAAAACGTTTACATCGGTTATAATGATATTTCCCTGCCTATTACGAATGGGCGTATCTTTGTTATCACTTCCGTTATGAATAATACCGTTATTATTAATAATATGAACGTAATTACCGTTGTCTTATCGAATACGATAACTATAAAATCAGTTCTTAATAACTTGAACATAGGTAATATATTCATTATAATTTTATGGTATATTAAGGTAAAATACTGCATTCGTTGATGTATCGATCATAATTTCTTCAGATATAGTGAGTTTAGCGGAGGATTTCCAAGTTATACTGTTCAATTTAATAAGTAAGGTTTTCTAAACCTTAGATAAAATGTACAACCGTTTGCGAATCCTTTATTTTAATATTGAAAGCTGGGCGAAAATGGTTTTCACCGCGTTAAAAACGTAATGATGCGCGTAAAAAATATTATAAAGGCGTTGGGTTTATTATTGTCGCCATGGTTACCGCGGATGTAGTAACTTTTTATAACGATTTTAGTAAAGTCTTCCATTTGTTAAAAATAATACAAAAGTGATTTTTCCTTCTATTGATAAATTTCTAGTCGTAAAATAATGAACGTAATATTGTGACTTTTTATATCGAAAAACATAATTTAACGTCGGACAGTGTAAACAATTACTCGAAAGATTAACGTTGAATTTGTTAATTATCAACGTTATTGGGTACATTGTTAATATTGTAATTGGGATTAGAAGAGTTCGATTCATCGTTATCGTTAGGTAAATCAGTGCAGTTTCTGGTGGGAAACGATGCGATAATTACGTTGTTTGTAGGTAACGTAGGAATGAGACCCCTTTAAGAGGGAAGAGGGGGATTACGAAGATGTAGGCGTATTAGTATTAATTTTAAATGGTCGGATTGTATTTATTATTGTAATTAATACGTAGATATTACATCATTTTATACGTAAAACGTATTTGTTAATGATTCAATTCCACTTAACGATTTTTATACGTAGAGTTTCAGTAAATCATTTATATCAAGTAAATTAAAATATTATTTAATGTTACTCAGACGCCTTGAAGTAAATTATATATACGCGTGTGAATGAATCGTTCTAAAACTCAAATATCTAGGTTCGAAAATTCGGAAAACATAAATTAAAGCTATAACTACTTGGAAATAATTAAAATAACGTTGGAATATAAAAATAGAGGGTTATATGTGAAGGGACTAGGCTCAAGTTGTCGTTTAAAGCGGTCGAATACTATTTATCAACCTCGATGAAAGAGAAGGGAGAAACTCTTGTTAAGGAGCTGTTATAGAGCTAGAGAAAAGTGGTGGCCCGGTTAAATGACAGGTGTAAGAACATACTCCAGAGTGGTTTCAGAGCATCGTGGGAATATGGCAACCGCCAGAGCTAGATCCCTCGTGACTACTAGCATACACACCAGACTGTAACATATTTTTCTGATAAATACCATTATTAGAGTCGTATATAAAGAAGCGAATATACTCCGTATATCTGGAGTGATAGTAAAATCTGAGGGCCCTTATTTTTACTTTTGTTCCTCCCCCACATTTTTTTCTTCCTTCTAGTAACGTAGATACGCGCGTGGGTAGCTAGCGAGGTGGGTACAGAAACCTAGGCGGAGGTGGATCTCTTGCTGCATACTGTTAACATCTTAACGGTACGTATTTTCGCCGCCACCATTTTACAAAATATTATTATGATCTGTGGTAAACTCGGTAATATACGAATATAAAACGAACAAATTGACTATTATAGCATTTTAATACAGTTATTCTTTTTAAAATTAAAGTAAGTTGTTTGTTATTGATTAGTTTTGAGTAAAACGGTAGAAATTACATCTTTATCTCTTTTAAAGATAGTATGCATTACGGTCTCTCTCTTTTTATTAAATCAACATTGTCTAATATTATAAGCTAAAATATATGCGTTCAGCTTTCCCGAACGCTCGCGACTTATATACGTAATTACGGAAACGTTTAATTTTTCTTTTTATTTGTTTCTAACCTATATTATACGCGCTTCTCATCTTAAAACCTAAATCCGATTGTTAACGTATTACACGAAACAGGCACAATCCCTTTACTGGTTTTTATGGTTAAATATAAAAAAGGCCCTACCAGATCACTATTATAAGGGTTTTGATTATGTCCTTAACGTAAGTAAGTGCTGAGTCGTAACTTTATACACTTTACTTCTAGCCAAATTAAAGTTGTGCTTCTTAACCCTTTTGCGCCTCATGGTAGGTAAGGTACTTCAAGGTCTTAATAAAAAAAGATGGTTTAAAGCTTAGAGTTACCTCACTACGCAGGACCCATTTCGCCATGTACTGAGGTGAGGGACCCTCGGATTACAATCTTTTCCGCTGGTTTCTATAACATTTTCTTGGCAGAATGCTCTTGTATCTGCGCGATGATGGTAAATATAAAGTAACAAATAGTGAATTCTGAATTAATATAAATCAAACTTGATTAGTTTAAATAACAGATTGATATATCATATAATCGTTTAGAACGGGTGCTTTATCATATTATACATGGTATTTCTAAACAAACTATCTTTTATCAGTTAGTTACTTATTTTAAGTAAATTTAGATGATGTTTCGAATATCAATGTAAAACCTCAATTTACTTAATAGGCAAAATAGCGACGAATTGAAGTGATTTACTCTTTCATATAATGAATAATTGGTTGATAATTTAGTTTTTATTTCTGAATACATAATGTTTTACTTAATAGTTTTTAATTTTTATTCAATTTATGTATTATTTTACTTTTCATTTCAACAAATATTCGTACGGACAAAATGAACGCGTTTTTGCCTAAGTTAATTCAAAATGAAAAAGAAAAGATTCTCTAAGAAACTAATTCATTTACTTCACTTCGTTTTTTTTTTTTTAGATGTTAGGATGGCTATTTTTATACTATAGTCTATCTCCAACTTGACAGCTAATTCATCTTCATTTTTTCATATTCAGAGTTACATATTATTATTTCCACTAATTTGGGCCAGTAATTGCTATTGATCTTCGATTTTTTTTCTCAATCATCCGCGAAATCACCACTTCATCAGCCTCTTGGTCATGAAACAGTCGGATTATATTCAAAAACCTTGAGAGACTTCAAAGTTATGAACGAGTGTATAATAATACCTTGGAAGTTTCAATATACAATTTAACTAATATAACAGAAACAGTATTTATTTCGTTTATTATATTAATTTCCATTTCAATATTAACAATATTATGAATTTTTGAAAGACTTATTTACTTTTTTAGCTTCTATTATACTAAGATTCCACTTTATAACGTTAAAAATAGTATTTTCATCTTTGATAGATTATTCCTAACATTTATTAAGTTGTCAAGAAATCGCTTGGTTTCATTTTTCCGTAGTTCATTCACAGTTTTATTATATGTGGAGTTCTTTTTCAATGTTAATGATGAAAAAAGGATCTAATTATTAACCTTGCATATTTTACTAAAATCAATACCATCAATTGAAGGTCCTATAGTCTGTTGTTATTGTTTACATACTTTATTAATATATAGAAAATAGTCTCTTTACCTGTGGAATTTATAGTTTCTAGAATCGGGATTTAACAAGTCCAAAGAAATAAGTTTGAATCCTCTTTAATCCTTGAGATACGTCAATATGTCCTCGTAAATACCTGTTTATACCTTTCATTTATAACGAATACATATGTTTTAAATTTTAGTGCCGTAAGATTTTTTCAATATAATGAACTACTACGTCCGATATCCTGATAAAATATTTATCTACCAAATCTATAGAGCCTTTTACGTTTCTTTTTCCATTGATTTGTTAAGATATATGACATAGCGTAAAATTTTTATTGAATTGATTATATCAGGTACCGGTTATCCATCTAAACAAAGGACATCGATAAGAACCGGATAATTCAAGTCCATATCTTTTTAAACGGGAATTTAGATTCATGAGGGGTTAAAAAGAATACTTGACAATAATAATATTTTTTTCGATTGTTTCTAGCGTATTACGGTACACATCCTTATATTTAGGTGCTTCAAGGATATGATATAATGTATTTGCAACCGAATAGTTAATTTTTCAATATACATAATATATATCTGTCTCTATTTGATCAATCGTCACTATTTACGGTTCTTTAACGTGAAATGATGTGTATCCATATTTTAAAAGAAA
The DNA here is from genome assembly GCA_038502455.1 of Anisogramma anomala. NCBI lineage: Eukaryota > Fungi > Ascomycota > Sordariomycetes > Diaporthales > Gnomoniaceae > Anisogramma > Anisogramma anomala. The sequence goes on from JASMMZ010000005.1 coordinate 17,254,180, forward strand.
AAGAAAACGACATCATGATCGGATAAATTCGTTTGTACAAACATGAACATTAATAATATCGTTTTTAATATATTTCAAATACAGAAGAGAGGGCTCAACTAAGTTTAATATATGCGAATCAAAATATTCCATAATGATGGACAAAACAATCGATCGGATAAATGAAAAAAAAATTGGAGTTAAACCAATCTTAAATTTTTGAGCTTTTTTATTTATTTACATCTCAATATTCATTCATCATTTAAAGTAAATTTATATATTCATAATAGTATCCGGATTAGTATGGATATGCCGCCGTATTGGATATAATCCCTTATAATACGAGCTTGGTGTATCAATCGCGAACAATAAACAAATATACAAATACAGAATTTACTTAGCTATGATACAGGTATTCATTAGTAAGCTGATATATAAAAACATTCCTGGCTAGTTAATGTTATGAGTTTTTACCTTGAATGTAATTTATCCACAAGATATTTTTGTAATCTTTTGTAGGTGTTTCTTTTCTCTTGTAGTACGAAATAGGTATTTAGTATACCTTTGCTTGAATGTTCTTGTTTGAATATGAAATCATTGTCTTAAAACTTTAAATTTCCTTAATGAAATATCTGATCAGTTAGTAATTAGATTTGTTAGAAACCAAATAAATTTTATTGTTTTCTTAGAAGTACCTGGTTAATAAATCCTATAAATTTAGGTCATTGAGTCTAAAGTTATCTCTACATTGTAAATTGGGATTTTGATCTATTTTCTTCCCCTAGTCTTTCCTTTTGACTGTTTTCCCACCCCCCGGATGGTTTCAACGGCTGAAATTTATTATATTTGTGATCAACGTAATATTTTTGTCTTTTTCATCCAATGATTTATCTGGGGAGAATATACCGAATAAGTTTGACATTGTACTTACTATGATGGCTAATGAAGAGATAAAAAGCTGAAAAAGCTGGCATTAATTTTATTGGAACGTTAAATGGTATACTAAAATCATATTACTATTCTTTAGATTCTTTGAATTCATTTAGAAAGTGTAACCTCTTTTAATTAGATTATTTCTCTAGCATTTCAAGAGAGCAAATACTTGTTCAATATATTATTAAGAACATTCATAGGAGTTTTTGTATTGTTCTTGCTGGTTATTATCATTCTTAACTACTTAGAGACTCAATTTTAATAGTATTGAATTCAATTTGAAATATTTTCTATTATACGTTCAATGTCTTCCAAAACCACTTTATAATTGGAAAAATAAATTGATATATCAAAACATAACCCTTTGTAACACCATTTGAAAGACTGGTAAATTAGAAGGTTTTAATGCCTATATATAAACGAATATTAAAAAAATCATCATTTTAACATTTCATGAATTATGCAGTACTTGATGCTATTTACTTGAGCCACAAACATAATCACATTCAAAAATCAAATCAATGTCGATGTTGACATTTTCCATGCAAAATAAAGATAGATTGTGGTATTCATTACATTTACATATATTTATTCACGTTTTCAATATGTTTCAATGGTTTCTGAATTAAATTAAACTTCAATATAGTTTTTGTCCAAGTGAGAAGGTGGAATCCTATTATGAAACCTATCTTTGATTCGCTTATATATATATTCAAGTAATATAATCGTTACTGTAGTGTCGATATGTGTAATAATAGCTAACGCATTCTTTAATGTGTTTTCTCCATCTAGTGGTATACCGGTTGTCAACTAATAATCAGATTATAACGCGCCTTCACGTAATCATTCATAGATTAATATTTGACGATTATTATGTTTTCTGAGGTATTATTTATTGATCGAATTTTATCTTTCATTGTTGTTCTATGAGTAATAAAGTCGTTACCATGGTTCCTTCTTAATGATTCAACAAACTCTATCTATCTGGCACCTTAAGTTTATTAAATAATTCGGATTTCGTTTGTCGGGTGTCTTGGACTTGTTAACAAATTATTAATTATATAACTAGCCGTCAACTATTTATATCCTAATAGCTATCCGATTGATTTTTAAACTAGACTAAATTCTCCTTTGATATAAAGCGAGCATGGAAGATATAAAGTAAAACACACATTTTGGCTCCTACCTTTTGTTTCCAGAGTTTAATATTGAAATTCCCTTCAATATTCTTATCTTCCTGCCAAATAATATTCCTTAATTCATCACCAGAGGGTTCCAAAATCATTGTAAAGGCCATTTTGTGTTATTTCAGAAATTATATATCAATGAGGAATTTAACGATAGACTTCGTTAACTGCTTTCCCTTAAAATCATTGATAACTAGTTTATCTCATAATATCTTAGTGAACTCAGTGATTAAAGATTGTTCAAAATTATAAACGGCGTTCATGTTTATAAATAATCTTTCTAGATTTCATGTTATAACGTTTATGTGGTCTTATGATATGTTTATACGTAATATGAGTGAATATTATAAGGGAAGATCTATAAAATTCGATAAACTTCTTTCTATTCGTTATGAAAGTTTGAGAAGGTTTTTGAAAAAATTAAAATAAAGTTATTTCAACAGATTCATGAACTTTTTCAATGTTCTTTTGATTTTTTCCGAATTATGTTTCCAAAATGCTCAAACAACAAAAGGTTTGAATTTCCTATTTATTCTGCTCTATAACAAACATGAATTACGAAAGAATAGTCATTTGTTACTCATTGAAAATTTATACATAATTTGAATGAATTCACTACTCATATGTATCCATAAATTTATCAAATAGCAATTTTTGAAATTTGAATTTTCAATTCAAGTAACAATAGTATAGCACTGAATTAAGGAGTTGAAATATATTCAATTCTTCTAACTATATAACCTGATTATCAATATACTAATCAATAGTTTATATAATAGGATTAACGCGTACCCATTGTTGAGGAAGGCCAGTTATTTTGTCTCTTCCTTACATGACTATCAACATAGTTGGCGTTACATTTAAATAGTTTATTTTAAGTTGACAACATTAGTAAAGCTTCCATATAAGTTTAGTTGACGATGTAGTCACTTGCACTGCTATTGTAATGGTCACAAAAGTAACGATTATCTGAAATATCACTCTCTAGCTTACATTTGATCTAGACAAAGTTGTTAATACCCCTTCAGGACCGGCCAAATTGATAGAGTCCTCAAGCCGGTTATACGAAATCTTTTAAAATACTTAACTCACTAATTTATCCCGATAATGGAAGGTATCCTCTTATTTGTAAATGTCTACCTTTATCAAACAAAACATAAATCATAATTTTGTTTTTTAAGACTTATCTCAGGTTTGTTTTATTATTCCTTCATTATACTAACGCCTATTAGTATCTAGTTGTTTTACTTGACTTTCGTGTATATTAAACATTTTTTTTATTTTCTTTCAAGTTATCTAAATAAAATCCAACATTAGATATTAAGAACTGTCACTGTTTTTGAGGCCCAAGGAAATATTCTAGGCTCATCGACTCAAGCATTTAAGTCCAGTACTTGAACTACAAATTTTGCCAACATCTCCAGAAGAAAACTATTGAATTCTTTCGAAATCATAGGCTTTCACGCCTAAAGTATCGATGTATATTAAAAAATGAAATAAGTAATTCAATTTAAAAAGACTTTATAATATAGAATTTTCATTCTGGCCATGAATAATATTTTTTTATCGAACTGTAGATAGGTCTTGCTAGATTGGTCTTTAGATATTACAATTTTTTGGATTTGAGATGTGGTGGAAGTAACAATAGTATTGCGTAGTTAAGTGGTGGATGTATTTTTCTAGGTTTGGCAAACCGCTAGCCGATTTGTACACTAATTCGTATAGCCAATTTCTTGACTCGTGCCCTAGTCTGAATTAGGCACTCCACAATCAACTGACTTGTAGTCAGTACAGTCAACTTACAGTTAGTGCAGTTGACTAGGCTATACTAAAATTAACTTGCTAAAAATAGCAGTCAATATTATTACATGCCGAATTATAACATTCTGTTTCTATAACAACTGACTTGAAATGCGGTGATAACGAAGATAAATCTAAAGATAATAATAACGTTATTTATTCAATTTTTGCCTCCCTAACGTCTTATATTTGCCTCCCTAACGTCTTATATTTGCGAATTCAAAGTATATAGAAAATCTCATAATTAAAAAACTGATCAAGGCTCTTTTTGAGGCAAATAAAGGAAATATCTATGAAATATAGGGTTGGAAGAAAACTTTTCCAACCTACAGAATTAAAAAATTCGATCTAAAACCCATTAGAGAAATTCAAAATCAAAGTTAATATTTATGATCTTCCATACGTTATATAATGCTATAGAATTGAAAATATGTAATGAAAAAAATTTATATAAAACGTATATAAAACCTAATAAATGATTCAACGATATTGTTGAACGCGTACAACACTTTTTTCAATAAAATCATAACCATGATAAAATGTTTACTATATCTAAAAAAAATACTATCACTACAAATTAAAACAAACTTTTAATATCACTAATTAAAAGATTTTAATATTGTGAGTTTCTCAACTTGAATGTAATATCATTAGAAACCAATTTACTTGGTTAGAAAATGTTTATAAATCAAAATAATATCCAGATAGGTGCCTGCTTAATTTCTTAAACATTTCAATATTCTATAAATCATGCAAAAATACAGCTTAAACGACAAAGAAGCGTAAATGAATACGTTATAATTCATGTTGATATTATGAATAAAGATTTATATTATATAATGAAACGGGACCTTTATAATAAAATGTAAATATATAGGTTAAACTTGTAATTTTTGAAGAAAATATTGTAAATTCAGCTAGCTAAATTAATAATGAAAATTTGGTGAAATGAAATACGGAATAACCCTTCAAACATTTCAGAAAGTGAAAATTCATTCAAATTTAAAGAACTCGAACCTAAATACTTAATTTTTGAGTTTGGCGAGGGTAATATACCTAATGATCAAATAAATGAAGGGCATATATTTCGAGCCCTACTTTCGAATTCACACCCTTTAAACTTTTAAAAAATGTCATTATATTTTTAAATTTCTTTCCTTGTAAGAAGAAGGCATCTTATTGAATTAATTATCATGAATGTAATTACATTAAATTTAGTGAAATACTTACCTTTTAGAGAAAAAACATTTAATGGGACAGTAACGACGAAAAAAGGAAATTCTTTTAACTTTGCAATTGAATACCTACTCAAATCCTAATAATAGATATTTTGGTTTCCCCGAAACCAATTCAATCACTCAAAATTATATTCATTTGACGTAAAATAAGTGAAAAAAAAATAATTCTAAGATGATTTGATTGGTTATGATTTCGTGATTAAAAATAGATTCAAAATTGAACTTTTCATAATATTAAATCTTCAAGGTATTTACGATGCCAAAGATCCAATACTTGGTCGTTATTGAGTGCTCTCAATTATATATAATTAGGAAAGTTATTTATATAACCCGAAAGAAATTTTCAATCCAATAGGAATACTTATTCATAAGACCATCGACGTTGTAACTTTGTCGATTCAAAGTGTGGTCGAAGTTACAGTCGTATTGTAAAGTTAAGGTAGTGGATTTTTTTTTTCTCCAAGTTTGGCAGACCGCTAACCGGTCTACATATTACTTTGGAAAGGTAATTTCTTGGCCTATGCCCCACATTAAATAGTTTGTTTTACTGTAATTTACTTATAACCAAGGCATTTAAACTTCTTTGAACTGCATTTAAAGATTATTTAAACACTACAGTCTTTTTGGTTTGTAGTGCTAGTGATAATAAGTTTTCTATAATCATCATCTGGGAATGAAACTGTTTTCTTTTATATTATCCACTGCTAGTAATACGTTAGTTTTACGTTATTCCATGCGTAATCACGAAAATAAATGCTTTCTTACATTTCCATTCTAATTCTTCAATATATAAACAATTTGACCACGCCAATTAATTGAGCCCATATCGTTAATAACCTAGTAGTCTTTCAATTATTTAGGGTACTTTTACCTCCAATTTTGTCCATTATTATGTGATATCTTACCAAGTGGTCTTTTGAAGTATCCTTCGATCTTTATAGTCATCTTATTACTATTTATAAACTTTTTTAGGGCCTTATTTGATATATCTTTCGTTATAGCATTAGCTCGGTTATCTTTGCTATCGATTCATTGAAACTCGTTAATCTCCCTGTTTTTATAGGCTTCGCAAAGAGCTATTAAGTCTATTATAAAGAGTTTTTTGTTGGTTGTTCTTAGTCAAGAAAGTCACTCGAATAAGCTTTTTTAATCGGTACAAATAACGACGGAAATAAGCAAAATCATTAATTATTAGGACACTATACTAAGTACTTTCCACATGAATATTCCAATATTAGAACCGGTTATTATACTATAGACTTCGAAACCTAGTATTCTTCGTGTAATTCTTGGGAATTGAATAATATTTGAGTGAATTAAGTTACCCGTAATGTCGAATTAATTATACTACAATTCATTCTAGTTAAACAATATTTAAAATAATTGGATTTATAAGGAAAGATTTGTATTATTTGTATTGGAGACGCCATTGAAAATTATCAACTTAATCTTCGAGGAATTAATGAATATTATATTAATTACTCTATTCGAATTGTTTTTTTACTACACTCATTGTTTATTCAAACGGTTGTAGTACTTATCAACTCGGGTTTAGGTTTATATCATGATTCACAAATAATATGATACCTTCAATGAGAATATATTCGCGATATAATTGTTACAAATACGTTGCTTAAGTTTTTTAAGTTTTTGCTACGTGAGTTTATCGATTCAAACCAGACTAATAAGTTACCTTTTTCAATGTAAATTACGGTATTTAGAATTAATATCGTTAATATTATGTATAAGGAATGACGATCAGTTGAAATTGAGTTGTTTGAACTCAGTCAAAGTCTTAATCTACCTGTAATTCAAGAGATTCGATTCCTTAATCATAAGTAAGTTTATTACTACGAAACCAAAAATTCCAACGAAGAACGTAATGTTAGCTTATATACATATCATACCAATATCATTATCGTTTTACGTAATAAAAGATCATAGGTCATAAATGAAGTATTGTATACATATTTTGAATTCAAACCGAAAATAGTAGGTTAGAAACCAATGAATACTTACTTGAAATAATTTGTATAATAGTTTAACGTATCGTATAACTATTTTTAACAATGATTTTCTACTGCGTTTTTAAGGTAACTTCAACAACATTATTTTTCATAAATAAGTAGCAAATTACGTATATACTTAAGTAATGTCACGTATATCAAGAGTGAACCTTTCACTAATATTTTCTATGAAACTTGCTATGAATACGACTACTAGGTATTAGCTTATTTTCTAAATTCTTAAATATTAGGTAAGGATTAAGTTTTTGAGTTTATCTCCGTATTCTGAAACAATAAAACATATATTTTCATATATTTTATCCGTGATTTTTCTGTTAACTTCGTAAATAATCTTGAATTTGAAAGCTTTAACGATAAAATCATGAAGTTCAAAGTTACGTTGAGCTACAAATTATATATTTTTTCGTGTAAAAAATTCATCAATTTAGATTTCATCGCTTTTGTAAAAGAAAGGTTTTACCCGAGGTTTGCATCCTTTGTACATACGAAGCTTGATTAATAGGTACTTGTTATCTTTTTCGTTTTTATTACCCTAAATAATTATATACGTACTTTCCGGTTCATATTCCTCATACTTATGTTTTCTATTCATTCATTTCAGTAATCAGACATTCCACTTTCGCTTTATCAACTTATTAATTACTGATAGAGGTGGGTTATGTTAGGTCATTTGATCTTCTCATAGAGTTCTGTCGGTAGTGGCTTTAATATAAGGTTTAATATAGATTATACGTAATATCGCAACGCTACTCCAACTATACTTGAGATTTAAGATGCAAAAATTAAATTCAATCCAGAAAAACACAATTGTTATTCCATCGAATATAATGTGAATAATGATAGGCCTTTAGATTTTGCAATATTTTCGATTTGCATCGGTCGAAGTAACAGTAGTATTTTGTGGTCAAGTAATTGATAGTTACATCTAATTTTGTTAAACCGCTAGCCGGTTTACAAACTACTCTGTATGACCAATTGCTTGGTCTGTGACTCATATTGAATCAACTACTCTATTGCAATCAGCTTCTAGTTGATATAATTAGCTTTAACTAAATTTCATTTAAATTCTATACTAACATTAACTGCTTTTTATTTTGTAATGATGGTACGTATTATTAAAAAAAAACTTTTGGTTACGCATATTCTTTTCCATATTTTTCCCACTACTATTTATATAGTAGTTTCATTTTCTATTACTTACAATTTCGCCAACAAATGTTTCGTCCTTTTTGTACTCTAATTCTTTAATACATATAATAACATAAAAAATTCAACCGTACCATTTAATTAAGTTCTCATTGATAATAGCTTTAGCATTCTAATAGTATTCCAATTTTTCAAGGTATCTTTGTTTTTATTCCCTCTCTAACATCACATAATACCTTAAAAATGGTCTCTGAACGTAACTTTCGATTCGTATGTTTAGTTTATTACTATTCACAACTTTTTCCAAGTCCTTATTCGGTATGACTTCTGTTATGGAATTAGTCGTGTTGTTTCTATTATCGATTTAGCGTAATTCTTCAATTTCTCAACTTTCGTAAGCTTCGCATAATTCTGTTATATTTATCATCAAACTTTTTTTGTTGATTATTATAGGGTTGAAATATTGTTCTAATAGGATTTAGAAATCAGTACAAATAACGATCTAAATAGGTGAAATCCTCAGCTACCTAATCACGATATCATATGTTTTACCTATAAACATATGTATATTAAAATCAGATATCATACCGGAGGATTAGAAAATAATTATATTTCGTATCACCTTTTTACACTTGATAAAGATCTAGAAAATCGAGTTCCCTATCATAGCGAATGAGTCGCTTTGTAATTTATCCTCGTTGACTATTATGAAAAGTAATTCGGTTTGAAACAATAGGTTAGTAGCATTGGCGAAAAATATATTCTCAAAAATTTTAAACTTAGTTTTCAATAGGTTAATAGGGATCATATTGATCCCTTGGTCCAACTTCTTTATTTTCCACTCTAATCGTTCAATAAATCAATTTCAATACTTATTAATTTGTTGTTGGATTTATACTATAAGTAATAAGTCTTACAATATCTCTAATTGGTATAAAGTCGAGATATAAGTACTACAGAAATATTAATCCAAATACTTTTAAGCTTTTGCTAAGTTTGTTTTATTAATTTTAGCTAACCTAGTATGATAGCCCTTTTGCTATAAACTAAGATATTTGACGTTAGTATCATTAATATCATATATACTACTTGATAATCCATTGAAGTTAGAGTATCTTTTTCTGGTTGAAATATCAATCAGCTTATAATTTCATACTTTGAAATTTCGATCGTATTCTACTTCTCTGCTACAAAGCTAGCAATTTTAATAAAAAGGTCATTCTTACTTTATATACCTCCCGTAACGAAATTTCCATTTACTTATGCAATTAATAGTTATATATTTCAAATTTAGGAAGAAATGTTCATTTTCAATTAGAAATACGATTAATAGGTTAAAATTTGATAAATATCTGTTTTAATGAATTTCAATCGTGATTAAACGTATCGTATATTTATTTCCAATAGGTACTTATTACGGAATTTTTAAGGTAACTTTATTCAATTAATATTTGGTTGATAAGTAGTAAATTACGTGTACGCTTAATTAAGATTATAGTTATAGAAGGTGGGTTTCTTCTTTGAACTTGTTATTGAATTTGTTGTCAATACGAATACAAAGAGTTGATTAATTTTTTAAATTATCCGCGATTGCGTGACCATATAGTTTTTGCCTATACTATTATATTCTGAAGTGATAAGACGTAACTCTTTGTACGGTTTATCGATAGTTTTTCCGTTGATTTCGTGAGAAATCATCGACTTGAAAATCGTAAAGTTGTAGTTGTAGAGGTTCAAGTCGCTTTTAGGTATGAATTGTGTAACTTCTCGTATAAAAATTTATTAATCTAGATCTTATCGCTTTTCTTAAGGGGTTCATCTAGTATTTTAATTTTTTTCATCTAGAAATCTTTAAAGTTATTTTATAATTATCCTTTTCTTGCATATTGACACAAATAGTTATATAGGTGCGCCTTGGTATATATTTCTTATCTTTCGAATTCCTCTTCTTCGGTGGTCATTTGCATTGCCGTTGTTTCATCGGTTTGTTAATTACTGTTTACAAGGGGTATAGAATTATGTTGGCTTATTGTTTTGTTTTTACTACTTCAATCGTCATTTGCTCAAATATATGGTTAAGTTTAGGTTATGAGGAATACTATAGGATCATTAGTAGTTTTAACAACTATTTTTGTGTTGGAGATATTAAAGACTTGAAATATATTATCATATTTACCTAGCTTTCATCATAGGATGATTTAGCTTTACAATAGTAAAGTTAATACGGGGATTGTTGTGTGACTCATCTTGGTGTTAAAACCGTTATTGACTTATCGCCTGCCAAATTTCGTCCATGGCTTTTTTTAAGGCATTTCCGTATGCTGTTACCTTTTTATATACTCTTCAGAGCAGAATATTCTTTATCACTGGTAAACTTGGTATTAGGCTATTGGAGATTATAGAGTTATTTAGACCTTTTGCTGCCATTTAAAAACGTACATTATAATCTGTAAAACTTTCAATCTTTAACAAAAGAATATTATACTTTTTTATAAATAACTTGTATGTCATTTTAACATTTCCTGTACTTCAATTGGCACAAATAGGTATTTTATGCTAAATTACTATTATCCCGATATTAGTATGGAACCTCACCGTAGTTAAGTTGATATTGGTGTCATGAACAATAATATGTAGTGGTTCTAGGTGTTTGTTGATTTATAGCATCATTAATACCCTTCCAGTATTTTCAAACGATAGAGACTTAAGTAATTTAATGTGAAAAAAGTTACCGAGTTCACAACATGAAGAATATGTTTGTTATTTAATTAAAAGACGTTAGCCAAGATTTAACAATTGAAGTTACTATAGTCTTTTGAAGGAAACTTAAACTTTTTGGGTATTTGGGTATAAGTCTGGCAATAGTAATGTAGTTTTTCAATGGTTATCAACGCGAGTTATTTCGAATTTTTATGCCTTACAGACTTGTATACTTCATATAGTTTGTTAACAGTTGGGTAATGAACATATCGATGTAATTAACGCATCTTATACTTCGTTAAGTTTCTTAACATTACCTTTAATCCTTTAAGATGAAATCATAAGTCTCTATTTGTAGGAGAGGGGAAACTTTCAACCTTCCTCAATCATTTTATTGACTTTAACATTAAATTTAACGACAAACAATTTTACATTTTCAAGTAAAGCAAGATTGGGGTATATGATTTAAGAATATGAAAGGTAACTAGATTAGTCATTATTAGTATAGTCGTCGATTCTAGTAACAATAAATTTTCACTCAAACCGATGCTAATCTCAGCTCTACCTGGATTTAAATTATGTATTTCTGAAGTGTTAGCGTTTTTTGTCCATGGTGTAATGTATTATGAATACCCTTTTGTTAAGTATCTTATGGTCCTCATATTTGAAATGATTTCTAGAAACATATGTTTTGCAGAAATATTACGAAAATTAAAGAAATGTACAATATTTGGGCTTTGGTTGTTATAGCAAAAATAAGGGTTTTTTTTTGATAATTAGTATAATAAGGCGTGTTTGGTGAATGAGTAATTTGTTTTAGAAGTAATATATATATGCGATATTACATGCTTTAACGCCCAACTTTTAATTGTTCAACGCGTTGTTATCTTTATAGTTGACGACAAGGTTTAAATAGTTTTTCTTAGAAAGAATATAGTATAAGGGGTAATACATTACCTATTGATTATGGCAGTTAGCAATATGGTAATGAATTGTTTAATAGCCACACTTTTTATAAATCCAATACTTTTTGTTACTATCACGACGATAGTACCTGCGGTTTTTATAATATTATTTGGGTATTAGTTTATTACTATCGTTAGTATATTTTTTTAATTCATGGACTTTGAACCAGATTTTAAGCTCGTGAAACTTCTGTATTTACCGTTCATATAGTATGTAATTACTGAATCTGCATTATTCTAGGTAGAGAAACCGGTAAATAGCGAATATATACCAAATAACTTTTGCTTACGTGTTATTATAATCACAAATGAGAACCATAATTAATTAAAAAATATTTTAGGTGGAATTTATGTGTTATAAGGTAAATTTAAACTTATTAACTCAAGTAATAGCCGCCTGAGTCTATTTTCGAAGTTTTATTTCGTTACCTTGTGTCTTTTACATCATTCGTTGGCATAATATCAATTTGTTGAATATTTAGTTTAGAACATCTATTGGTGTTTACTTTTTTTTCGTTATTATTATTTTATACTATGTTATGGTCTAATTCAAGTGATATTACGTAAGTTGGATATCGTGTTCGAAATAGATTTTTATTCAGTTACAGATTTTATGAATAGTAAATGATTGAATTCAAAAGGTTAGGTTATAATCTCTGGTGTAACCCATAAGGATTTCTGGAAATGTTGATTGTAAACCTAAGGGTTGAATTTCTATATACTTGTTTATAAACGGTAATATCTTCGTGTTAAATAGCTTATAGGGTTTTTTATTATACTTTTCTATGTCATTCTAAATATTTGTAAAGTTTTTGAAGAATTGTAATAAGTTTGTAATTAATATCAACTATTTCGACTGGTTATAGAAGTAAGTTACAATAATCACGCTAGTCATCGATGGTGTTTCTTAAAATTATATCAAATTTTTATTTATTTAAAAGTTTCGGTGGTGAAGGTTATTGTCAATCGCCTAGTCCGAAAGATAAAGTCTGGTGGTAGGGTTTATAATGAGTTTAAGGATATAGAACTACCTTTTTAGTTTTTTGTATAGATACGTTACACGGAGCTCTAGTTTAAGGGATTTGAAGATTTGAAGAAAATTTCGATGGTTTTAAAGATCCTCTTTAATTAAACGTTGGATAACGCCAACCTTAATTTCTTTTGACGCCTAAGCAGCTGTTGTTTTACGTGTTTTGCCTTCGCCGATCGCTTATTTCTCGTTGTCATGAACGGGGATTGAATGACCTAATAACTTAACCGGTTCCTTAATGTTAATATATAGAGAGTTATTTCTTAAGGGTTTAAAGATTTAATTTACTTGGGGATTAGAGGAGAGTTTACTAGAGCCTGTCTAATGATATTAATAATAATTATCAATACTTTTCTCTTTCTTTCATGGGTTTTTAGTTTCAGTATCTTAAGGGTATTCCTTCAATTGTACCAGTTCGAAAAATATTTTTTCCAATCTTTTTAAAATCTTGTTCAGAAGGAAGATTATTCGCTTTTAAACCTCTGATTTCAACATGGTCTTAACAACTCGTTAAATTGTGTCGGTAAGGTCTCAAACCTATTGTTTCACGTGAAAATAGATGTAGAGAAGATTAATCGTAATATTAGTAATTTTAGTATAAAAGATAATGATACGAAAGAGTATCTAGAGGTTCACGTCACAGGTGAGGGTTTATAAGTCCTTACCCAAATCGTACTAATTTAGACCGCTCTACGTATTGCCATTCGGTCTAGTATAGCCATTTTAGACCGATTTATGTATGGAGTACTTTGCGTCTTATAAGAGTGTAGCCTACAATGTGACACGTTATTGTACACTTTGTAGGAGTGTACCCTGTAATATAGTGTACTGCTACTTGCCCTATGTATACTATTTATAAGGGTATATAGTAATACTCACATCGACAATCTTTTTTTTCTTCCTTATATACTCTGTACCTATAGCCTAGGAGTAATGGTGTTGCTGCTATATTAATTACAAAATTTCTAAATCAGCAAGTTTCCATAGTAACAGTATTGTTGTCGCATTAATTGCAAAAGATTTAAATTAGTAAGTTTGTTTAGGATTAGCAAAGTTTAGCCGAGGTAATTTTTATAGTTCGGGTTTGGTTAGTATAGTTCAATGGGAGCAATATAATTCGTAATAGCACCTTTTTGGATTTCTAGTAGAGGTAATTGTGTAGGGGTGATTGCATAGGAGTGATTGTATAATTACGTGTTAGGTCAGTATAAAGAGATATATCGTTATCGGCCTATGCAAAACCTCTTGTCTTTTTCTTCCAAAGGCGCGTAATCTAACCAGATGCAAGTTCCCATTTTAATTTAACTTTTATTTCTAATAAATAAACCAAGTTATATCCTTACTTTATCTTTGTTCCCTTTACTCAAAATAGGCCGTTTCTATAGGTAGGTTACTTAACTAATAAATATTACTAACGTTTCCTTTAAATAGATAACGCATAAAAACCGAACCACAAAACGCTATCTAGCGCATAAGCGGCGGCGCGCCGCTGCCGCCGCCGCTACCGCTGCCACCTACAGCACCACTACTACTAATAGTAGTAATCCTCCCTTTTCGGGTATCATCTTTTCTATTGCCGTTACGCTAACCGCCCCCACTACTTCGCTCGCCATTACATTGCCAAGTCCCGCCACTACCGCCATTATACCGCCTAGCCCCTTCGCCGCTACACCATCTAGCTCCGCTGCCGCCATGTCACCCAGCCCCTTCGCCGTTACTACCGCTGCGACCTCCTTTTCCTCCCCCTTTTCTCACTCTTTTCCCTCCCCCTTCCCCAACTCCCAAGGGGAGAAGCAGGGGGCTCTTAAAGTTATAAACTTTACCCTCTCCCTACGAGTAAAAACCCCATTACCTGTAAAGTTCCCTTTACGCCATAAGCGCAGCCTGGTGTAATTATATTAGGGTTTATATGCTTTTAACCTATTTATTTGTATACTTTTAATCTTTTTCGTTTTTGGATAAGGCATACGAGGCGGATTTACTTCGTTGCCTCGAGATCTGTATTATTAGAGTACACTATGGGGCCATTTTAATGCGTAAGGCGTTAAAAAGATGTACCCGGGTCCGTAGCCCCGGGTTGTTAATAAATACGCCTAACGTGTCATATGTCTCGTCCGCGGTTGCGGGTAAATCCGTTAACGATTGCTATAAAAGTAAGGGTTATTCGACCCGTTGTCACCGTTACGAACGGATTGGAAATTCGTACACCCTTATTCCAGTGGTCCTAACGCCTTAAGCCAAAGTCGTAATACGTATTCGCCAGCTTTTAAATAAAGTTTTAATCGAACGTTCAAAATTTTCTTTGGTAAAATTATACCATTCGGGGTGATCCGAAAACATTCGCGGCCGAAAATAACTAAAACAAACCGATACTAAATAATATTAGGTGTTAACTAACGGATTTGAACGACAGCCACCGATACCGCCTGGAAACGGATCTTCCGCATGTATTACGTAAGTAAATTTAACGGCGTTATCATACGCTGCCATAAGGAGGGTAATCTCTCTTTTATGCCTTTACCTAAGGGTATTGTTATGGTTCGACCTACGATGGTAAGCCAAGTAAGTGCTCAATGGGATTTACTATTAAGGTGCGGAGGAAGACTAGAAGAGGCTACCGTGGCCCAATGTGTAGGGCCTTTGGGTAGAACCAATACCCAGCCTGTCACGTGCCCTTACACGTGCCGTATATGGACCGTATCCGGCTTGTACCCAGACTGTACCCTATCCGCGCTCAGGCCGGGCCCAGGCCGGTCGTTACCTAATCCATTACTTATATAGTTACGTAACTTATAAGTTTAATAGTCAATAGCCTAAGTCCATAACATGTCCCTTTTTCCCCAGATACTATAAAGATTACAGCACTCCACTGGATAAACACACAATGCGGGCTGTACCCTCCTAATACGCGGGTCGAACGTAGGCCGATGATATTACGTTTAATATATCGTATAACGTTTCGGCCGGCCTACCTTATGTTGTCAGCGTTGTATAACGTACCTATTAATGCGCTGTATAAAGTATTTTTCTTATCGCCAGCACTGTATAGCATACTTTTTAACGCGTTGTTTAATATAACTTTTTTGCCACTAACGTTATATAATGCACCTTTTAATGTGTCGTACAATACAACCTTTTTACCGTCAATATCTTATAGCACATTATGTAAAGTTAGACTTTTGCCTTTTTTGCTATGTAACGCGTTTCGTATAATACGTAACCCTTGCCGAATCCGGTTTACAAATCCTTATAAATACGGATTCCTTTATGTAATCTCCAAAACTTCCTCTTTTTCCCTTTTATACTACTTCCCTCCTTTCGTTAGCCACCCCCGTTATAACCCTTTTAACTTTTCTTTATATATATTAACCGGTTATTTGCACTAATATATCTTAGTTTTTTTTTCTAATTTATTATTATAGGCGACGTGTATAACGGTTTTAATTTGGATTACGTTACCGTTAGCATTCCTAAAAGAGATAACGAGCCTTCCCGTAAGGCATATTACTTTATTATATATTCATACCCTGCCATTAACTGCCTATTATTTCCCTGTTGCGTTATAAGAAATCTCTTTATCTTTAAAAATAGTAAGAATAAAAACAAGATTTTTCTGTTACAGGTTAAAAACGCCTATATATTATATATTCACTACCTTTTAGATTTTAATATTACTTTATTTTACGTCTGGATTTATCGGATATGAGGGTATCGTGTATGTCGAAAGGTTTATAATAAGGTAAGCTTACAAATAAACCTTATAAAAATCCTAACCACCAATTAATTCCTTGTCGTAATATATTTAAAAGATAAATTTATTTACAGCCTTATCCGGTTTACGTGCCCTTTTATATCAATTAGTTATTACGATAAATGATAGAACCTATATTTCATTTTTTACGCTAAAACTTTAAATAGATATCTTGGGTTATCGACCCGTTTTAACCTCCGTTTTTTTTAAATTAGTTAATTAGTTTACCCAGTTTCGTAATATTATTCGGGCGTAGGGAATTTTTATTATACCGGCCGTTTAAGTTGTTACCCCTTTAACTATACGTTTATGCCGTCTTTTCCTTTCGAGTCCGTCTTTACCCTGAACCTTTTCATTACCGTCCACTATATCGCCTATTTATAAAAATAGGACGTTTTTAGCCAACCAAACTTTAACGTATAACGTTTTCGCTCCAGCCACCTTTAATTACCGTTGTATACCCTTCCGTAATTTTAGCCTAAAGGGCTAAAATAATATAAATATTTAGGTTATATCTTGAATAATTAATATAGGTTACAACTTCTAAAATATTACGAATAACGTTTAGGACTTAACTATATGATCCCCGATTTTACCCGTATCTTATTTACTAATTTTTAAAAAAAACGAATTAATCAGGTTAATCGCGAACGGGTGTAAAATCGTACCCAGGTCGATCGTGTTACCCGGGTTTAAATTAACGTATTATAATTTTTAATAACCCCTTTAAACGGTTACTTCTCCCGCCCCACCCCCCGTTCCATTCCTTATTAACCGTTATCGTCAGCTTTTTTTAACGCACATCCCTTTTAATACTATATTTCATCGTAGGCCTCCTTTAACGTTTGTCCCTCCTTGTATTATTCGCTATCGAATTCTTTTAACGTTAGACCCTTTTCGCGTTATCCGCCCTTTTTAATGTCGCCTCGTATCCGTTCCGCCTTTTACCAATCCCCCTTTTCGGAGTTTACCAGTTTCCGTTGTACCTTTTACCGACTACCTCTTTTAATATCGCCTAACGCTCGAAACTAGTCGTAATAAGGTACTTAACGTTAATAACGCCGGCACTCGTAAAACTTAAATAAGGATAATAATAATAAATAAGTGGATTTTCGCTAAAATGTAATAAAAGTTACTTTATGGTCGGATATGTATTCGAAGTAGTCGAGTAATATTTACCCAGCCCCACTTATAATATTATAATTTCGTTTAATGATAAATTCGCCTTTTTATTTATAAGTAAAATGTTATTTGAAGGGTATAAGCGATTCGTTCCGCGTTTATTATTTGGAATAAGTTCAACGCCATTGTCTAAATACCAGGTTATCGTAAACCCGAATATATTTTTATTTCGCTTTGAATCTATTTAAGAGAGCAATATACTAACAATTTTCCAATCATTTCCACTTCGGTTCATTGTAACCCTTTTATTTAAATAATATGTCATAAATCTCGCCATTCCCCGTTTTTACTGCGAGGATATTTATCCTTTAAATTCCTTGTTTTTACTGTTCTTTATATCGTTAGTTATTAAAACTGGTTTCGGATAAGTATCTTATAAGATTTACGAAGGAAAAGGGTCCAAAACCGTCCGCTTGATTAAATTTATATAAAATACTGGATGTTTATTAAATATATTTGATACGATATTAAACGGGTTCAAAATACCGACTATCCGGTATCAATTATGAAGTTAATTAAACTTTTCATTCGGATAAATAATTTCAATATTACGAAAGTTTAATTAAATTTCATCACTCACCCTATATCGTTTCGCCGAACGTCGCCTGCGATTCGCCGCCGTTCTTATTTGCTATTCAATATAAGGTATCGTTGCCTAAGCTAATTCTGTCCCCTCACGTAAATAAACCAAAAACATAATAACTCATTTTACCGGATTAGTTAACAACTTTATATTCCCGTTTACCTTTAAAATAAATAAAATTTTATATCCATTTACTAAACGGTTTGTATTAAACCCAATACCTATTAATTTTAGATTATTTAACGTAAATTAATAAACGGGTACATATAAAGCCTAATTGTATAACGAAAAGGCGATGACGATACGAAGGAACTTTTAAACCTCGTAATTTACCTATTTAATACCATTATTAATTTATAGGTAATACGCCACAAATAAAAATTATTCGACTTTGATTATGGAATAAAATATTGTTTAAAATACACTTACCTAATTTAAACCGCGATTATTAATAATAAAAGCTAAAAACCTATAAAATATCCATTTAATATCCCGAAAACCCTCCGCATACATATTGGCAATCACAAACAACATAACCTTTAATTAAATGAATTTGAAAAAGCGATTCGTAGTAACTAATAAATATCGAAAGATATTATTAATAACTAGTATGTCAATTATAAAGGCGACCAAAATATACGTTGAATATCGGTCGGAAATAAGGAGAGGTTGAAAGAGGTTTTACCGTAAGGTAAGATAAGGTTTCATATCGTTATATTATATATATATTCGATATAAACGTCGAATATTTACGATTATCTCTTTTTAATTGTAATTCCGTTAAAAAAACGATATAACTCATTTCAATCGGGATAACTCATAGTAAATGAATTTTAAATTTATTATAATATCCTTGTTATCAATATTTTCTAATTCGGTAACTATAAGTAACTACGGTAACGTAATACCTTGCGTGGGTTAATCCCATAGTTTATAATTTCTATTAATAATCTTGTTTTAAATAGGAAACGCTTAACGCTTTCGAAAACCGTTAAAAGGTAAACCTTATATAATAGATCATTCGTTACTTTTTCATTTTAAAATGCCACTAACATACAAGAACCAGAAATAAGGGAATTATTCGATGTTAACAATACCGGTAAACTTAATACGGGCCGGACTCACGACGGTACTACCGGTACCGTCGTATCAAAATCCCTTAACGTTATCCCCGATAACGTCCCGGGCGCGAGCTAGGCCCGGGACAGTATCGCCTTCAACAACTTTTCGAAAGCCACTGACCCCTTTTTGAAATACATAACGTCGTAATTTATCAATTAGACCTCCGTTTCGCTTAAATCCTTTATATAAACCGCCATAATTTATATTCCTTTGATATATAAATTTATCAATACTACGTTTAATATAATAATAAAAATAAGTTAAAGAACCTACTCGCGACATTCTTTGACCTTAGATTTATCTTATAACTTGCGGGTTAACGTATCCTGGCGGACGCTTAAAACTTCAAGCCTATACTGTAAGTAATATAAAAAAAGGAAAAGGACTTCAACCTATTTAACCAAACGTTCTGAAATCAATTTTAATAATAAAAAATACTCCAATCTTTTATAATACGTTAAAATCGTAAACGGCATACGAATACTACGTAACTCAGAAAACCACTCCTATAAATAAGACACCACCATGAAAATTTCCTTATCGTAAATAATATAGTTACGTTTTGTATCTTTTAATCGTATAAAGTGATAATTTATTAACTTTAAAATACCATCGTTGTTTTGTTACGATAAATACCTTTTCAACGTCATTTCCGAATAATTAATTTTCATTACTATTAATCGGTTTGCATTTTAATATACCAAAATCGAAACTATAATAAAGATATCCTTTAAGGTTTAAAATACATGTTCCTCACGTTCCATCCAAACCTAATGAATACCTTATTTCGTTAAATGGATGAAATATTTCGCTAGCTTCAAAAATTTATTAATAGAATTATAATAGAAGTTGGTAAAACCTAAGAAGCTTCGAATTTTACGGACCGTACGTAATAACTCCTATTCACGAATTACCCAGACTTTTTCGGGGTTAATTTGGATACCTACCCTAATCGTTATAATAAAGCCTGAATATTTTATTTTGTTAATTATGAAGTCGTAGTTTTTCAAATTCAAATTTAACTTCATATTACGAAAACGGTTTAAAATTACGTAAACTCTTGTAATATAATTTCACTTAATATTTGTTTTAAGAAATGGTCGTTTTAATATATTGTAATATAATTATTTGAAATATTCATTTTATATAATTAATATATCGTTCAAACGTCGCCGGCGCTTTCGCCAACTTAAAAGGGGTAACTAGCTATTTAAATAACTTAAATAGTATGTAAAACGCCATTAATTCCTCCTACCCAAGTACTACTTGAATACGGTAAAAGGTCGTTCGAATATCCAACTTCATAAGTTATATCGACTTCAACAACATACGTAAGGTCTCTTTAATTAAAAGTAAAGGAAAACGGTTTTACTTTATAATTTTATTTCGTACCCGATAATCGACATAAAACCGTTTTTCCTCCTTTCAGCTTACTAAGAAGTAATACTGGCATTATAGCTGATAAGGAATTTACTCGAACCTAACCTTTATTTATTAATTTCGTAACCTGTCGTCTAAACTTAAATTTTTTTTTTGTAATATCGAATATGACGATCCTTAAAGTCGTTTCGGTAAAAATTTAGCTTCGTTCGATTTAATATAAATATAGTAATTGAATTTACTTTATATAAAGATTAAGTTATAATTTTATCTTTATCGAATAGGTCGTGAAATATAACTAATTTCGGTAAAAAAACGTAACTAATAATTTACTTTTTTAACCGTAGTTGTGGTTATTATTTACAAAATCCGCGTTATTTCGTAAAGGCTTATAATACAAATTGTTCGAAACAGGTCCCTTATACATTTTACCTCTTAATACGAACGTACGTTAATTCAGAAAAAACCGAACCTACCACGACGTATATATTTTTTTATCCTAAAACGTATTGATATTACGTCGATTACCAAATTTCCCTAATTTTAACTTATGAAACGGTTACCACCCACATTTAAAATTGCCTTTTAATATTGTATCTACAATATTTCAAAAATTATATCTCGTGTTATTGCAGGAATAATATATATTAATATCGTGTTCGACTATTTATTAATATTTCTACGAAACTTCACTATTTGGGAAATACGCATATTTTACCGTAACCCTAATATCATACCGAAATTTCGCGAATATAATAACCAAATTTACTTTATCCTTAACCGTTATATCGAAGCTTTACTTATAATATAATAATAAATATAGTTAAAATCGACTTAAATATTTAAAAAGTTGGTATTATTTAAAAGTAGAAAAATAAAAAATGGTTGTTGGTTTATACGTATTTTAATTAAATTAAATTCCTTTTTACTTAATTTTGTAATTACGCCATCAAAGTTATACAACCCTTAAATAAAATTATATTTAAAATTTAGGTTTTCCCCGTCGCCGTTAATAGGAAACCTTTCTTTACTTTTTTAACTTGGGATGTATATATTTACGTAAGAGGTAATATCGGACGAAAATCATTACCATGTTAATAATAGTCTGATAAGCTATAACATACGTAACGCTCCGAAATAAGCCTAACTCAAAGTTCCTTTATTATTACTTACATCGCCCTATGTTTCTAATCCTAAATAAGTATCGAACGGGTTTATTAAGATAACTAACCGCAATATCGAAATAATTGGTTATAATTACCACAGATTTTTAATAAAAACGTTTAAAAACGTAAATTCCCGTTATAACTATATTATTATGCGGTCGTTAAACTTAAATGGGTCCCGTTAATTAACGATTAACACGCCGCTTTAAATTTAAAGATCTCAACTTGTTGGTAAATTCACGGTATTTTACTAAAGTTACGATATAATTCACCCGGCTAACACTTACCATAATAAACTTCTCGCAAATACGTAACGATACGTAGAAACGTAAGTAATTGCATTTTATGGCCGAAGGCTAATATAGGTCGTTTATTCAAGATAAAAGAATTTCGAATCTAATAAATAATAATACTTACAGGTCTTTATTACTTATAACCAAACCTTCGAGTTTAATTAATATCTTATTCACGCGGTAAAGGTTACCGAAAACCGTCTTAATATAATCGAAAATTTTCCTTTATTATATATACATTTATATATTTCGACTTCGTAATACGCCGTAACCGCCTGCTTTACCGTTACTGTATAATATCCCTATACGTAAAAAAACGCGTTCCAACCCCTTGTAATTTACATTTTATTTACTTTGAATATAAATTTAATCTTTTAACGCGTTGATGCCCATGTAAAAGCAAACCCGTTAAATTACGTTTAATTATATTGCTTTTATTCGTTTTAAACCGGTGGAAACCTAACGCGAGTAACGGTTAATTCGGCTTCGAGTTATTAAATCTTCGCGACAACTTAAAAAAAATCGAACGTAAAGTTGATAGTTAAAGTCGATTAACCTGGTCATTGTAGTTATTGAATAACCAACGCGATATAACTTACAATATTCTGTAAATAAAAGATATCGGTTTAAATCGCTTTTCAAAAGACTGGAAGTATATTTATAAAGGTAGAAAACTAGGTATTCGCCGAAAGTTTTTTTTTTTTTTTTTCGATAACGTTAAAGTATAACGTTAAATTGTTAACGCTTATTATTGATTTATTTATCATAAGTCATATTCTTTCAGAAAAAAAAAAAACTTTAATAATATATTATAATCTAACCTACGATAGTAAGCTAAGTAGATACCAAATAGGATTTACTATTAAGATACAGAAAAAGACTTTGAAAGACTATCTTAGTCTAACGTATAAGACCCTTAAATATGGATAATACCCAACCCGTCACGTGACCTTACACGTGCCGTACATAGATCGTATCCGGCCTGTATCCAAACCATACCCTGTCTACACTCGATCTGGGCCCACACCGAGCGCTGCCTATCCCGTTACATGCATATTCACGTAACCTATAGGCACAATAGCCAACGGCTTAAGTTCATGACAGGTATAACTAATAAGGCGTAGGGTTACATTTTCACTAACGTTAATAACATTGATGGCGGTAATGGCGGTAACGTTGGTATAAAATGGGAAAATAATGGGGAAAACGGTAGGGACGCGATGGCGTCGCTCTTTTCCTCTAGTAATAGATAAATGCCCTCGGGTCGAGCTGGAATACCCGGCCAAAATACAATAAGTTATACAGTAATATTATAGCTTTCTGTAAAATAATCGTTTATAAATAATGTAAAATATATAAAATAAAAAAAATGTATATTAAAACTGGTGTAATATGTTAGGTTTTGAATAAAGCAAAGTAAATGGTAGAATATAATATAAGGTTGACATAGATGAAATAAAAAGTGGTAAAATAATAACATCGAGTAAAAATGGTAAAATGAAATGAAAAAAGAAATAAATGAGAAATTCCGTCGGGTCGAGACGTACAAAATAAACAGTGTCAAAATTTCGGAAGCGACGTGAAATAGTAAGGTTAAATAAAGGAAAAATCGGTAATCGACGCGAATGATATTATACGGGCCAATTCAAATTAGGAAAAAACAATAATATAGCCTATTAAGATCGCGAAACCTTTTTAATAACATTAACAAATGATATACTTATCTATATAAATGTTTTAAGGCTTTTTTCGATGTAACCTTAGTTATTATATCCGTTAGGTTGGATTTTCCGTCAATTTACCTTATTTTTTTCGATTTTACGGCTTTTATATAACTCGCGTTAGGCTATAATATCGATTATTAAACATTTTTCGTTTGCAATACTCAATTCAATCAGGCACTTATAAAGCGAAAAGGAGTTAGTATATACGAAAAAAAAGATAAGGCGTAAGCTATGGTCAAAAACAATTATCCGGACTGTTATCGCTATAGTAATACCTAAGTCGAAGCTTCCAACTATGCTATAAATTTCGAAAGCTAAAACGTTTCTCGTAACCCTTTTACATTTAGTAAAGCTTTAATGAATAATATTTCCTCGAAACGTAAAGTCTTTTCGAACCGATATTTTGTTACCGAAAACTAGGACAAAGCCTATCTATGAATTACAGTCGCTATTATTAGTAAAGAAGCCGCTAATAAAAACACAGTTTTATAATACGTATATCTAGCGGTACAAATCAAAAACCGCGTTTTAAATTGTATAATTGTTGTAGAAAACGTTTGTTAAACGCTTTTTATATATTGTCCATCGGGTCGATTTGGTACTACGTAGCTGCCGAGATTAAATGCCGTTTTTAGTTATATTATAAAAGTGATTTAAACGCTGCGTACGCATTAACATTTATATTCTTCGGCCCGCTTTACATTATTTAAAATGATAAGGGCAACTTTATCCAATTTTCCTTTTTGTATAAGATTTAAAACGATGTTTCGAAGGGTAATAATAACGCCGTTCAAGTCAATTATATTGTCTTTTATAAGGTACGTCTTAGGTTTCACTTTTAAGCCAACCTCTAAAAGTTTCCTCTTTTTACATGCGAAAAACGAGGTGTCACATAACGTTAGATCATCGTCCGTTTACATACTCATTAATGTAAAGCACTTTGAATGGGTTATCAATACTAATAAACTCGGGTTAAAAGTGAAGCTAGTTATTTCGAATCGTTTTTTATAGTACCCCTAATAAATATAGTATTAATGAATACCGGCTTTGGCTAAAATATAAAGTAGTTTTAAAATATGTAAGGTGGTTTCAAGCGGATAATGTTACCTAAGGTTTTTAGGCATATCAGCGTAAATCCATCGTTTAAACCGCTCCTTAAATTGGGTATATATTTACGTTATATTTCAAAGCTCGACATATAGGTTATATAATATGCTAAGGAGGGCTGGAATATAAGAATCAGGCTATATCTAACCCGTTAGAACGTAGGTAATTGTGTTATAATATCGTTTTTACCCTCGTCGTTATATCTTTTAATAATTGAGCAGGTCTTTTCGTAAGGTTTCCCGGTTTTTTTGTTGACTTCATAAATAAGGCAGGTTAAAAATATTTTATAAATATTGTAAACGATTGGGTCTAAAAGTTTAAAACAAAATACCCATCAATCGATTAAAGTTAACATTTCTATTTAGTTCAAATTATATAAATAAGGAACTTAAAGTTGTAATAATACTCTCTCGATTAAGCTTTAAGTTAAAGTTACGGTTTACCATTTCTTTTTTTATTACAAAGGAATTTGTAACAAATTTTCTAAGGTGTTTCTTAGTTTTCAAACTGATGGGGCATCCTCGGCGACAAGGTTTTGGTGGGGTTGGTATAAATAGGCCGCTTTTATTTAATATCGTCGGGTTAAATTCGCGTTTGGGGGGTAAAGTTAAAACCAAATTCGGCTTAAATTCGCTGTTTTGAGTAATATCTTATAAGCGGTTTTATTCGTCTTACGATTTCAAGCCTTCACTTTTCACCTCTTTTTTGTATTCGCGTACCATTATCCAGCGAAACGAACTCGTTCCATTTAATAAGTTAACAAGCATATTGTAACCTTTAAACCTGTTAATCCTCTAAAGGCTAATCAATCAATATTTCGTTCTTCAAACCAAAACTTAAAATTGTAATAATAGATCTAAAACGCTAGTTTTATATAGGCTATTCCTTATAGCCAATGTTTTAAACATATCATTCTTTACTTGCAGGGAACCTAATACCGTTATGGCTTTCGCTATAACATTAACTCTCTACACTAGATATGATAATAGGGCAAAGTTTATATAAATCCTTGGATAGGTATTAAAGATAAAAAGTGTAAGGATAAGCTTACTTAGGCTAAAAGTGTTATTAATGGCGTTAACCTCTATTTAAAGGATAAATTACTTGGAACTAATGCCTTTTAGTCTTTTCAACAATATTATATACGCTTTTTTCAATGGTCCGTAATATCGTTTACACTTTCCAATACCCTATAAAGCTTTTACTAGAATTTATTTACACTCGTTACCGGTTATTTAAGCTTTTGTGTGCTATTTGGTAAACTGAAAAGCCATGCCAGCGTCGTACGTAATTTAGTTTAAAAGCCTAAAGTAAACGTTTAACTAATAATTAACTAAGACATCATAATAATTTATAATGGAAACACTCCATGTAAATTTGGCGGCTGAAAATAATATTGTCATATCAACGAGGTAAGAAACCTGTTAGTTATTTAGATATAAGATATTAATAATGAGTTTGTAATTAAAGCTTATACCGTTCGAAGGGCGTGACTTAAATTATCGTAAGGCGTGTAAATATAGTTAACAGCCGTAATGAAACTTGTCGATAGCTTTAAGTACTTTTTTCCTACATTTATATAACCTAAGTCGTAAAACAAACTTAAAACACATTTTATAACTTGGTATTCGAATCGTCGATATAAAGTCCGTAATTTCGAGTAAGTTAAGTAAACAACCTTCATCGTACGTTTTTGGGGGAAAAACCATAAGTAGCCGAATTTAAACTAAAGCGGTATAAATACGCTATTTAAAACGCGGATAAGTTAATTGGTTATCTTGCGAACCTTAATTCCGGGCTTATTTATATTAACTAGTCAAAGCAAAAATAGTATTTCAAAGTTCATTATATAAAACTTAACCGGTTCGAAACGTGTATTTACAACGACTGTTCCGATCAATAACGCTTTGCTTTTATTAAACAGAACCTTTCGGTGTTTTTTTATTCGGTTTAGCCGAAACTTCGGAAACTTGGCCATAAACGCATCGAATTGCCGCTTTTTAGCTATCGAAATTTCGGCTACGTTAATGTTAAGTATAATGCCTTAAACCCTATTTATGTATTTGTCAAAGAGGGTGAATTGCGACGCTATATAGGTGTTAAAAACTTTGTTTACGTAGTTCAGGCTTACAATATATATAAAGGAAGTGTCTTGTAAGCTGGCGAAGATAAGTTAAGCGTTTTTATCGTTGTAGGCTAACAGGTAGGTATTATTATATTTTAGTTCGTTTTCTTCGGATATGTTGTTGTCATGGTAGGCGTCGAATCCATTATCTTTGTTTTTATACTCAGCTACACATGCTATAAAATTAGTTTTTATCTGATCTTTAAATATACACTCGGCCCAAAATTATTATTTAATCTAGATTTAATTGTAAACGAGGTGGTTTATAAACCAATAGCCGACTTTACCTTATACTATATACCGCTTTTACAAACCTATAAAACTCCATATATCTTTCCGCAAGTACTACTATAGTTTCAGTACAGTTTTTTTTATTTCCGAACGATCGTCTTTATTTTTCATTACCAAAATTTCCTCCCTAGTACCTATACTTTAGGCGTTCGTTTTACCTTAAGTGAACCTTAAATATTCGGTTTAAAATGTAGTAAATTATTTTGACAAGGTTTACTTTAGTGATTTAGTTTTCGTTATTAATTTTATTAGCTACAAATGCTAATCCAAAGCTTGCTTGTCAATGTATAAAGGTTTTAAACAATGTTTTGAAATTTGTATAAAAAGCTTTTAAGTCTTTTTCCGGTTTAAAAAAATATAAAGTCGAAATTTAGGTTTCTGCAACAAGCTTTCTTTACTACTTGGATAAACAGTTTATTACCTTTATATTCTATTCTAAAGGCTGTTTAGTATTATAACTCAAGGACCAACTGCAGACCATAAAATAGGCCAGCAGCCAGAAACTTGATGTCCAATACATCAAGAGGGGATATCTCTTATATAATGACCCAGGGTTAGGGTTGGGACCGCAAGAGCCGAAGAGCGGTCCAGTCGATACTACATAGGATTGCAGGAAGCAACCAGCAACTTCAACGGTCCAGTACTAAAGATGGTGTGAAGGTCATAGGATATAAGGACACAGTCATTATCACATAGATAGTATTTCCTTCATAGCTCTTCAGTTGTCAATCTAAGTATTCAGTCTACACACCTGAATAGCCTAACAGCTAGTGATCATTCTACAGCACGAACAAACATCTTCTTGATATTGCACCTTTGTTAGCTCTACTACCTTACTGCTAACATAAACCCCCTGACACTTTCTATTTCATCACGGGTATTTAGTGTGATCATTACATTTAGCACTTTCGGAACTTAGCTAATAAGGCGGTAAGGATTTCCTTAACGTTTTTTATCAGCGTTTTCCTATTGTTTTTTTACGGATTTCCAATTCGTATCGGTTGAATCCTTATCGTAAAGTTTATAGTTAATTTCCGTATTGAAATGAGACTTTAGGCGATTATAACACTTTATAAATTTATCCATCTGTATAAAATGTTATATATACTATTCCTTAACTTGTCCGGAAAATATACCGGGTAAAATAGTATGAAATTAGGATAATTTAATATTCGATCTTTTACACGTATTAAATATAACGTTTATTTCATTATTAAATACGTCGTACAACTCTTCATGGTAATTATTATCCTTATACTACAGTCTAGCAAAGTTAATTAGCTTTATAAGATCGTTACTATCCGTGGAAAAGTAATACGGTAGAAGGTTGTGGTAAGGGTCATGATTTACGGGTATTGGTCCGTAAGACACGTATTAGCGTTTTACATCGCTCATCAATTCCTGGATCGGGTTATTCTTTATATCCTATTCTATCCTTCCATAGTCGATCGTGTTATTTTCGGTGTTTCGGTCGTTTCCGCTATAGGTAAGCGGGCTATTTCTAGTATTCGAGGAGTAATTTGGTATTCGGTTTTATTTCGTAGTATATACCGGCGTAAAGGTATATTACATTTACGTGATAAATAAGGATTATAGTCGTTTTTCTTCCTGTGGGTCATTATTTCTGGGGTACAAGTACAGGACTAGGTCGTTTTACGTCTCGTCTTCGTCGTTTTCATAACAGTTTTTTTTACTTTGTAAAGTAACACCCT
This sequence comes from Anisogramma anomala, assembly GCA_038502455.1. NCBI lineage: Eukaryota > Fungi > Ascomycota > Sordariomycetes > Diaporthales > Gnomoniaceae > Anisogramma > Anisogramma anomala. The sequence goes on from JASMMZ010000005.1 coordinate 17,283,621, forward strand.
TTACAAATTCCGTTAGATACAAATCTTTATCCTCCCAGTCTGGTACGTCGATGAGTTATTCGATTTCGAATAAGGCTTTTTTAAGGCGGTCATTTCTATCCTCTAGGGTATTAATGCTTCTAATTTGTAATGGAATTCGTAAGGCTTTAGCAATGGTAAGATACACTATTTTCCACATATTTAACGTCCACTTCGAAAACATCTTAAGAAAATCGTCCAAGAAATTAGGTCCTTAGGCCTTTTCTTCCTAGTATCGGAATATAACGGCCAAAATATATATGTTTGCTGTATATGGATCGAGTTCCTTAACTAGCGAATCGATAATGTTGTCCTAAAGGCCAAGGTCGATTTCGTACATTATAGCCTTTCTAATTCCCATATTTTCGACCAAAAGGTCAAAATTGGCGTTTGATTCTTCTAGTAATATTAGTTTTAGAGCTATAATTATATATGTTTTAGGGTGGTGTTTATATGTATTTGATATGTCGAAACGATCCAACTTAGTAATTTCGCGCCGTAATAAGGTTCAGGTACGTTCGGATTCCAACGTTTAGGGTAATACATTTTACAAATAGCAAATACAAAGTAAATAAATCAATTAAAGTGGTTAAAATAGAGCTTACTAGCATTTACTAGTGTAAATGAATTTCAAACGATAAATAAGGCGTAAGCACAAACCAATTAGACATTTTAAATTAGTTTTGTTAAATTTTGGTAGGGTCACGTTAACTAAGCGGCTAAAAAAACTCAAACGTCGCAAGAACTAAATTCAAAACACGTAGGGCGACTGCAAAAAGACGAATAGAGTAAAAGAAGTATAAAACAAATAGGGCAAAAGGAGGTGTAAAGTAAACAGTATAAATGGAGGGTGATTATGGGATGGTATATTATGTAATACAGTGTTTGGTAATTGGTTTAGATAATGTGTCGTACTCAAACTTAGTGGGGTAATCGATTTGGTTACTTTGTATGTAACTGCTTTGGCCGGAGCAATCGGGTCAGATAGGTATGTCGTAACCGCTTTTAAATTAAAGGAACGGATTAAATGTCGCAAATCGGATGGATCCCAACTAAGGGTTCCAAAACTTAGTGGTTTTAATTTACGTGGCCTAATACTTAATAAAATGCTTTCCAAAAAGTACACAGGTACGTTGGAACGCCAAATAAGAGTTGGTAATAGCGTAACAGGGCTTTTAATAGAGAAAGCGTTAAATAAACGTTAGAAATATCTTATTAAAGTCATCTTTTTTAAAATCACTTAGTCTTTACAGTCTTTATACACATCAGCATATAATTCTTGTAAAAACGAATTGTTAAAACACAAACAGTTGGAACCACTATAACATCCCACTATAGTTATTTAACTTGTGTCTATTTCTTCTTTTCTAAGCTGTTTATAGTCGACCGAGTCGGTTACTAATTAGTATCGGTAAGGTCTCAAACCTAGTATTTTACGTAAAAATAAGTGTAAAAAAATGATTCATAAGATTGGTAACTGTAGTATAAAAGATAATAATACAAAGGAGCATTTAGAGTTGTATGCCATAGGTGAGGGTTTATAAGTCCTCACCCAGAGCATACTACTTTAGACTGCTCTATGTATTGCCGGTCGGTCTAATATAGTCATTCTAGACCGATCCATGCATGTAGTACTTTGCGTCTTGCAAGAGTGTAGCCTGCAGCGTAACACATTATCGTACACTCTGCAGGAGTGCACCCTTTAATACAGTGCACTTCTACTTACCCTATGTATCCTATCTATAAGGGTATATAGTAATACCCACAAATCGTTTTCCACAAATTAATTATCTAGTCATTGAAAGACTTATAAAAGTATAAGAAGGTATGGATGTTACGTTCAATATGATCGCCGGCGTTTTAGCCAGAAATATAATAGCTAACGTCATGGATTAAATTTTTTTTAGTAAACATTTCATTTTTATTTCTATATTAAAGGTTTTGTTAAAATATTCAACGAAGAAAGGTTTGAGGGATTTAATTGCCTTCATAAGTTTTTAATTGATCATTATCTTAATTATTCGATTTCAAGTTAACTTTAATTTAGGTGGGATTTAACGACTTGTGAATGGTACAACGTGGTTATTTAAAGGGGTGTATATTTAGAGATTTGGGTATGGAATCGTGTGACGTAGCTAATTATCGCGACTTGATAATTTTTGATGTTTGCACTCGAGTCAGCGTCATTCACGTATTTAATAACAAATTCGATTGGTATTCTTATGGTATAAGAGGAAAATACTAGTGTATAAGGTTAAAAGTTGTTTGCTATTAAAGTGATTGTTTGTTGTTATAGGGTTTTTAGACCTCTATATTTTTTATTATAATAGAGACTTGGCCGTTTAACAATTGTATAGGTTTGCATAACCAGGTAATTATTTTTTAACTATTCGAAACTTTTGGTGATTGATTTTAACTTTTTTTTTTTTTAAAAAAAAAAGGGGGTTAATAAAGATTTTTAGGTGTTTTTTTGATAGCCATACCGTCCTTAATTTTGAATTATTGTGAAGAACCAGCGTAATCGATAAGTCATTTGTATTTATTTCCATAAAAGACCGTTGTAGTTCGTCAATATATTTTGTAAAAACCATTCTTTTATCTTAATATTTTATACAGCGTAACTATAAAGTAGTTCTTTTCAACCCAGATCATTTCTTCTTAATTTAACAAGTACTGATTAGTATTAGTATGCCTTTAGACGTTTCAAAGTCGTTGATTCGAATCGGTTGAAGTAAAAATATTATTGCGTAGTTAAGTGGTGGATGGTTACTTCGAAGTTTGTCAGACTCTTTACTAGTTTGCACACTACATTATATGGCCAATTGCTTAGCCTATACCGCAAATTGAATTGAGTACTCTACTTAAATTCACTTGGATTCAGTATATTCATTTTTGACTGAACTGCAATAAGATGCTATTCCAACAACGAAGCTATTGATGCCTTTCAGAAATCTAAAAAAAACATGTGTTATTAATTTTTCTGGTAACTTGAACGAAACAAAAATGATAATATTGATGGCGGCTGTAATATTTGAGATATGAATTAGGAATAGCCTATGAGCTATGAAAATCAAATTCCTTACATTCAAAAATATTTATAATATATCTTATATCTTTTTTATAAAAGAAATAAAAAACACTACTACTCAAACGATTTGTGAAGTACGAAGTCAAGTTGCAGGAAGGATAGAAAATATTATTTCTCTCAGTTCAACCTCTTACTAAAATGAACTTAAAATGCAAAAAAAAAATACTTTTGTAAAAATTTCACTTATGCGGGAAATCTATTAAATAAAAGTCTAGTCAACGTACGTATTCAATTTTTTTTGAAAATAGGTGGAATAACTCTATTATATATAGATTATCGTGTATTTAGTAAAATTGTTGTTGGAATAGCAGTCAATTGTAGTATAGTCAAGTTGATTGTATTGACTGCAAGTCAATTTCAGTGAAGTTCCCAATCCAATATGGGGAAAGGGTCAAGCAGTTACTCATACAAAGTAATGTGAAAACTGGTTAGCGGTTTATCAAACCAAGAAGGAACCACATAAATACTTTCATTGCATCATACTAGTTACTTCGACGAAAAATTCGAAAAGACTATATTTCAACAATGAAGGCCTAGCAATACTAATTAGTTTTCATTGGGTTCAATATAAATAATCGAGGTAAAAGAAAAGGTTACTTTCTGGTTATACTTTATGTTAACATTAACGTAGAGAGAAATGCTTTACAAAGTTCCACTGCTACTACATCTATTATTTACAGGAAGTAAAAAAGAGAGCTTCTGAATACGTTCGTTGTTTATGAGTACTTAAGAGTAACGACCGTAACGTTAAACCATTAAGAAATATTTATTAAACTGGCCTTCAAACTCAAGCACGAAATTGAACCGCTAATAAACTTAAATTGTTCACGTCAAAAAGAGATTATCAATGTTCCAAAACTTTGAATGTTGGTAAACGGTAGAATTTATACTAAAAAAGTGTAACTTTTATATATAGTTGCGTTAAAGAATTGAGGGGACTTGAATTCGACCAGGTAATTTACCCCAAAATTTTAAATAGCCCCCCATTCACAACAAATTCATTTTTCATTTTTTTTATATAGTAACGCTTTGGTACACATAAATCATCAATATTATAAATCTAAGAGTAAACAGTTTATTATTTGATTAAAGTTACCGTGTATTCCTATTTTATACTAACGGCCTGGCAAAATTATTTTCTAAGTATCCAAAACCGACTTACAACTTAATTTGTTATTTTTTTTTAAAAAAAAATATGAGCTTTGATAAATACTAGTATTAGATTTAAGCTCATGTTATTTCTTTTTTATAATACGACGTAATTTTTAATAAATATTAAATGAAATACAAATGGGTGACTTACGTTATATCAAAGTATATACTACTTTTAGGATAAACGGTAATTATTGTGTATGGGAACAAAAGTTTACGCTGGTATAAAAAGAACCTAAAGTAGTTAGTATCGTTATTTTTTATATTATATTCCGAGAGGTTCAAAGGAATTAAGTTGTTATTATACGGTTTTCCACCATTTTCTTCGAGGATATTAATAAGGTGTTAGCCACAAAAAACCATTCGTTTTCGTCTACTATAAGCTTCTCGATGCATTTAGAGCTTTCGTGCCTTTATTAGATAAACCCTTAAGATATAAACTACGTTTTCACCGTTTCAATAACAATTATAAAATCTCCTTTTAAAACGATAATTTGGAGTAACCTTAAAAGGTCTTTTAAGGCTTGTTAAATGATATATTGCGAAAAAAAGCTTCTGGTTTTTTCATGGGGTGTCTTCGTACTTTTCATGTAAATACTTGGAGGAGCCTTATATTTTTTTTATTAACTATCGTAAATTTAATTTTATATACGAAAATAGACCGCTAATATCTTCCATTAATTGAGGAATTGTTCGCGAATATTCTTCGAATTAATTAATTTATTAAGTTCAATTTTGAAATCGTTGTTTATAAATTTTGTATGAAGAAAAAAATCGAATACAAAATTGTATTTCTCATACGTTTTAGATTCTTAGACTAGTTAATCACTCCCTATGATCTTTTTAATATACTAATTACCTTTTAAAGATATATTAACAATTCGTTGCGCTCTTTTATGAACATTTTTTATTTGATTTACATCGACAATATTTTGGTATATTCATATGGTATTTTAAACGATTATATCATCAAAACTTTATAGGTATTGAACGCTTTTAACTCAGTTAATTCCAACTTTAATATATTCAAATGCAAATTCAAAGTTTGAAAAATCCAACATTTGGAGTTTATTATGTAACTAAGAGTTGGAATATATATAAACCCGAAAAAAATTACATGTTATCCGCAAATAAGCGAATTTTACGTTTATATTAAAAATATGGGTTTTTTTTAGTTAATTGACTTTTACCGGCAATTTATTCGTAATTATTTCACAATTGTTAAACCCTTTATTCAGCTAATTAAAAAGGGTACCCCTTTTCATTAGAAGCTTGAAAAGAAAGCTGTTTTAGAGTGGTTCAAACTTTAATTTCTCTTCGAACCTGTTTTCGCTTAATAGAATCCCGACCACGAAACCTTTTTAAAATCCTAATACTTCAATTAAGCTTTATATGCTATTAACTGTAACATAACTATTATGGTAAGATATTCGCCTAACAAAGTATTACTTTCGTCGTTCATCTCCCCTTGAATGTAATTACAAAATTTACGATAAGAAATTACTTAGGATTATAAGCTATTTAAAATTATAAAACGCGGAGTTTGAAGGTACAGCCTATCCATTGGTTATTTTTACGAATTATAAAATGTTGAAATACTTTATAATTACTCGATTACTTTCCAAACGACAAGTTTTTTAATTGAAATGCTTTGTTTGGTATCGTTTAAAACTCATTTATAATGAAAAGATAAATTATATACGATCCGATATATTATTCCAGCAAAACTAGGATATTTTGAAAGCTTTTTTTTGATCCCCGACTTTTAAGCTGGGAACTATGGCTTTTTCGCCCTAAGTAGGTTGTTATGAAACGGCTTTTACGCATATACATCTCTTGGCTAACTGTTGTTCACGAATCTATTCCGGATAGTAACAAAAAAATTATTAATATCGACCTTCAAAGTAATTGGGATATCGTTATTACATGGGATTCCATTCATCTCCGTTTAATTTGTATAATACATATAAATAATTGGAGTTTTTCCTATTAATATTTGTGTTAACAACTACCAAATGCCCAAGGTTTTCATTTCGGAATATTTAGTAAAAGAAGACAGTTTTCAACGGTTTTGTCACCGTATTTCGATACTCGTTTACAAACCGTTTACTATCGCGATGATTTAAATTATATACGATTTACTTGTTACTAATTACCTAAGCTGCGATATTATCATCGTTATCCTTTTTAAAATATACTTTTAACCCTGGTTATACCATATAGTCCGGCGTTTTTATTGAAATTGTAATATTTATAGACGTATGATTTATTAGCGATATTATTGAAAGGGCTTTTTAAACCTTTACTAATTTTCAAACAGCTTTAAAGCGAGTTTTCGATCGACTTCATAGTCGATTTCTCCTGAAAGAATGCTTACAACTTACGTTACCTATTAATTATGACAAAACGTTTAAATAAAACTGTTACTATAGGGGTAATAAATATTATAAATATTGAAGTTTACAAAAAGTGGTTTTTAAGTTATTATTTGCGGTTTTACGTTTTTTTCTTTGCGCGATTGTTAGTAACTGAGGTTTCAATTAGACCAGTAAGTCTTAGAAACGCTTTTACGATTGAATAGGGGTGGAATAATGTTTAAATACCGTATTCCACCCCGAAATAAACAGTATTAACGAATATATTAATTAAAAAGTCTAAACATGCCCATTTCTTTTGGTTATTCATACTTAATTCGATTACAGTTATTTATTACCCGGTTACAAATTTACGTTAAATAATGAGGATATAATTACAATCAATATCAAACCGTTTAACATTTATTTATTGCAGTGACGAAATGATGTGTTAGCATTAAAAACTCTATTTAACGTATTAATAATATTACGGAATTCGTATAAGTTGTACTAATAACTAGGATATAACGTATAAAACCCCGTTAATAAATAACACTTCCCTTCAAAACGGTTTCAGTTTAGTAATAACCTTTGATTTTTTTTTTTTTGGAATAAATCACAAATTAAAGGAATTTTCGAAACCCTTAAGCTAGTTTTATAAAAAAATACCGTATAATATATATTATCGATTCCTATATTATCGAACTTAATGTTTCGAGATGGAAATACCGCCGGTTTTATGTTAATTAACTTATTCGAACCGTTTTGAACCCGTTCCCGAACCAATAAATCCGTGATTACCAACCACTTATTATTAATGTTAATAATAATGATAACGAAACGAAACCTCAATATTATATCAAAAACAGTTTACGAATTCGAAATAAACCCTAAATAGGCTGCCTTTGCCTTTGCAACCTTTGAAAGCGATAAGCTTTAGTTAAATAAATAAGTAATATATACCCAATTTAAAATCTGTTTTCAAGTTTTTCTAATACCGCGATTTTCGATGATTTCAAATCCCATTACAACTCGGCTGAAAATAACGACGGGTTTTTTTTTCAATCTCGTAAACAAGTTTAAATTAATTTTATTCAACGTTACCAAGTTACGTCAGAACTGTTATATATCAAATACTTAAAACGTAATGAATTTATATTATTATGACTATTGTAAATACATATACTTCATGATGTTATTGAAATTGTAGTCCTTCGAATCCTCCTTTAAGCTGTTAGCAACTAACAACTTATTACTCATATTAATCAATTTATCAAACTTGCTATCGATATACTTGAACTTGTTATTAATACGTTTTACAATATTTACTCATTATTTAGTAGTATTTAGCTAGGCTTCTTACCCGCTTGTTAACCGTAACGCCCACACTTTATATTAATATGTTTTACTTGTTTTAAAACCATGTTTTACATTAAGGAGCTAAACGACGCGAAAACCGTCAGAATAAACGGGTATAGAGGGAACCAACTCTGTATCACTGCATATATTCACTTTACGTACGTGGTTCGACGTACACTTATTGTTTTATTTATAGCGATCATCTAGGTTTATATACTATTTAACCCTTTATTAGTATTTTAAAGAAAAGTTTATAAATAATAACAATCATAACTTCCTTCGATCTTGGCGTTAAATACTAAGCAAACTTCAAAAAGCTTTTTGACTACGTCGTTTGTATCAGGATTTAGGTTTAGAAGAATATACGTATAGCCAAAACTTTAGCCAATCGCTTCAATAACGTATAAACGGCATTTAATATTAGTATCTAGCCGCTTATTAGCAGTTTCCTAATCATTATTCGGGTTTATATTTAGCATCAATTTTTCGGTACAACTTTCGTGGGTTATTGCTTATTTTATACATATACTCGAAATATATCTATTTCTGAATGCCGTTTTGGTACATTTTACTAGGATATACCGCAAGAAACTACATGTTTTTCAACAATGACTAAACAGTTCCAAAGTAGGTATACTCACGTCTCTAATAATTTTATTAATCTCGGTAATAAAATAGGGGTTTATATTGAAGGCTGATATTCACGATCACAAAAACGGGTTGTTTTTTTCATTAGTATAATGATATAAACAAGAAATAGGGCAAGATATTATTAATATGTAGGATTTAATTATAAAAGAGGTAAATTTATTTTTTTAGGAGGAGTTACAGGAATATTCATAAACAGGGCAGTAAGGGTGTCAATACTACTGTTTGTTACGCGTTAACAAACCATTCGAAAGCTAGAACCTTCTACACGTTGTTATAACATTCAAAACTACTCTGAAATAGCTGTTACGCACCTTCCGAAAAGTCTATAGCAAGAAAGCGCCTTCCACTACCCTTTATGGTTCGCTAATATCTTCCACTATTTTTTATACCGGGAGGTAGAGGTGGGGGGGTAAGCTAGAGATAATGTTATAAGTTAGTATTTGGACTAATAGCTACTAGGGATTAAGCTATAGTGGTTGCTATACCCCTATGATGCTTTGGAACCGCTTGGAAGTATACCTTTACCTATTACATGACCGGGTTTTCCCCTTTTCATTAGCTCCATAACAGCTCCTTAGTAGGGGTCTTTTCTCTCCTTCTTCATCAAGGATTATGGACAGTATCCAACTACCTTAAGCGACAGCTCTGGCCTCAGTTCCTTCATAGTTTTCGCTTAGACACTTTAGAGTTGTCTTTATAGATGCGGAAATATAAATGGCTTCAGCGATAGTTTTTCCATCATCAAGAGGGAAAAATGCCACGTTTGCGAAAATTCATCCCCAACCTTGTTTTTTCTATTTTAATAACTTTCAGCTACATAACCATGGACTAATTGCTGAAGTATTTACAAAAGATGGGGTAAACAATAAGAGTATTATAACTTAGCTTATCATCATCGGATTTATGAATGAATTATCTGATGAAATTCATTAAATATTTCTTCGTTGATTTTAACAGAGTTTTTGTATCACAAGTTGTTGTCGTAGTATTTGAGAAAGATAAATCCGAGGTCTTATGGAGCTATTTTGATATCTTCGTCGGTTATCTTAATATTTATCTATGTATTTAATCAACGATTTGTGACAAAAAGAAGGATTGATATAAGAAAAGAGGTTGTAGGTTGTATATTATTTGTTGTTAGAGTTATTGTTTGCTATTAAATGAGTTTTATGACTTAGCGATTTGCGATTTGCGATTTACAACAATAACAATATCGATTTAGCTGTTTGTCAACTTGAGTATCTTAACAACTTTGATGATCGCTTCTTGGTTTAAACACTTAAAGATTTGAAGAGCTAAAAACTTTTTAGTAGTTAATCTTAATACTTGTTTTTTAAGATTGGTCCAATAAAGATATTTCGGTGGTTTGGCGATACCATTGCCACTTCTTAGTACCTGTAAATAGCACCGCACCTAGAAACTCTTCCTTTGGTTACCTATAAAGAGCAACGCAACAGCCGGAGCACTTCGCAAAAGTATTTCTTTCACTTTAACGCTTTTGCAAAGCGCAATAACCGGAAAATAACCCCTTTTTTTTTTACGTAGCTTATTTGTGCTCAACCTAACAAGCACTAACTAGTGTTAATAAGCCTTTATTGTTGTAACGTAGTCGATTCGAATCGTAGTCGAAGTAACTGGTGTATTGCATTGAAAGTGGTGATGTGGTCCCTTTTAAGTTTGGCAGACCGCTAGCCGGTCTGCACACTAATCTGTACGGGCAACTGCTTGGCCTGTGCCACACATTGAATTGGGCACTCCCTGCAATTGACTTGCAGTTAACTTGCAGTCAGTACAGTCAACTTATAGTCAGTACAGTTGACTTGGCTTTACTGCAATTGACTGCTGTTCCAACAGCCTACGTTATTTTAAACGACGGAACATTGAATAATAACAATAACAAAGGAGTGCCATAATATTAAGGTGCTAATTTAACTTTACAAATGAACTTTATTACGTAAAGTTCTTAATTGTGTGAAAAAATCAAATTACGTTATTAGTGTTAACGATAAATGCGACGACGCGATTCCCGATTAAGAATCGCGCGCCGGCGCGTGGTGCGCAAAGTGCGCGGAACAGGGTGTGCGGAACACCGCAATCTCTCCCTCAATAGCCAACGTGGTACACACAACGCTAGTTGGCCCTATATCAATAAAAATAGCCAATGCAATACAACTAATATTGCCAATGCAACAGATATTACCCATGCAATGCAACTGATATTGCATGCACACAATACAGCCAACAAAAAAGCCTAGTTTGTACTACAGTACCGTACTACGTGGTATGGGTAATAGAAGCCGTCTATGTCATGTGCACATGGTTTGTGCAGCCACCTCAATACTATGGTGTTATGGGTATATATGACTTCCATGTCATGTCTTGGCCCACAACCCCACAATAACAAGGTATATAATACTAAGCCAAATTTGTATTGAGGCCACATATTTTCACTATGTATTGAACCCACATATTGTATTTTACCACATTCAACCTCCGTAAGCTGTTTCGTATGCTTTCCAAGCGGTCTGGCCATCGTCGCAGGCGTGTGTTGAAAAAGTGTGTGAGGTTGAGTTGAAAAAGTCAGTACATTTGAAAATTTGGTCAAATATGTGGTCTTGACCAAAAACGGTATGGTGGGTGTACAGGCCAGGATCCATAGTACATGACAAGGATGTTACAGTCAGGCCTCATACCATAATAGGGATGTATTCCCCCTGTCGGTACCTGATAAGGGTTTTTCTTAATAGTACAGTACCATGGTATCGATTAGAAGACCCCCTTGTCAGGTACCGACAGGGATGGAATGTATCCCTGTTAAGGTAGCTGCATGGACCATGTGCACATGACATGGACAGGTTCTATTACCCCTACCACCAAAGTACAATCTGGCCTGCACGGCGTTAGCTGGAAAAATCCGACGAAAATCCGACGAAAAAACTGTTGTTGGAGGTACACAATCCATGGGCCTGGCCATGCATTCATGGTATAATTGTTGTTACATACTAAATGCAAAACCTGAAGCAACAGTACGAATGCAACTACGTCTTTAACAGGCAGCCTATGCAAACCTTTGGTGAAGATCGAAATTGAAAGAGTAAAAAGATTGGTAAAGATTCATATTAAAGAATTGAAAAATCACGACTATTCCAGAAAAAGTTCACTTGAATATCATAGCCAACAAAAGTTCTTGAGCCAAGTCCATTAGGATGAGTAGTACATATATTGTATATAAGAAATCGGCAAAAACGTGAATTCCAATGCCTTCCTACGTAGATATGGACTTGATTGTTAATTCAAACCAACTAATGGGATTGTTAATTCAAACCAACTAATGGGACCTCTTTACTGCCAACCAGACTTTGTCATTATGCTTTATCTTGAAACATCCTCCCGCTTTATTCCCACTCCCAGCTTTACGATGTGATGAATGCGAATTCTGGTCTTCGAGTTCCTCCTCCTCGAGGTGCGAATGCTGGTTTCCAGTTTCCCCATTCAAATGGCGTGAATGCTCGTCTTCGGGTTGGTAGTTTCCGGCTTCCCCATTCGCATGGCGCGAATGCTGGTCTTCGAGTTCCTCCTCCTCAAGGTGCGAATGCTGGTCATCGAGTTGCCGGTTTCCAGCTTCCCCATTCGAATGGCGCGAATGCTGGTCTGCGAGTTCCTCCTCCTCAAGGTGCGAACGCTGGTCTTCGGGTTGCCGGTTTCCAGTGTCCCCATTCAAATGGCGCGAATGCTGGTCTTCGGTTTGCTTGTTTCCGGTTTCCCCATGCGAATGCTGGTCGTCGTGGCCCTCCTGCAACTTCACGTCATCGTGTTCCTCTTGCGAAGGATCCTTCGCGGCTACACGTTTCTCGTGCGAAGGCTCGTCTTGTCCTTTCTGCGAATGCTTGACTGCGTGTCCCTCCTGCGAATGCTGGTCATCGCCTGGCGGATACTGGTCGTGTTCCTTGTGCGAATGCTGGTCATCCTCTGGCGAATACTGGCCGTGTTCCTTGTGCGAATGCTGGTCATCCTCTGGCGAATACTGGCCGTATTCCTTCTGCGAATACTGGTCATCCTGTGGCGAATGCTGGCCGAGTCCCTGATACGAATGCCCGGTTCCATATCCCCCCTGCGGATGCTGTTTTGGGCTCAGGGGGGTCCAACTTGACCGCTTGGTGTGCTTATGGGTGTGTTCAAGATCGTCGTTTGTGAGCCCATTTGTAGACTCCGTGTTGGCATGGTGTTTGGATGTACGAGATGGGGTTGTATGCTCCGGGTCATGGTCTTCACGACCACCAGATTCCTGATCATCCAAATATTCCGGGTCTTTTTCACCTGGGGTCTTGTTTTTCAAGCCTTTACGAGTCGCAGCTGTAAATTTCGGCGCCTCCTCATGAGTTGGGGTTGTATGTTCTGGGTGCTCCTCCGGGTTTTCATCCTTCGAGGCCCTGCGAGCCGCCGCCGTGGACCTACGAGATGGGCCAGAAGTACCCGGATCCGAAGGGTCCAAGTCCGCAGGGTCCTTCGCCGGGTCATGATCCAGGTGTTTATCTTTCGGGGCCTTGCGAGCAGCGGCCGTGGCCATAGGCTCCGAATGCCCAGAATCCAAGGTCCCAACAGCCGAATCTATAGAGATCGAGTAACTGAGCATAACGTGCGGTTGCAGTAATCTCAACTAGATTTCTGTCAGCAGGTTCCTGAGAACATTCAGAAGTGGGCTGTGACACATACCTCCAGATGCACCATCCTGTCAGTGCCACTGCCTTGGTACGGTTTGGACATTGCACGCCATTGAAGGACACCTTCTTCGACATCATCACCTTTGAAATCTTCCCACTTTGTGTTTGCTGTGCTAACCTCTTCGTCGTCTGCGAGGTGGTCGATTTTCGATGTTATTTCAATCTCGTCCCCGATGGGTTTTTCGGGAGCGATATCCCCAAAGTTAATTGGTAGGCAAGATCCGGTGTTACCACGAGCCTGCAACGCAGACGGTAAATACGTCACTGGTGCTCGGTTGACCAGGGACAGGCTTTGTTCATCTACAGGTAGTGATAATACGCCGGTGCAAATAACGCACACCAGTGCTGCGAACGTTTGAAATAACAGATTCATGATAGGAAAGGTTTCAAAATGAATTGGGTGATATTGTGAGAGAGATGATCAGATGAGGACGACCACGAACCTCTCTACACAGGCTGAGATCCATCCAGGTATATGTATACATTAAAACAGCAAAAACATGAATAAGTTGAAATGGTATTCAAGGAGATTGGCCTTGATGCTCAATGGGAAGCCTTGAGTCAGCTAGATTAAAAAGCGTGAAAATCAGAGGGCAGGGTTTGGTACACCCTGCACCCTGCTATGGTTCTGTCCTGAGATTAGGGACCCCCTTTCAAATAACTGGTCGGTGCAGCCCTGTACAACGGGAGGACAAAAGTGACGATTGCCTCAGTAATGGGAGCCACACCAAATTTCCTGTATATTACCCCTCCTCTTAAAATACACATAAGCTTTGCTACTCAAAAGTTAAAAAACATTTATTTTCTATAACATTGAAACTAGGAAATCGATACATAAAATCTGTTATTATAATACTTTGCATTTTAGTGATTTATTTAAGTAACTACTTATAATTAGATTAGTATTAATCGAGTTTGATTATAAGAACTTTCTTTTAATACTTCTTGTACCACTATATGCATTTTAAATTGTGTGCATCTTTAAATGTTGGTAGAAAGTGTTGAGAATTTAAATTTTACTTTTTTTACTCATAGAAACAATTACTAAATAGTTTGTATATATAATCATTGCATTATATTTGAAGTGTTTAATATACTAAAAAAAAATTACCTAATCACTTGAAATTATGTGAGGTTTCGTATACAGCAAATATTTCAAACATGTGAATCGAAAACAAAGCAATATAAGTAATATAATAGATTATTAATTTGTCAACTTAATTAAAATTGTAGTATATAATATATTTTTTTGGTTTTTTGGTTATTTAGTATCAGAGTATAATATTGTTGTAAATTATTGCATCGATATTGTAATTGAAATGAAATGAATATTTTAAGTAAGAAATATTGTTGTAATATTTTCTGTATAGTTGTAATATAGTATGTAAGTCTAGTAAAATATAATGAGAAATAAAGATTTTTGAAATCCATAATGAAACGAAAATCTCAAGAGAAAAAAAAAGTAATATTATAATAAAAAACCCAATGTTTTATCAACAAATATAATAATAATTTATAAATAATGGTAATGAAACTAATTTTCCCCTTATATGAGATTTAATACATCAGAAATTAAGTATTAATTTCATGAGAATAGAATTTCAAACAAGTATATATAGAATTCTATATAGGTAGCTTTATTAATGAAATATGTTCTTATCGAGTAATAAGTTCAATAGATAGCCTCTAAAGCTACCCCTATTTAATCTTGTACATTTTAACTTACTTTATGTAAATACTATAGTAATATGTAGAAATGAATACATACTGGTCAGATATATAGTTCGTATGCAACACTTGCTGTGAATATTTTAATATGTAATAATGGCATATATTAGGTACTTAAGAAAAATAATAATATTGTGGTGCAATATTATAATATAGCCGTTATTTTACTATTTCTATAAATGGAGATTACAGTATTTATCCCTTATATTTTATTGCGTTATATTTTTAAATTATTTCATAGGTTATTGTATTAAGAATTATCATGATTTGAATTTTATTTTTGGTATCGTTTTTAATTTATGCACTCAAAACCTAAATTAGTTTATTAACCAATATAGCTAGGTTTACTTTATAATCTTATTGGTTTTTTTTCATAATATTTCATGTCTTCAATTATTTTACGTATAAAAATTCAAAAAAATTATCATGATTTGAATTTCATTTTTGTTATCGTCTTTGATTTATGCACTCAAAACCTAAATTAGTTTATTAACCAATCTAGCTAGGTTTACTTAATAATCTTATTAGTTGTTTTTCATAATATTTTATGTCCTCAATTATTTTACGCATAAAAATTTAAAACCTTTACTTCACTTCTATAACATGGTAACTTTTATAGAATAGTATAAAGAGAATAATTATTGGCAATAATATTAGCGTTAAAATATGTGGTAATGGCCTAATTTAAAGTGTTTTTGCTAGTATTTACTCTTTCATTCAAGACTGCTGTAATATCTTTATTTCTGTTTTAAAGGGAATAGCTATGTTTTTTGTTATTAGGGAGGGCTGTAGTAGCTATATAGAAAAAGTGTAATCGCAATCACAATTAATTAGAAAGGGTAGAAAAATGGTTATGCTTGGTAGTGATGCTGATGTCATAGTGTTTAGTAATAGCTTGATTTAAAATACTTTGACTAGTTTTAACCCTTTTTATCACAAGTATTAAAGTGTCTTTATTATTGATTTCACAAGGATAACCGTGCTTTTTGCTGCTGACAACAGCTTTGAGAGCTTTATTGTGAATGGGCAAGACCGTAGTTATGGTTAATAAAGCTTCGAGTTCGCTATCTTTTTATACAACTATGTTAAATTAATTGTTAAAATAGTAGAATATCTAGAAATTAGATTATATAATAGATTAAATTAGATCGGAGTGGGATAAATAGTGAAATTTAATGCAAGTTAAAAGAATATTCAATCAATTCTACTACATATATAAAATAAGTATAATATTAGTAAAAAGCTTGTTAGTATACGTATTTTAAGTAAAAATAAAGAAGACTTAATAAAGGCGGTATTGCGAACCATCTATAGGATCCATTTATTTATAGGAATGTGCTTTATTAAAATATCCACCTATATTAAATTTCGTTCTCAATCTTATAACTTGACGTATAACTAAAATATTGAATTATTACAAATACAAAAATACTTGGTAGATTTATAACAATGATTTTCATTGACTTATATAATAGATTATAAAATTTGGGAATCTTCATATTTTTTTCACAAATTATGACGTTTATGATTCATAATGGTTATTATATAGCCCCTAATAATATTCATCCTAGTATAATATGTACAAAAAAAAACTGCCATTGGGTTGAGAAACAGTGATAAGTTAAGACTATTTGGTCATATAGTAAGTATGATATTTCAACTGAAATAAGAAATATATAAAACCAACAATTCATGATTTTCAAATTGACTTAAAAACAACCCTATCAAAATTTTCCCCTAAAGCTAAATTCAGTAACTATATAATAAATGATTGATAATTATATGGTATACAATAGCGTAAAAGTTTATATTATATTCAAAAATATAAAATGGTTGTTAAAGTTGAATTCAACTTTAATAAAACAACTAAATTATAAATGCAAGAAACTTTAAAGGAATAGTACTAAAATTCATGATGAAGAATGATTAATAACTCAAAGTTGCAGATTAATATTAATAGGCAATAGATTTTTTAACAAAAAAAGTAATATATGTAACATTACATGAACTTATTGAAAATTAGTTTTACATGTAAAATGAAGACAACCAAATATCTGCAGAGAAAATATTACTCTATTTTAATATAAATACTAAGTATGACTTCGATTAAAGAAAACCAGTATTTGTTATATTTTGGTGATTAAACCTAGTATATATTAGATAGAGAATAGTGGTAAAGAAAATTGAAAATAGGTTTTTGTTAACATATTATAAGTTGAAATGAAAATGTAAAGTCTCAACAAGAAATGTATATAGCTTTTATGAATTCCTCTAAACTACAATATATTATGTGAAAATAAACTAAAACTGTACAAAGTCAAAGTTTTTATTCTAACTAGATTTATATTTTGAACAGAACGATATATATATCACTGAATATATATCTTAATGCGTTATACGATGAAGTTATTTTACCTAGAGTTTATCAAATTATAACCATTGCCGTTAAAAAGATCTTTATAGATTTGTTTCATTCAAAAGTTACAAATATTAAACTTGAATTCAAATTTCTAATTCAAGTTAAAGTCGACTATTATCCACTAATAGCAATTGATTTAAACTACATTATACATTCTTTTCCATTACAATAACTTTAAACAATATAAAAGTGACTCCAGAAGAACAACTAAATTCATTTTTCTACTCATTCGTTCCTTTCATGAACCTACTACAAGTATAGGAATATGAAGAAGTGAATAAACTTGGTTAAAATATGAATTTGACTAATGTCAATATATACAATTGAAATATATTGTCTTTTACTCTGAATATAAAGAAGTCGTCGAAATATACGTCCAGTATGTATATTAATAAACTCATTCAGTAATTGAAAGACTGATTAGAAACAATATATAAATAACTGTATTTATTGTTTTTCTCTAAATTATATTAAATAAAACTCAATATAAATTCAACATCAACAAAACTATTGTATAAATTGAAAATATATTGATAATATATTATCATTCAAAAAACGTTTATGATGGAACATCAATTAATTGCAGTACAATTACGTCAATATTGCTTTCAGTCAGTTGATTGTATTGACTGCAAATTAACTATAGTTTGTGGAATTTTACTGCATTAACTACAAGTCAAGTGAAGTAGGTACCCACTCCAGGTTGAGGCACAAGCTAAGTAATTAACCATACAAATCAGTGTGCAGACCGGCTAGTGGTCTGCCAAACTTAGAAGTAATACATTACTACTTTCAAGGCAATACATATGTTACTTCGACCAGAAATTCGAATTGAATACGTTGTAACGATAAAGACCTACTAACACTAATTAGTGATTATAAAGTTCGACACAAATAAACTAAGTAAAAAATGAAGTTATTTTCCGATTATGCTTTATAATTGCACAAGTTGGAGGGAATATACTTGCAAAGAACCCCTTTTATCACATCTTCTATTCATATGGGATAAACAGGAATACTTTTTAATATGATACTACTTATAGGCATAAAGAAGTAGCTATAATATTACCAATTGACCAAAAACACTAAAAAAATTTAATGAAACTATTCTCGGAAGAAAATCGTTGAAATTAACCGCTAAAAGTCTCAAAGATTGTCAAGTTGATAAGCAGATAATTTAAGTTGGTAAAAAGCTAAGTTAATATTATTACAGATGTTACTAATATTAAAATTTTCAAATTTCAAAAACGATTAACTTCTAAGATTTTCAATTATGAATAATAATTTTAATAATAAATGAACTAAAAATTACGTCTCTTACATTAAAATTTTCCCCTTCACTATTTCAATCTTTCACTTTACATTTACATCGTCGAAATCAATACCTAAAATATTCAAAAGAATCTCTTTACCGATCTTGTTGAAAAAAATACAATTAAAAGTCCTAAATATATATTCATTAACCACTCTAATAATAATTTATAATTTATTAAAGTTAACGAAACCTTCAACTTTAATCGCTTTACCAACTACATCAAGAACTTTATTTTCGACGTTAATTACTATAATTTGAACTCTAATATGGAAATTTTGTACGGTTACATTGAGGTTTTTAAAGATTAAAGCATGGATTTATAGACAACAGTAGAAAATTTAGTCAAAGTTGATTTTGATGGCTAACTTACGTAACTGAGGGATTTAAATGCCGTTTAAAATTGGAAAAGACGGTAATCTAACTGAAATATTATATGAATGTTCTATAGATAAGGATCATTAATAGATACATAAGGATAATAATAAATGTATTACTAGCGAAAGCATATTTCAGCTTCAAATCACACATTAATAAAGTTACGCCCAAATATAGATAAGTTTCTCAAATACTTTTATATGAGAACCTTAATGCGCTGGAGTTTCTGGCCATGAAAAATCAATTAGCCTACATGTAACAAACCCTCAAATCTACTAATTAATTAAATGAAAACATTAAAAAACCATATAATATTATAAGGATTTTCGTTAGATTCCCTACAAACTTTATGAAACCCTTGAACACATTTAGTTTTAACAGGTTAATCAAAGAAAGAGTGGTTTGACGCGTATTTTTATTATAGATACGACTAATATTTTTTCTCCTTTAAATTTTACTAAAAGTAACTATCGTACCCACTAGCACTTTTTCTAACACTACAGGTCAAAGGATATAAAAGGCCTTTATAACCAATATATTACCCTTCCCCCTCAGGATTTTCCAATAGTGGATATGGATTATGTGGTAATCACGATTCTTATTAGAATTTAGAGAAAAATGAAAAATATGACAGTAAGTTGTATAACCTTTTTGACGTCAAGTTACGATTTTTGTTCAACATTCTATGCTAAATAAGAATTAAGTTTCCAAGTTTTTACTCATTATTTTATAAAGTCCTTACCGTTTAAAATGAGGACTATTATCTTTGGTATTAAACAAATTATTCATCGTTTCGGAAGATTTATAATAGTTTTGAAAAATATTGTAAAAACTATGTTAACTTTGTTTAATATCATACGGACTGAAATATTATTAAGTGATCTTATATGTTATATTACAAGAAAGAGTCGCAAAGTAAATTATATATTTCCAAATAGATATATTATAAGTTAATATTTTGTTAATAAAAGGCTAGCTAAAAGCTCAACCGCTGAAATATGTATAAAAAAAGATATTCGTCTTTATCAATATCTTCAAGTTAAGCACGTAAATTCCTTCCAAATATTATGAGATATTAAATTTATAGTAAACATAGTTACTAATTAACACGTTATATTATTGTCGAACGTAAATGGAAGTATATGATGTACTATAAGTAATACCTCTTTACTTTTAACTTTTAATATATCAAATGTTTTGTAGATTTTAAAGACTTAGGGGTAAAAAATGAAGAAAATAAGCCTAAAATTATTGCTAAATATAAAGATAATGGTATTAGCTTAATGATAATGTAATAACTGACTGAATATTTTATACCGTTTAATTGTTAAAGACTTATATTGTTGTTATAACTATAAATATTTTAACTTTATGTACTTATTTATTATTTGTAATTATTAAGGGGAGGAAATTTTTTTAGTTATTATACCAGATATTAGAGCAATATAGTATTTATTAAGAGGCTATTAATAGTACGTTACGCTGCTAAGAGATACTAATACTGTTAAAAAACTTGACTATACGAATACCGGTAAGGTTAGAGTTGGTTTTGGTCTTAGAAAAAAACTTTTTTTCGCTAAGATAGACGATTGTTAGAATGGTTGTTAATCTTTTTATTTTCTATATCTTGAAATTCTCTACTCCATTTCTCTTTTACTATATAAATATGAAGAACCTCGGCGTTAATATTAGTGTTTAAATGAATAAACAGGTCAAGGATAACTAATGGTTTCTATTCAATTTAAAATAAAAATACTTTTAGTTTCATCTTTAAATCTCAAAAGCAGTAATACTAAACCTAATAAAGTCAAGACTTCATTAATTAAATCAACGGTTCAACTATCTAATAGCCGATAAATTATACAAAGTCCTTCAAGTAATTAGTTATAAAAATGTGGAATTGCTAGCATTAGTATCAATTGATTAGTCTTGTTATTACTATCGAACATATTCACAACCCTCACTCCCCCTAAAGTTTGAGTTTACATTAAAAAAAAACTAAGATTTTAGATTTAAAGTTTTCGTCAATGTATTTTAATTTGAAAAAGGTATATATTTTACATTATTAACTACATAATAGCGTTTCATAGCATCAAACTCCTTAAAAGTATTACATTGAAGGAAATATAAGAGATATTACGTGTTTTGTAGAATGACACGTAACTGTAACCCTAAAATGTATTCATTCACAATACCAATACCAATTTTTTTACGACAAAGTTCTAAATTAATATTAAATCAATTAGACTTTAGTACAAAAAAATCTCGATTAAAACCTATTAGATTATTAGTAAGATCGAAAAAGTTTATATACTTTTACGAAAGGTTTATAATATCTTTATCTTAAAAATGAAACGTTTATCAAATTAATAAGTACGGTAATAAATAACAGTGAGAAACTTTAAATATATTATTGGTCCTTAAGATTATATACCAACTTTGATAATATTTAGAGCCTAATCACATATAGTAACTGAATCACTTTTATCGTTAAACACCTAAAAGCGAGATACGTCATATGAAAAAATATTTGAAGAAATTAAAAAAATAAATCAGTACACCGCAAAATTAATGATACTCTCAATATCAAGAATGGACTCTCGATAAGAGACGTTTTATATCTTCCTTTTGAAAGTGAATTTCTCAGGTGGGGAAAGCTAGGTAAATGTGATGGATCTTATAAAATACTAAATATCATTAACCTAAATGTAGTGGTTAAAACCGCTAAAAATTCCGTTACTTTTCGTATTACGTAGGTCAAATCATAAAAAGGATCCCTAAAGTCAGATAAATATTTTTAAGCTGAAAGCTTCTAAGCTAATCGAATTATTTAATATGACTTTTTTGAGTTAATTGTTAATGATCCGATGGAATATGGATGGTGTAAAAGACTATTTGAAAGGAGGATATATACTGAAAAGATGAAAGTTAACAAGGATCATAATCCTAGGAAACTATATATAATAGCATGAGTGTCTTGAGAAAAAAAAGACTAATAAAGACCTAGCCTTTAAGGTGTGAGATAATAACATTATCAATATATCTAGTAAGCTTTTTAAGAAAAGTAACCGAGTGATGCTTAATAGCTTTTTTATACAACAAGTTATTTCATTTGCATATTTGATATAATTTGAAAGGAAAAATCAATACGATTTTTGAAAATAGTATAATTTATAAGGTTCAACATCTAGCTGGAGATCGGTTATACGAAAAATTACGATTATCATTTGAAGATACAGTAATAAGGGCAAAAACTGAATCCTTACTTAATTATCTATAATTCAAAAGATTAGCTAACATATAATCGTTATAATTGTTACCTGTTTGATTACTAGTGTAAGCGGTGAGTTTACTCTTAATGACTATGATATTATGTAAAATTATACGTAATCCACCATAGATTTTCAACGGATTGTATTATTAGAGCTGCCGAAAAAGTTGAGAGACCAGTTTCTGACTGGTATGGTAATAAGATATATTCAATCTTCATATGGATTAGCCGAAAAAAACATTTATTAGTTTTGAACTTATTGAACGTATTAAAGAAATGATTGATGTTTCAAAAAAACTAATTTAATAAATGTCTATTAACTACACAAAATAAAGACTTCAGTATCAATAATATCTAAATTAAGAATACCTTTTTTCTAAACCGTTGAATTTATAACTGTGAAATAACGTATTATCGAAAATTTAATCTTTTAAAAACATAAGCCTATTAAAACGTTAGTGAAAGGTTTATTACTTAATTTTGATAAAAACTTGAGTCATATTTACAATATCCACAATATTTGTAACATATATTTTAGTTTGAATTTAAAAAGAAAGTTATGACTTTTATAAAAATTAATACAATAGATAAAGAATGATTATAACAATACTTGAAGTAGAGGGCTCCAACAGTTAATATTTCTATATATTGGCAAACGAAAACATCCTATAATATATCAATTACAACATAAATTTAATACTTGTAAAATGAAAAATTTGATGAATAAAATTACCATATTTAGAAGTAAAAAAATGATTTGGATAGATTGTTAATATTTCATATATGATCCTAATGACGAAAAAATTGAGAAAATTAACAATATTCTTTTTTACAAATAATACTAACCTTATATTATAAATGTAACTTTTTATAATATTAATTAATAAATATCAGTTTAATATGTAGTTTACGATTACCAGTAACTTTGTTTATTAGATATATGTTCAACGTATATATATAATATGAAACAAGTTAATATCAAAGGTTTATGATATAATTCTAGGCTTTTATAATGGTATAGTAACTAATGATACGTTAGATATCATTATTCAATAGTTAAGATTAACTTTAATACCTATATTCATATATACAAACTCACTAAACTTTCATGACTATCTATTAAAGTTACATATAATCAATAAAAAAGTTTAATGATAAATGTAATGATTTTAAAAAGGTTGTATGAAACCCAAGAAATCTATGAATTCCGGTAGATTAATGGTAGAAATAACCTTTTTAATATTATAACCAAGGTTAATCCTAATATTGATGTAGAAAAGTTTGTGAATAATGATACGTTGATTGTACAAATTGAGAGCTACGCGGACTGCCTGGTATATAACGTAGATAAATAGGAATACTTGTGCAAAATGAAAGACTGTTAGTGTAGCGGTAATAGTAATATCATGTAAGAAAAGCATATTTGGACTTAATAGCAGAAGGTACGCAATTAGTGACATATAAGTTTGTGATATATATAAGTTTCTGGTAAAAGACTTATATACGAGAGTTGAGGAATGAAGAACTTAAGATCATGTGGTAAAGATCCGTAATTTGAATTAATTCTAGTATAAATTAATTGGAATTAATAGTGGTTTAGTATGCAGATTAAGGAGAGGTTTTCGGGCTTATCGCAAGTAAGTGATTGGTAACATTGACGTACGCATATAAAATGAAAAACGGCTAGTATTGGAATATAAGTTAATTGTAATACAGTTAAATTAATGGTATTTATATTTATTTGATTGTACTGATTATAAATCGACTGTAAGTCCAGTATAGTATGTGTTCATTTCAAGTTGAGGTATGTAATAAACAATTAGATACATGAATTAGTATGCATAATGGCTAGCGGTTTGTTAAATTTAAAATTGATACATTACAACTTTCAGTGCAATACACCATTTATTTCGACCAGAAAGTTGAATCAACTACGTTGCAAATAAAAAGACCTACGAATAATTAAAATGAAAATTTAATATTTATAAATAGTTTTAGTATATAATGACAACGCTTTGAAATATAGACTAAAAAATCAATTTTACATCAACTCAAATTCTCAATCATTAACCTATAAATTCAGAATTTCATCAAAGACTTTTAAGAAACTCTGCTTTATTTTTTTTGTTTTAGTTTAAGTAGAGGAAGAAGTTGTCACTCATTTGAATACATAAAAATGAATTTTTTTTTATGTATTCTCAAAACATTTTCCTTATAAATATTCATATTTAATATTATAATTTATACTATCTAAGGACTAAACAAAAAGTTAACACTAGTGTTATTAAGTAATGAAGTATAACAAACAAAACAGGAAAAAGCTATCGAATTATAGCTAATTAGAATGATAGATATAATATAAATAGCTTAAAACATCATGTTGAAATTGTAAAAAATGCTATAGATTGAGGGATCATTAGTAACGAATTTTATCAATACAATATAGATAGTATAGTAATCGAAAAATATTTATTCACTAATTTATTCATATATACAATTGAATTCAAAATTAAATATATTCAAAACAGGTTTAAAATGTTTATAGTACTATTTTGGATACCGTTTCAAACTCCAAATGAATATTTTGAAAAGGATTACATGAATATTGGTATCATAAAATGAAAAGTGACACTCAATAAAATTATGTAATTGAAATCAACATTAAGAAGTTCATATTATTATATATCATTTGTGAATCTGAGTTTGAAAATTGACTGATTTTTATAGCTATCAAATAAAAATATCATTCTGCAAAAATACATATTTAGAGAAAGATGAAAATATTTTGCAAAATAATCATTTTTAGGGGAAACTATACAAAATATCCTAATTCATAACATATACCAAACATATAATTTATGTTGTTAAATCTTTTCATTGCATATTAATTTTCTATAAAATTGTATTATAAACTTTTAGCTTTATCTTTTATGATATTTAATGTTTGGAAGTTTATATAAATAGTGTAAATCAATTCATTAGGAAGAAGTTTTTTCTACTTTGTTATTTTAGTTTTATTTGTATATTAGAAGGAAATATTGTTTCGTAAGTCAATTTTTTCCGGAAGAGGAGATTGTTTACATTTCATTTGATATTTCATTATTACTGAGTTATAGGTTGTTTTCCTATAACCCGTTATCAATAGGCCAATTTCTTTTTCTTTATCTATATATTATAACTTTTGTTTTGAAACGAATTAATAACAAACACATTTGCTGTAGTTATATCGAATGAATTGATATTATGTGTTATTTATATTCATAAGATTATTCGAATTTGAAACTTGTATACTATATTCTAATTTTTATATACGTTTTAGCAACTGACTTTATTATTGCTCTTCAAAACGTGATTTACAACACTATAAATTCTACTCATCTATTATTCAATTTGTTTGTTAGAAAAACAAATTAATGAATCATTTTACGAAGATTCGATAATTGCTATGAACTTTAATTTTGTTTTATAAAATGTTATCCCCTAAAAAGCAATATATAGGATTGAAATTAGCGTTTTAACTATTAGTTACTTCAATAAACTGTTTTGGCTATTATGATTAATTACTTCTATACATTCTTAAAATAGTTTTATGTTTAACATAAAGTAACACTTATCATCGCATAAAAAGAAAATTTATACTTATTTGTCAATATACCAAAGTATATAGAAAGTTGGACAAGGAACCTGTTTATAATAATTATATATTCAAAATACTTGTATAAAACTAGTTTATAAGTAAGAAGTAAACACATATAAACATCCAATCAAAAACTGATATGTAGTGTGTTTTGTATATTATTATTTACTATGTAGGTACAGATGTATTAAAGTTATCCCTAAGGTAAAATTGCTATACCATTAGCTTTGCAAATAAACCTTTTAACAAATGTGTAAATAGATTGATCAGTCTATAAGATTACAGTATAAACTAATGAAAAATTAAATCTATTTATATATAACTTTGCTAAAACGCTTATTCTGATATTGGTTATGGTTTTAGCATAAAACTAAATTAAAACCCTAGTAATAATGAAAAATCTACATGAATAATAACTTTAATACACTATTTTTGTAACTTTAGTTTAATTTGTAGGTACTTATTTATAAACATATATATTGAGAATATGGATTCAGCCATTTGAAATTAAATAAGCTTAATAATATCAAAAGCTAATCGAAATAGGCTTTATATTATATGTTTACTTGTTTTGTAGTATTATGATCTCTTAAATGAATTTCAAGCAAATATTTCAATTATAAAATCATTTATAGTACCTTATTTTCTTTGTTTTTCTGTTTCATTTATTTTATAAACGATTTCTTACTTTTATTAAAACTTTTCGCAAATGAGTTAAACCTTGAAAATTAGGTTACAATACTTTTTCTTGAAACTCAATTTTTTATAGTATTGGTGGTAAGATCACGAACATTTTAAAATACTATTTTTGAAACAAAAAAAAATCAAAAAAGGCTTTAACAACACCAGTACAATCCAAACTGAATATATTTTTCGATAATATCGAATTTGAGAAAATAATATCCTATGAGTGGAAAATGTATCATTTTCTCAAAAAATAACATATATCAAGCCACGCTAACTCTAACTAATAGAGAAACACTTTGCAAATTATGAGTCCGTAGCCCAGCAACCCTCGTGTACGCAATCCCCGATCAAGTACAATATTGATTAATTGATTGATGTATTTCACCTTTTTCCATGCTGCGGTGCAACACCCACCTAGTACACGTGCAACAGTGTAATGACAGGGTATACCTAACAAGGTATGCCGAGCATTGCCTCCCATTATCAATTGAACATCGGTTTTCCCATGATCCCTTTCCCCTGCTCACTTAGTATTTTCCAGGATTCCGTTCAACCTTTCTTCTACCACGGCATAAAAGATCTTCTATGCTTTACTTAGTATTAATTATCCGGGAATTGGCTTTTGACTCGCGTGTTGGTGTATGAATCCATGCGCGTGTGCCATAATTATCCCAAATTTGGCATGCATTCCCCGAGAAAGTAACTTCCATTCATTTTGCACTTGGTTCTAAAAATGAGCCCACAAACTTCCAGGGTATGTAAAAATTGACGTCTTCAACATGACGAAGATAACCTTGCGCCACGGAGCCTGAGAAATTAGCGAGTTTTCACGCCGTCGCACATAGCAAAGACCAGATTACTTTACCATTACTACATGGGCACTTCACACCACGCGGCCGCGCGTCTCCATGGCGGCCACGCGTCCGCATTGCCCACTTCTGGCCCAGCACTGCAGTACGAAGGCAGTCCATGCTACAGCGGAGAGAATTAGAAGACTTCTATTCTGGGGCTGCTCACCTGATGGTAACCACTGGTAAACATCAGCCCACGCTGCCTCCCTTCAGCTATCACATGACAGGTCTCAACTCTATTGCTTCTACAGGTCATTACTTGCAGCTTCCAGAGGAAGAACCCAAAATTGGTACGAGAGTGTGGAGGTTTGATGACATTGGTCCACAGTAAGATCTCGTTGGTTCACAGTACAGGAATCAGAACCTTGGACAACAGGGACAGGAATTTCAGCTCCATCCTGGCGTCTGCTCCAGTTTGGGAGGGGTGGTTGTCGGCTGCAATTCCAATGACACGCACTTCCCTTCGGCCAAATCTGCACTGCTTCGTGTTCGCAACGGACCTGATACGTATCCCATGAAACTCAAACTTGATATATAGTAGGCATCGGCAAGCAACATGCGATTCCATCATTGAATGTCAGGTCTGACCCACCTTCGTCAGTAGCGGTGCAATTCGATGTAACTTGCTTCAAGTATACTTGATGAATTGAGTCGTAGCATCAACCCGTGCGGGCGAACTCATGAGTCTATAAATGGCAGCGGCTTAATTCGAATAGTGTTTGATCCACTGAGTACTACAAACAAAATTACGTTCAATGCGACTGTGCTGGATAGAAATTATGCCGCTTAATTAAGTTGAACTAAACGGTTTAGGCCTGCAGGGCGTATTGCAGAGTACATATCAGGGTACTAGTACTGGTTTGCGGGGAGGGGTGGATTTACGTAAGGAGTGTACATGGTATATATTGCATTTCGCTTCCATGCCCCCTGTCTGCTGCCCCTTATCAGGTACGTACCGGGCACGGGTCCACGTACGCGCCGTGCCCTGCACTCGCTAGCGCATTTACGCTACGAAGTATGTAATAAAAAGCGATATTAGTGACGTCAAGGCAATAGTACCAGAACAATGTCCTGCAGTTTTATGTATATCATATGTATTCGAATAAAACCACTATAAATTACTGACGTAGCATTGGTTATACGTAACTATTGCGAATGTATGATATTTCGCCCCCAGCGCACACACGATACAGGGCGATATTGGTGGCGTATGGGCAACAGTACGAGACCAATGTCCTAGAATTTCGGTTTGCCTACAGGAATATGTACTACGTTCGCTTGAGCGCGGGTATCCCACACGGCACTTACCCGGCACGTACCCGATAGGGGGCAGCAGACGAGGGGCATCAAACCCCTCCCTCCATTGTACAGCAGGGATTCCTTGCCCTCATGGAATCTTCATATAGTATACTATGTACTATGTGTGGGTGGGGGCGGTATGCGCACTGGTAGTAGCGCGTTTGCAGTAGAATCTTCGTACTGAGTCCCCAAAACGGCAATTCCATAGCTCTCACCAAGAGGTTGCAAATTCAAGTCTCGTTCAGGATGGTCAGTAAACTACATAGCGGTCTGGACCAATGGGCAGGGCATGTCACTGGATTTTCCTCGCGAAGTGCGGGGGTCTGTCGCATAAAAACGGGGTGAAGGGGGGGGGGGGTGTCCATGTGCACGCACAGGTGGTATCGCTTTTGCCATAGTATAGAAAGTAGGCGCGTTGTGAAGACTAGGCACAAGTTTTGACCGTGGCAGTTCGTCATAACAAGCCATTTTTTTCCGCCTTGAGAAAGGCTTAGCTGTTGTGGCGTCTACGGTTGGAGCGTCCATGTGCTGCAAGTCACCGAATTGCTTCCAACGTTGGTGGGCTTCCCGGCTTCATGTAGCTGAGGTTGAAATGCTTCCCCAAGCGTGTCTTCTTGCTCAATACATGTTTTCCCCATACATGAATCAGAGAGAGGCCACGGCGATGGGATGTATGGGCAAAGTGGCCTGTGTTGTTGGTGTCGCAAGAAGCAAGCAGGTGCAGCAAGATGGCAAAATCACAAATGCTGGAGTGTAGGTCAATCATGTGTGCATTTTCATCGCATCGGTCTCATTCTCAAGTTTCCCGCTTGCCCAGTCCGCTCCCGCGCATGGGCCGCTTCCCTTCTATGCGGTGGGTATCAGTATCAGCTGGGTTTTGCAAATTGCCAATGCTTCCAACTGATGTCGGCTTGTCGTCATCTATATTACAAGTTCCTAGCCTCAGGCTCTTCCTCTCCACTCGCTAGGAGCTATCATGGACAATCAAGGAGGGAAGGAAAGGTGGCGGACAGTTGGTCAAGGTGCGTGAGAACGTGAGTATACAAGAGTCAGAAAGGGAAAAAAAAAATCAAAAAAATCGGAACGTCGTGAACACAAATGGCCCCCCCTTTCATCCTGCCCTGCGCGCCCCAATCGTTCCCCACCAAGGCAAAAACCAAAAGAGCCTCTGAGGAGAGAAGAGCGATGTCTCTTGGGACACCGTTTTGGTTGCGAGTGGCCGGCCGGCTGCACATTCCAGTCGCCAACCGTGGGCCCCGGACGTAGTCCCGACAAGCAACGAAGGAGAAGATCGGTCTCGGAAGTTGAACTGTGGAAGTGGGAGGATCGAGGTTCGCCACCCAGGCAGTGCGTTCTCGGGCTGGGATGGCTGGGACGGACTCCTTCCTGGCCGCCAGTGCTTGCAATGGAGGCTCAAGGCTCGTGGAGGCGTAGCCAGGAGGACACGAGTTGAGATTGGATTTGCCTTCGCTGTGGTTTACTAGGGTCCTTAAGATGGTTTTTTAGGCACAGGAGATTTGTTGGCAGGTGGTTTAGAGGGCGTTTTCGTGGGAGTTGTCTGTGTCTTGGCAGCAGGTGGTTTGTTCTTGTCCTTGTCCTTGTCCTTGTCTTTTTTGCCAGGATTACCAACTTTGATCTACACTCCAAAGTCAGTACGCTTGTCGTTCACTTGGACCGCTCTCTGGGCGACAGATGGTGTTGGTGTCACGCAGCACTCACCCTGATGCAGTCGTCTTGAGCACCACTGCGATACCAACCACGTCAGCACAAATGCCACGAGAACCAAGTGGCTCTGAGACACATACCGTTGAGCAACGGGCATCAGAACAGGCTGGTGGGTTGCCGAGCCAGCCAAAGTGCAGATGCGGAAGAATCCCTCGGGCAGACCGCCAGTGACCGTGACCTTGAGGGTCCCCTTCCCATCCCCAACCTCGTTGAGGCCTTTGAAGAAGGCAAAAACGTCGGCCGGTGGCGGCTCCGAAGGAGTGAGGCTGTCGCCCAGATTCTGAATCGTGATGTGGGTGTGGCCGATGACCGTGCCTGCGCTGCTGAGCTTCTGGGGGTTCGCGTAGTAGGTCGACTCTGGGTTCGAGAAGACGCCAAGCTGCATGTGGGCAATCTTGACCACGACATCGAAGTCCGTGTTGGGCGGCGCCTCCTTGCCGTGGATGGGGCTGGTGATGATGGTCGATACCATCTTGCTCTTGGCTGGCAAGTCGCCCATCGGGATGCCGTTGCAGGATCCCTCGTTGATGATTTTGCCGTTCGTCAAGGTTTTGCCCTCGCAGAAGTTGATGAAGTTGGCTTCGTCCACCGTGGCCGGCGTCTGGCCGGGGCCGGCCTTTTCGGAGCCGTCCTTGGTGTCCTGGATGACCTTGTCCGACAGGCACTTCTTGCTTTTCTTCTTGTCTCCGGCTGTCATATACTGTTAGTCACTGGGTCTCACAGCAAGATGCGGGAGCAGTCGGGGCTGAACGCACTTTTGGGCTTGTCTGGTTTGCCGGACGCGTTTGATTTTTCGGGCGTCTTGGACGGCGGGTTTTTGTCGGGTGGGCTTGTTTGTCTTGTTTCCAAGCCCAAGGCGCCGGCGGCATGGAACCGGCCGTCAATCACGGTACTCTCCACAAGGGCGCGCAGGCCCACCAGGGCGAAGAACAGTGTCTTGACCCGCATATTGGACCAAATATGTGGCGATGAAAGGGAGGGTCGTGGAGGAAGCACCAGGCGAGCTCTGTCAAAGAGCAGTGGTACCAGACCAAACGGGAGCAAGGGAACTGCTGTAAAAGGAATGGTCGTAATGAGCACAGGCTTGCTGGTGCTGGGGGGTATCGTGAGGAATCAACGACACGGCACAAACAACCAGCGTGTGCCGACACGAAAAGAGCGTTGGGACGAAAGGAGCGCAAGAGGGGTAACCAAGGAACGGAAGGGAATGGCGACCAAGTATATGGCAACTGTGGCCTGCTCACAGCAGGCTTCGAGACGCCATGGCCAAGAGGCGTCGAACACACAGCCTCGCCTCCGTGGTAGCAGATGCGAAGGTTATTTGATGGTCTAGGCGTTGAAGGTGCGGACAGGAGGCGTGGTGCTCTTGATGTCTCCACATGGACAAAACACGAGACAAGGACCCCAACGGCAGGTTGTCCATTCGGTCTTGAAGTCGAGCACCCCTGCCTATTTCTCAATAGGGTTTTGGGTTTAGATTCCCAACCTCCCTGTTGAGACCGGCATCCGACCCTGATGAGCCACTGGCCGGATGGCCAATACAAAGGACCAAGGTTGGCAAGCCGTCCAGTGGGCAGATCAGCCATCTTGATGGGCACAAGACGCGCATCCCATGTCGAGGAGCCTAGCCATGACAGCCATCTCGTCTGTGCTTGACGTGCTTGCGCTTGCGGGGCAGCGAAGCCACCCCCACAAGACTGGTATGATTCGTCGCAGCAAGTTCGTGCGCACAGAGGCAGAGCAAGCAAGGTTCGGAACAGGCGATGCTGATGCGGCTCAAAACGTCAGAGGTTAGTTATTATGGGCTTGGGTGCCGGTGCAGATCAGGCAGATTGGGTTTCGGCCTCTCCCAGCTGAAGCAGAACTTCGACTCGACAGCACACTTGAGCCACTCTTTCCTCCTCGAGCGCCCGCTGCTACCTCGGTGGTCAAGTGGTTGTTGGCTGCTGTTTAGGATCTCTCCGACTGCGCGACTAAACGGTAGGTACTGTTATTTCCCTGCGACGATCTTTGTTTTCAGATCTTTGTTTGACCGACAGTCACGCACTTGGGAGGGAACTTTGTGGCCATGATCCTCCACGGTCTGGGAGCACCATTGGGATCATGAGGTCTTGGATCTCAGGTCGCAAGAGCCAAGCGCCAGGTCCTTATGCCGGTGCCGGGCCTTGCCCAGATCGGTCCGCGAATCTGTTCTCACACGTGGCATTGTGAGAAACACATAGACGAGCACCTGCTCCATTCATTGTTTCTCAACGAACTCAGCCCATAGTAGTCCTGTGCCTGGCAAGCTGTTTTCTCGGATCGAGTTATGGAAGCCGGTGGAGCCAACCTAAATATATGGGGCCTGCAAACAAACATGGGACGAAGAACAGACTCCACCCGAAATTCTTGCCGCTCCCATCATTCTCATGTTTGCTGACCGAGGTTGAAAACCCGACACTCCTTGTTAGAGGCGGAAGGCTACTGCTCCTGTAATAATAACGGGACTCCCACGCTCTGAAATGTTTATTGCTGTGTTCCTCTACCCATGGGAAGCACGGATATCCTGGAGTCGATGTTGGAATCAGGGGCCGCCTTTCGGGTGCGTGCTATTCTTATTTGACTTCTCAGCGTCGAGTTCGAGTCCTGGGTCGACATGAGATAGGTTTTACATGAATACCTTTTTCGTCGATGGTGAACAAATGATCGGTGATGCGGCCTGCATGGCAAATCTCTGCCGTGATCCAATGTATATAGACGCCTAGGGTTAAAGCTGTACTACAATATCGTACCGAAATAATAGCATCCCTGCGAGGTAACTGGTTTGTGCCACCCTAGTGTAAACTAAGCCAAATTTAGCCTGATACACCACATTTTTATTCTGAAACACACACTTTTTTTCACCTTGATATACTACTACAAAGTCTCTGATACCCTTAATGACTGGATATTATCCACGCAATATTCATACAAAAGAACTTACTAAACAAAAATGGATACAAATTCGCACTCTTTTTTTAAAGCTGGCTGTACAAAAAAATACCAAAAAAAAATACAAACAAATAACTACAACGTATCTGATAATCAAACATATACAACATTCAGCTCATTTAAACTATATTTCTAAGAACATGGATGCAAAACAATTATTTATAATAAAACCTTTTATCGATAAGGTCTCTATACGTCAACATAAGAAGAAGACAGTATTGAGAATAGTACGATTGGTAATATTAATAAGAGATAGTCAAAAGGGAGAAGAGGTACCCGGAGAGTGTATATCTTAGGTAAGAGCTTATAAGCTCTTACTCAGAGCGTGACACTTTACTATATATTTTGCCAACGTCTCTCCTAGAACATAACATGCCATCATGCACTTTATAAAAGTGTATCTTACAACGTAACACGTTATCATAAACTTTACAAAAGTATATACTACAGCGTGATATATAGTTATATACTCCACAAATGTAGTCCCCTACGTACATTAACTATAATAATATATAAAAATATCTATATCGATAATCTTTTTAATACGTTTCGTATTTGTAATCTACTTATAGTCATGTAATTTGTTCAAGCCCCTTAACAGTTGTTCAATAATGATAATAATAGTATAGACTTTAAAGGATCGTTTGAAAAGGTTAGTAATTTCTGTAAATGTGTGATTGTAAAGGTATGATTATTAATATTACATATTTTAGAATAAATATACAAAGATATATCGTTATAGGTTTAGGTAGACTTTCTTTTTTTTTGCCTTTAACGACATGTTTTTACCTTTAAGGTAAACCCCTAATTAGTTATTCAGCGTTTTCGTATAGATTAATTATTCAATCAATGTTATATCCTAACCGTTTTTTAATAGATAACGCATAAAATAGGGTTCAAAAACGTCGTTTAACGCGATAGCAATACCGAAATAAAGCTACTACCGCCGTAACGCATCGCCCCACCAGTACCAGCCCCCTTAACACCAGTAATATATCTTTAATCCCTTAATTTATCTTTTGCTTTCCGCCTACCGCCGATAAAACCGCTACCATCTCTTTTTCCCTCCCCTTTTCCTTTCCTTGTCTCCCCTCACTTTTAGGGGTCAAAACTGGGGTTTCCTAAATATAAATTTTATCCTTTCGCTATAAATGAAAACCCCATTATAACGGCCCTTAGCCGCTGTAAACGTAACATTAACAAATTATGATGTAATACATAATAATTATCTTTTTAAATCGTATTATAGTAATATTTGTTTAAAAGAAATAGAAATAGCGAAGCGGGCTTGCCGCCTTGAGGTGCGGCTTGTAATAGTATATTACAAGGTCTTTTCAACGTGTAAAACGCTAAAACAGCGTATTCAGGTTTACGTTCCTAGACCGCTAATAGATATATCTACGTATTATACATTACGTCCGCCGCTGCAGGTAAGTTTATCAACGATTGTTGTTAAATCAGAAGTTGTTTGTCTCGTTGCCAGTATTACGAATGGACCGGTAACAGGTACGCCACTGTTTCGATAGTATTAGGGCTGTAAATGAAGCCTTGTTATGCGTTCGTTGTTTCCACAATAAATTACCTACTTTTTTAATATATAATCCCGAACTCAACGATTTTGTTATTTACTTCTCCAAATCAATTATTAGGGCTTCCATAAAAATTGATTAATTTTAATACATAAAATATTATTACGTGTTGTTGTAAGAAAAACTAACCCATCCCTCGCCCTTTTCTTAAAGGTATATAATCCAAGTCACGGGAAACGCCAATTCTTTCTCTTAACAACGACGATAATAACGGCATCGACGATAACTGTAACGTTAACTATGATAATAATGATAGCAACGATAAAGGCAACGAGAATGAGGATAAGAATGACGAAGACGTAACCTTTGCATCTCCCTCCCCCTTTAGCAGTAAGTGACTATCATCTTTCATATTTACCGGCTTTACCCGACCTTAATGTAAATAATTATACAAAAATAAAATTGTATTTATAAACAAATTGTAATGTAAATAATTAATGATAAATATAAATCATGATATAATAGTCAAACGGTAAAAAGAAAATTAAAAACGTGATAATATATTAAAAGAATGGTAAGTGGAAAATTTTAAAAGTAATGATATATAAAAAGAGTGGCAAATAACATATTTAAAAGGGAAAAAATAAATACAGTGCGTAAAATACAAAAATGGGTAAAAATAACACGCTTATTTAGAGTTAGGTTGCAAAACATTTCCAATAAAGCTAACTAAAAAAAAGTGTTTATAAATACGAACGCTTTTAATACTCTATTAGGGGCGCCCTTGGTTATTATATCCACAGGATTCGATTTCCCACCGATTCATTTCATTTTTTGAATTTCTCAGTATTTATACAATTTACATAAGGTTATAATATCGATTATAAAAAGCTTTTCATTTGTAATACCGAGTTTGACAAGGGATTCGTAAAGCGAAAAGAAGTTAATATAAATTACTAAAAGGAGAGGTTTAAAACTGAAATTCTAAATAATTATTCGAACTGTTGGTAAGGCTTTAGACGTTGCAATGCTATTGATTCGATTGGTCGAATTAACAGTAGTATTGCGTGGTTAAGTGGTGTATGTATTATTCTAGGTTTAGAAGACTGCTAGCCGGTTTGCGCAGTAATTGCTATAGCCAATTGCTTAGCTCGTACCCTATTATAAAGTGGGCGCATACTATACTTGACTTTCAGCCAATACAATAGGTTCACATTAAAAAATACACTTAATTTGCAGTTAGTATAGTTAACTTTACTGCAAGTAAAGTTGACTTACTGCACTGCAATTACTACTATTTCAACACGAACCATTATTGCTACGGTAATACCGGAGTCGAACCCTTTAATTATATTATAAATTTCGGAAGCGAGGATGTTTCGTGTTATTTACTTGTATTTTATTAAACTTTAATAAGAACCGTTATTATAAAGACTAAATCCTTTTTAGGTTGGTATTTCATTATCGATAATAATCACGAATCCCATTTGTAAATTATAATGATTATCATTCGCGAAAAATATATTAGTAAAAACAAATCGATTTACTATACGTATATCGTGTGGTTTAAAGTAAAAACCGCGTTTCGGATTACTAATTTGCCAATCGAAGCGCTTATTCAATGCCTTACATATATTATCGCATGAGTTCGTCTGATATTAAGTAATGATAAAAAGATTAAACACTGATTTTGATTATATAATCTATATAACTTAAGTATTTCGCGTATACTAACATTTGAATTTGTTAGCTTGCTTTACGTTTATTAGATTAACAAGGTTAATTTTATTTAATTGTCCTTTTTATACAAAGTTTAAAACGTTTTTTTCAATATGATTATTATACTATTGAAGTTCACTAGGCAGTCTTCCGCTAGGTAAACTTTTAGCTTCGCTTTTAAATTTTCTTTTTGAAAAATCTTTTTTTCCAATGCAAGAAACGACGTATCATATAATATAAATATATAGTTTATTTTCATTTTAATAAGCATAAAGCCTTTTGAATATATTGTTGAAACAATTAGGCAGAGATTGAAAATCAAGTTGGATATTTTAAAGCACTTCTTATAATACATTTAATAGGAATCAAACCAATATATACCGGCCTTAATAAAGTCGTAAAGTAGTTTTTGGATACGTAGGATCATTCCTCATAAATAGTGTTTCCGGATTTCTATAGGAATATAGGCATGAATACGTCACTTAAAATTCTTTCCTCATTATTTTAAAACTTGTATAATATTTCAAAATTAAAGATAAAGGTTGTAAAAAGTATAAAAAAAGGCGGTAAACACCAAAATCAAGCGGTAATTTACTCGTTATAAAATAGGAGATTGGGTTATAATCCCCTCCCCAGAATTATTGTACCTTTTAACTATAAAGAGGCTCTTTTAAAAGATTTTCCGGTTTCATCTTTCATTTAGTAAACCAATCGGATACAAAAGATTTCAAAATAGCTGTTAATCATTAAATCCAACCTTTTAAAGCGAAAAACACCTTATTAAATTAATAAAGAAATTTATTTATAGGTTGATTCCTTTAAAAGACTACCCGGGGCTATAATAATGACCTTATAACGGAATCTCATACTTAACTCACGGTTCGCCGTCTTCTTTTAGGTAATGAAAAAAAAAAATCATAATACAAAATTTAAAACGTTTCTTGTTTTTTGAATCAAATGAACGCTTTCGTCAACGTAATAATGGCTTCGATTATATGGGATATTCGTTTTGTGTAAAGTGAAAGAAGTATAGTATAGAGAAGAGAAAGTTGGTAGATGTAAAAAGTAAAAGGTGTCGAAAGTTGTAAAGGGGTATTCGAAGGGTATATAAATCTCGAGATAAAGCCATTTAATGTTAGTATAGTACTAAATATAGTACAGTAGGTCAAATTTACTTATAGTAAGGTTGACTATACTGACTGAAAGTTGTGTGTATCGTTCTATATGAGCTTACTGTATTAGGTGTAAGTCGAGTACAGTAGGCCACACTTTATACTAGAGCATAGGCTAAGCAATTGGCCATACAAATTAAAGTGTAAACCAGCTAGCGGTCTGCTAAACCTAAAACAATGTATCCACTACTTAACCACATCATACTACTGTTACTTCGACCAATCAAATCGACAACGTTATAACGTCTAACGCCCTACTAATACTGATTAGTGCTTATTGGGTTAAGTACAGATTGGCTAGGTAGAAAAAGAAATTACTTTCCAGTTACAATTTACGGCTATAACAGTGGTTAGGGTAAAGGAAAGATTTTTGCGAAGGGCTTTTATAAGTACTCCGCCAGTTTATAACGGTAGGAAAATAGAGAAGACTTTTAGATTGCGCTAGCCTATAATGGAAATTTAAAAATAAACGACAGTATCGTTACTTGAAAAGACCAAGAAATTTTTACGGATGCTTTTTAAAGAAAATCGTTAAGATTGACTGTTAGAAGTCTTAAAATCCGGAAAGTTGGTAAACAGCTAAGTTAGTATTACTACAGGTATTATTACTGTAAAAAAGACTAAGTTTTACAGCCAAAATAATAAACAACCTTCGACCTTTACTAATAACAACCTCCGAACTTACCCTTTATACCAAAATTTTTCTTTTACTTTACTCTTTTTACTTCTCCTACGCCAATTTAATTGTTAAGTTCGCTGCTTTGAGCGAAAATACCAAGAATAGCCCAGTCGCGTTAAGAAAGCTACGTTGCACGATGTAACGATAAGTCGTCAAGTTTCCACGCAACTTTACGCTAAAACACCAAATATCTCACCCTATACGTCTAATAAGTCCTATACAGGTCAAAACCTTAAGATTCCTACCGTTAGCGCTTACTTTAAAGCTATTACCGACCTTGCCAGAAAGAAAGAAATCAGAGCCCTCGGAACTATTTTTACCAAGTATTATAACGAAGATCTTTGGGCGTAAAATATCGATAAATACTTAACGGAAAAGTATCTTACTAACTTTGTTAGATATTTCATAGTTAAATGTAATAATGGCTAAGACTTTGACCGTGTTTTCCGCAAATATCGCCATTTTTTAACGACTAGACTATTGATATGTGAAAGATAATTTAGAAAGGGATTAAGTCGAGGCTTAAGTTAGGATTAAAGGAACGAGGGATTTAAGTTTAATTATAGGGAGTTGAAAGTTTAGTATAAGCTTTTTTCGACTTAGCTTAACTTGAAGAAGTCTTTTAAGATCTACAGTTTAAAGGAAAAGATATTAAAGAACCTTAACGTCTCTACACACGTTTTAGGGGACCAAACCTTTACCTTTAGTTAAGTTGATCTTTTTTACGTATTAGAGATAAGGAACTTATCAACCTGTTCGGTAGCTTAACGCCTTTATGTGATAGTGCGGAGTATGTTTTTAGTCGTGATACGGTATGTAAAGCAGCGGCCGCCTATGAAGTTGGAGGAATCGACGTTAAAGTTTTATACCAGTTAATTAAGTAAGATCGTTAAGACCTTAAAAACCTTTAAGTACTTATCGCTCCCTAGTACTTTAACTAATAA
Source organism: Anisogramma anomala (assembly GCA_038502455.1). NCBI lineage: Eukaryota > Fungi > Ascomycota > Sordariomycetes > Diaporthales > Gnomoniaceae > Anisogramma > Anisogramma anomala. Next base: position 17,323,284 of record JASMMZ010000005.1, read on the forward strand.
GCCCTTTAGAAATCTTTCCACAGTAGGTTTACCTATATGCAAAAGCTTACTATAGGTTTCACTATAGAACTTCATCCTTCGGGCCAAGCGATTGGAAATTACCTTTAACATCGTATTTCAGAGGCTTTAAGACTTGAATTTTTAAGAAACACTAATGAAATCTGGGATAATTATCGCGACCTTTCCCTAAGACTTGTTAAAATAGTTAATATTAATTACAATTTTTTACGGACTTCGCTAAGATTTTAAATTATATAAAGATGTACGATGAAAAACCTTATAATCCATTCGACACGAAGATAATGCCCTTTTCAAATATCTGTAAATGGATAGAAGTTTTCGTTTTTAGTTTTTACCTATTATTCCCTCGAATCCTTATAAGGTATGTTAGAGATTATTACCTGACCTTCCTAACCCGAGACATTACGTTTCGCAAGATTTATAGCGGTATAAATAGCTACTTCGAATACGACGTTTGCCTTATATAATATTATACAAATTAGGTTACTGCGAGGTGGATGACGATAATAATTGAGAAAAAAAAAGAAGAGGAAATACCAATATATATGTTTAACTAAATAATTGATAAGTTGATGTTATGTTAGAAAATAATAGGAAAGATTTAATTTGGCGAAGCTATACTTTGCGAGTAGATACGGGCAGTAGTCACGGTTGTTGGCGAGTTTGAATACGCCTCATAACGTTCAAATGCCACTTGCGAAGGCTTTTTTACTTAGTTGCATTTTTCGCTCGCTAATGTAATAGCGAGTATACAAAATTCGCTTGGTATATACCCTTAAGCCGAAAACTTTCTTAAATTGAATAAAGAAGACCTTACGGAAGTTAATTACATCGACTGCGAGTACAGCTACGAGCGCCCTTAGCGCCTAAGGTTTGACCTATCGATTACAGATTAGGGGCGGTAGTTACGTTAGTATTAATAGGGCTAGAATTAAATGGATCTGTTAACCGTAAGTATTATTGTCATAATACTAGTAAGAAATGTTAAATTTGTAGTAAATCTAGTTATTAGTTAACTCGGCACCCCCTCGCCGAGTAAAATAACAAAGAGATAATATACTATATCTAGTGCCTTAATAATTTTCAATAGGATTATTTGGACCAAATCGTAAACTTCGAGAGAGACAAGTTAATTAATGGCGATAATTCTTTTAAATAGGTTAAGTAACATGAAGATATTGTTCCTAGCGCGGTTTAGTAATCAGCCGACCATATCTTTTTATACCGTTTAGGTGGTAAAGACCTTTACCTCTACCCTAACTAAGACTTTGACCCCTTATATATCTTTAACCTTTGTGATCGTTACATGGACCATATGTTTTAAGGTATTATGCCAGATATAGGGGTAGTAAGGTATTTAATAGGAGGCTATTAGCAGTATGTGGCATTGCGGAGTGAGAGAATTACAGTTACTAAGATTAATCGTTACGATGCTGGTAAGTCTAAAGTTGGTTTTTGATTAGGTAAATAATTATAGTTACTATAGATAATGGTAGTTTAAACTATTGTGAGAGAGATTACGTTTTACATCTTGAAATTTTTGACTCCTTTCCTTCTTTGTTTGGAATATATAAAGACTTTTAGCGTTAACGTCGACGTTAAAACCGATAAACTAGTTAAAAATAGTTAGAGGTTTATTTTTGCCTTTAAGTGGAGGCACTTATGGTTTTTTTTTCCAAGGCCTTAAAGTAGTAGTATTAAACTTAACGGAGCTCGAGATACGCTAATTATATTGGCGTTTTAATTACCCAGCTGTTTATAGGCTATATAAAGTCCTAAAGTTTGTAGAGTATAAAGAAATGGAATATTTTGCCTTAAAATCTATTGAAAACTTTCATTACTATTGTTCAATGTATACTTAAGCCCCCCAAAGATTAAATTTTATATTAAAAAAGATGGAGACTTTACTTTTAAGGTTTTTATTAATATATTTTACTCGGATAATAAGTTCATGTTTCACGTCGTTAACTTCGTAACATCTTTTTACGGAGCTAAGTTTTTTAAGTCCCTTTCGGTAAAGGATACATGGGAAATATTGAGGATATTTTGGATTGACACGTACCTGTGTTTACCTAACATTATTGTTTTTAATGCCGGTATTAACTTCGCGGTGGCGGAGTTTTAGGAAGATGTTAAGATAATGGGTATTTAATGTAAATAGATGCTTGTGGAGGCTTATTGGAGCATTAAGAAGGTTGAAAGGGTATACGCCTTATTTTGCTAAGAGTATAATATTTTTATGTTAGAAATTGGAAGCTTTACGGATCCGGAGGTATGCTTTTAAATGGAGGTGAATGGATTGAATGATATTGTAGGCCCTGACGGCCTGTGTTGAAACTGTTGGTTTTTGGAGCGTATCCATGTTTGACGAGTGAATTTCCGCTATTTGCAAGTATTTAAAAGCGTGTTGCGGTTTACGGCAAAGATTTAAGGGAATTACGAAGGGAATTGAAACGATGCCAGGTTAATGATGCCTTTAATAATAGGAGCGGCTTTATAATAACCAACGTATTTGCTTTACCGTTATAAAGTAAAGTTCTTGTGTGGCAGGAGTTTGGTAAATAGGAGGACCCATATAAGATTTTAAGTATCGTAAATTTTAAAATAATTGTTAAAACTATTAATAGTTTTGTATTTTTCCGAATCATTCAGGTTAAACCTTTTATTAAGGTTATTAACAATAAATACTCTTAAATTAAGCAACTGAGATAATAGGAACCCCCCCTACCCGTTACTAATAAGCCGATGGAATGCTATTGGCGTGGACGATCCCCGAAGAGAGGAATGTGAAATAGGAGGAATATATACCGGGTTGTATCTATAATACTGTTTGGGTAAGTAGAAAAGGGAAGGATAACGAAGACTTAGAACTGAAGCTCCGAGTATAATGGATTATTAATACCTTCGGCAAACATTTTGAGGAAAGAAATGGAGTCGATATTAACGGCTTGTTAATTTAAAACGTTGCATAATTTATGCTGAAGGCTGATTTTAACCTTCAAGACCCGAATATTACGATTTTTAAGTTGAGGATTATTTACGAGGTTAAAGGTAAGATTATGGAGCGGTCGTACGAAAAGTTACGCCTAATTGATTAAGGATACGACAATAAAGGTAAATATTGGATCTTTATAGAATCGTTAACGATTTAGATAAGTAGTTGGCGTTTGGTGGTCGCTTTAGTAGTAAGTTTATTAGTTAAAATTAAAGGCAAGTTTATGTTTAATAGCCGTAATATAACGCAAACCTATACGTAGTTAATAACGGATTTACAGCGGATCGTATTATTAAAATTGGTATAGGAACTACGTATTATCTACCTTTTAAAGATAGTAACACAATATATGAAGCTATTATACAGATTAGTTAAAACATGAGTTTATGATATTTATTTATTCATCGTATTTTAAATAATAGTTAGGTATAAAGTCTTTAATATACGACCCGTATTTTCTGGTAACGTAAGAGAAGGACTTTGGTTTGATAGGTATGTAAACTGACGATACCCTTTTCGTTAGAACTGCTGGCTTTGTGGCATCAGAATAGTAGGCGATTAAGGACTTTAAGTTTTGAAATTGTAAGCCGGTTACGATTTTGGCGAAAGGTAACCAACTTGAATTTAATAGATCGTTAATCCATATGCTTGGTATTAATACCAGCCTTAGCTTTTTTTTTAAAGGGTTAGTGTATCAATTTGGCTACGATTAATAAGATTGATGTAGCTAAGGTCTAACAATATCTTAAATAACGTACATATAGAAGTTATATTACTACCTTGTATTAACCAGATATATTTTACAACCTATTTATCGCGGTATAAATATAAAAGCTAATAGATAAAAACTTTGACCGGTTGAATTAGAGGTTCGAGTAGTAAATACGAAACTTAGATTGAGAGATGAATATGAATTTAATCGATTTATCGAGGATTAAATTAATAATTTTTACGGATGGGTTTTTCGTAAATAACATCGACCTGGTTTTATAGATTTGTTTTCTAATAACCCTTGTTAACGAAGATAAGCGGGTAGACCAGTTTAGTATCGTCGGTAGTATGATTTACTAGACTTTCATTAAGTGTAAGAGGATTATATAAAGCGTGTTAGTTTTAAAGATTTACGGTATAATAGTAAGCTTTAACATATGAATGGTATTATAGGAAACCCTTAACTTTATTATTAGGTAGTTTAATATTTTTTAAATCCCGGTAGTAATTTGTACCGACTCGAGAATCTTGGTCGAATGCCTTTCGAAGCTTGGAACCACTAGCGAAAAACGCCTGATGATAAACGTAATAGTACTTTGTAAAGCTTACGAAAAGAGGGAGATTAACGAGTTTAGATGGATTGATGGTAAAGATAACCTTGCTAATATTATGATGAAGATATTGCCGAATAAGGCTTTAGACAGGTTTGTTGATAGTAATAGGTTGACTATAGATATTAAAGGTTACGTTGAAAGGCCGCCCAGAAAGTCCAAATTATGTGATAGCGGTTAGAGATATGTTGGTTAACTGGAAAACTGTTAGGAAAGTGGAGGAATGAACGATATCGATTTGTTTGATTGGTACGTCTAAAGTAGAGGTTTGTAAAGGCCTGTGGCAGAAAAACTTTTTAGGGGAGTCGATAAAGTCGGACCTCAAGGCTATAGGGAAAATGACGGTAATTGAGGTTAATTTGTATGTAAATGAGCGCATTTCAATACGGAGGTTAATTGAAATTGACAGGGGTTTGACCAGTTGACAAGGTCATAGTTTAACACTTACCGAAAAAGATTGGGTAATTGCACTAGCGTACGAATATGAACTAAAAAGCCGCTAGTATTAGAATAATACTATATGTAGATAGTAAGTTAACTTTACTCACAGTAAAGTTAACTATACTGATTATAAGTTGAATGTATTCTTTTGTGTAGGCTTACTGTATTGGATATAAGTCGAGTATAGCAGGCTACACTTCATACTGGGGCACGGGCAAAGAAATTGACCATATAAATTACAGTGTAGATCGGCTAGCGGTCTGCCAAACTTAGAACAATACATCCACCACTTGACTACATAACACTACTGTTACATCGACCGATTAAATCGATAACGTTGAAACGTCTAAAGTCCTACGAACATTTAGGTTATTATAAAAGTAGCTCGGTTGGTACAATTCAATAAATTATGCTTTAAAGGCTTTATTATCCATATTCATTTTATACTTTTATAGTATTATTTAGCGATATAAATTCGTACCTTTTAACAAGTCTATCAACACGTCCTGGCCTTTAATACCATTAATTTTCACAAGGCGAATCCATTTTTCTTTGTACTCTAAATTAAAACTTCAGATTATAAAATTAATTTCAAAACGTCTATTTCCCGCGGATATTTCTTATTAACGATATTTTTAAAATATAATTTCTAAGCTGTAAAGAGATCAAAGATGCTAAAACCCCCGCTATAACATTTACTCCTTACACCGTAACTTATAATAATACGTAATCCGTAGAAAAATTATGGTAAACGCCAAAGATAAAGAGTGTAAAAAAACGCTTCGTATAAAATTCGCGACCTAAAACAACCTTATAACGTCAAAGGCATAAGAGACAATGTATCCGTTGAAATATATGATATCTAGAAGAACCTTGTAATTGAAATTAACGTTATTTTAAAAGAGGTATTTAAACTACCGTAAAACTTATAAGTATAATTAACACTCATGACAAAAATTTTCTATAACTTTCAAAGTTTTCTTTCTTACATTTCTATAAAATATTACGTAAAATAACGATTGAAGGGTTTCGTAATCGGGTACCCAAATCGTCGGTACAATATACGTAATCTTAGTTATATTAAATAAAGGGCTTCAACTATACGTATTTTTGGAAAAAAGCTATAGGTATCTAAACCTTAAGCGAAGTGATACGGATACGCTATCCGAAACACAAACTGTTTAATTCGTTATATTATAAACCTTTATTCCAAATTTATTTATATTAGCTGATAAAAACCAAAATAGTATTTCAAAATGTATTACAAAATATTCAATCGATTTAAATAGTGTAATTACCACTATTATAATGAGTAACAACGCCTTATCTATGCCAAATAAAACTTCCCAATACCTTTTTATCCTATCGAATTAAAATTTGAAAAATTCCGCTAAGAAAACGTTGAATTATAGTTTTCTGTCGGTTTAGATTTCTACTACATAGGTATTTAATATAATACCTTAAAACTACTTACCATATTTATTAAATAATATGAATTAAAATTCTATATAAACGTTCAATATGCAGCTTTCACTACCTAAGCCTATATTATACATAAATAAGTAATTTTTCAAGATTATAAATACTCGTTAACCTGTTTCCTCATTTTAGGTTGTTACATAAGTTTTATCCTCCTCCGAATTGTCCTCCCTAAATATATGTTTGTATAAATAAACGTCAAAATCATCTTTCATGCCTTTTTAATCGTTTATATGCGTTACAAAATGACCTTTTATTTTGTATTAGGGCGGGTACCCGGCTAAAAATTATTATTTAACCCGAATCTACTAATATATAAAATGTTTAATCAATTAAAAACCAACCCTAGTACATATAATACATCGGTTTTAAAAAAGATAAAGTCTTGTATTATTTTGCGTAAATATGGTAGTATACGTGATAAACCTTGTATTTAGTTGTAAGGGAGCCTTCGTTAATACCCACTTTATTTTCAATTTTTAAAACTTTCTTCTTAATATTTATTGTGTCTATACCTATAGTAAAAACTATTATAGTTTTTTTCAATACACTTTAAATCACCAATCTAAATCATTATACATTATTTCGATGAAGTTCGCTTTTGTAATTCGTAAACTTTCGTACTTAACCTTCCCAGCTATAAACTTTAATCCAAAACTCGCTTATCAGCATATAAAAGTTTCAAATAACGTTCTAAAACTCGTATAAAAAGCTACCAAATTCTTTTTCAACATAAATAGTATAAAGTCAAAGTCCGGATTTTCATGGTATACTTTTATAACTACCTAAATAAACAATATATCGCCCTTATATTCCGGTTTAAACGTTAACTAACATTTTCTAAACTTTTCTAACAAATTAATAAATACTATTTATAGTATTTCATTTATATTATTACGGTAATTTTTAATTTACTCCTATATAGTACACTTCCAATTCTGGTTGTAAGATTTGTAATAAATCTTCATATTGAAATATATTCTTAAACGATTATAACATTTCACAAATGTATTTACTTACGTTAAAAAATACGTATACCATTCTTTAGCTTACCTAATTAGTATATCAGGCAAAGTAATATAGAATTAGGAGGGTTTAATATCCAGTCTTTTACAGGTATTAAATATTATACGTGTTGGAACAATATTGACTTCTATTTGTTGCAGGTCAATTGCAGTGCAGTTAGTTAACTTTACTATAAGTAAAGTTGACAGTACTGACTGCAAGTGGAGTGCCAGATTCAGACCAGGGCACGGGCCAAGCAATTGGCCATACAAATTACTACGCAGAACGGATAGTGGTCTGCCAAACCTAGAATAATACATCTACCACTTGACCATGAAACACCAGTTACTTCGACCACAGTCAATCGAATCGACTACGTTGCAACGATAAAGGCCTACTAACACTAATTAGTATCGGTAGGCCTTGCCTATGATAGGTCTTTAGACGTTGCAACATAGTCGATTCGAATCACTGTGGTTAAAGTAACTGGTACTGCATTGAAATTTGTTTTGTGCGCGCACGTCAGTGTGGTCGACCACTTGTTTCCGGTAATCTTTGAAGTGCCTCCTCGTCAATTGGCTAGACCCCTGTCAATTCTGCAGCCAAATTGACCTCAATTACCTCCCTTCGCCCCATGACTCCGAGTCTCGACTTCATCAACTCACGTACACAAGTCTTTCGCCATAGACTTATGCAAACCTTTAATTCAAGCGTACCAGTTGATCTCGCTGGCCTTAATTCCCTAGCAGCTTTCCAGTTTGCTAGGGTGCCCTTGTTTCCCTCCTTATTCGCTGTTATGTAATTTGGTCTTATCAGATAGCCTTTTAGATTTGCTAGGCTTATCGGACCTGTGGCGCCTATTACGCCTGTACCTTGGCCTCTTGGACTTGCTGGGCTTGCCAGGTTTGTGGAACCTATTGCCAAAACTATGCCATAGCTTCTTAAAATTTTTTGGGAGGTAGGCTTAAAAGGAACTTTAAAGGGTCTTTCAGGTTCAGATCGTTGAAAGGATCTTCATCTTAAGAAACTTAAAGGTCTTCGGCTTGAGAAGAATCTTAGGGGTCTTTTAGATTCAGGTCGTCGGAAGGGTCTTTGTCTTGAGGAACTTGAAGGTCTTTGTCTCGAGAAGGGTTTTTGTAATAAAGAGGTCGAGGAGGGTTTGATAGTATTGTTCGGCCTGACTCAAGTAATGAAGAGGTTTACCGAGTAATCGTAATGAATAGCTTAATTAAGAGGTCTTAGTGTTAATAATGGTGGCTTTATGATGACTTTCCTAAGGGATACCGCCTAGTACTAAACAACGCAAGTTAGTAATGTTGATGACATCTTCTCTTAGCTATTTAAACCACTAAAAGAGTTGACTTGTAGACTGTTTACACTATTCACAAGCTTTTAGCAGAGGCTTTGGCTCTCTCCTTGGTGTTGCTGACAACCCTTCTAAACTCTTTGCACTGTTCCGAAAGTTAATTTGATAAACTGCTTGCGCTGTTTGCAAGAGTCTTTTCTCTTTTGTGCTTAGGCAAAGCGTAACTGGAAACTAGCCTCTTCTTCTACCTTTCCAATCTATACTTAAACTAATAAGCACTAATTAGTGTTGGGAAGCCTTTATCGTTACACCATAGTCGATTCAATTAACTGTGGTCGAAGTAACTGGTATTGTATAGTCAAGTGGTAAATGTATTGTTATAGGTTTGGCAGACCGCTAGCTAGTCTACGTAGTAATTTGTATGACCAATTGCTTAGCTCGTGCGATAGTTTGAATCTGGAACTCTACTTGCAGTCAGTATAGTCAACTTTATTTACAGTAAAGTTAACTAACTGCGTTTTAATTAACCTGCAATAAATAGCGGTTAATATAGTTCTAATAATACGAATTTTATTATCAAGTAAATCGTAAAATTCGCTGTTATAATTTTCGTTCCTGTTTTATAAATTATCTTATTCCATAAACTTTATAAGGTTACTCCTATTAATAGGCAACTGGTATAATAAAAAGTCGTGGTATAAGTCGTGGTTTATAAATATCGGGTTATAAGGCTTATATACTCGTTTATTACCTTTTATATTTCCTCTGGAAATACCGTCTTCATTATTCGAGGCGCGTTTATTTTAATCGCGAAGGACGTTAAATACGTTTAGGGAGTGAAGTAGTTTATATCACTCTTTAAAGGTATTGATTGTAGAGTGTTTATATTGAACCCAAGTGGTGGATAATCTTCGAGACTCTTTCTTCTCTTCCGTCAATTACTCTAATTCCGTCTGCCTTTCGCGGGGCGCGGTCAATCTTTTGGAGCGTCTTAAGCTTTACATAAGTAAAGTGTTTCCACGTTAAGGCCTCTTCTGAATTTCTATAACAATCTACTACCTATATTCCGCCAACTAATATCTTTCTATAAACTCCGTTTACAATACCTCCTTATCTTTCCAATTCGACATTTTATTTAATTGAACTTTAACAGATAAAACTTCTATAATGCGGCCGTTTCTTCCACCTAAAATATTAATTCCTGCGCTCTGTAACTATCCCTCTAATATTTTGGAAATCAAATTGTATACCATATACTATATTTCTAATGTCTTATTCGAAATCTCATTATGGAAAAATTATCAAATATATCCTACCAATAAACTTTTTCTTCCCAATAGTAGAAAATCACGTCTGTAATATACCTATTTGCCGTATAAGGGTTAAAATTCTCTACCGGCGTTTCGATAGTATTATTCCACAAATTCAGGTCAACCATTTGCAAAACACTTCTTTAAAACGTTGTATACTGGAACAAGAGGTTCATGTATTTGCTAGCTACAGCCGTGCTTATTATGAGTGGTATTATAGGAGCAAGGTTATCGTATGCAAAGGGCTAATTCGAGTGAAACGTAGTGATAAGGTTTTCTATACGCTTAAAATATCGTGTTTAAAGGGGTAAGTCTTGGAATAAAAGAGTAAATAAAAGAGTTCAATACTTACATGAAATATAAATAAAATGCATTAAGGCGTTCAAAATAAAGCTTCTAACGCTTGATAATACAAATGAAATGAAAATAAGGCGTAACCAAAAACTAGTAAAGTGTTTCAAACTAATCGTTTAGTATTAACCAATATACTAGTAAATTTCAACGTTGTAAATAATAATTTAAACATGAGGTGTATAGTAAGTCGAACAGAGTAAATGTTATGGTCCGACCTACGATGGTAAGCCAAGTAGGTGCCAAATGGAATTTACTATTGAGGTGTAAAGGAAGACTAGAAGAGGCTACCGTAGCCTAACGTGCAGGGTCCTTGGGCAGGACCAATGCCCAACCCGTTACGTGCCCTTACATGTACCGTATACGGACCGTCTTCAGCCTTTACCCAGACCATGCCCTGTCCATACCCGGGCTGGGCCTAGGCCAGGCGTTACTCATCCCGTTACGTATATAGTTACATAACTTATAAGCTTAATGGCCAACGGATTAAGTCTATAATATACCCTTTCTTCCCTGGATATTATAAGGGTTACGGCGCCCTTTTGGATAAATAACGGACGCGGGCTGTACTCGTCTAATACGCAGGTCGAGAGTAGGCCGGGAACATTACGTTTTATATATTGTATAACGTTTCGGCCGGCTTACCTTATATTGTCAGCGCCGTATAACTTATTCGTTAACGCGTTATGTAAGATATTCTTTTTGTCGCCGGCGCCGTATAACGTACATTTTAACGCGTCGTATAATGTAACCTTCTTGTCATCGATATAGTATAACATGTTATATAAAATTGCGTTTTTACCTTTAATACCGTGTAACGCATCCCGTATAACACGTAGCACTTGCCGAATCCAATCCGTTAGTCCTTATAAATACGAACGCTTTTACGTAGTTTTTTTTTTTAAAAAAATTTCTTTTTATACTATTGCCCCCATTTCATTAATTACCCCAGTTATAACCCTTTTAACCTTCCTTTGTATATATTAATGAGTTATTCGCGTTAATATATCTTAGCTTTTTATTTTAATCTATTATTATAACCGATGTATATAATGGTTTTAACTTAGGTTGCATTATCGTCAGCGTTCCTAAAAGGGATAATAAGCCTTTTCGTAAGGTATATTACCTTATTATATACTAATACTCTACCACTAATTACATATTATAGCCTTTTTTCGTTATGGAAAATCTTCTCGTCTTTAAAGATAATAAAAAAGAAAATATATTTCTTTTATTATAGGTTAAAAACGCTTATATATTATATATTAATCGCCTTTCAAATTTTAGCGTTTTTATATTTCATATTTGAATCCATTGGGTATAAGGGTATCGCGTATATCAGAAGGTTTATAATAAGGTAAGTTTATAAATAAGCCTCGTAAGAAACCTTACCATCAATTAATTCCTTTTCGTAATATATTTAAAAGATAAGTTCATTCACTGCTTTACCCAATTTAAATGCCCTTTGACTCTAATTAATTATTACTGTAAAGGATAAAGGCTATATATTATCGCCTATGCGTAAACGTTAAGGAAATATCTCGGGTTATTAACCAGTTTTTACTCCCGCCTTTTTTAAGTTAATTAATTAGTTACCTAAATTTATTATATCGTTAGGGTATAGGAAGTTTTTATTATACCGGCCGTATAAGCCGTTACCCATTTAACTATACGCCTACGTTGGGTTTTTTTTTGGGTTCGTCTTTACCCCGAATCCCTTCGTCGCCTTTTATTATATCGCCTGTTTATAAAAATAGGATGCTTTCGGTTGACCGGATTTTAACGCGTAACGTTTTCGCCTTAATTTCCTTTAACTATCGCCGTATATATTTTCGCAATTTTAACCTAAAAGGTTAAAATAATATAACTATTTAAGTTATATCCTTTGTAGCTAATATGAGTTACGACTTATGAAATGTTATTAATGATGTTTAAAGCTTAATTATACGATTCCCGATTTTGAAATAATCCTATTTATTAACTTTAAATAAAATAAGCCAACCGGAATGACTGCAAACGTACGTAAGATCGTATTTGGGATGATCGTATTTCCCGTGCCTAAACTAACGTATTATAATTTTTAGTAACGCACCTAAAAGGTTACTTTTCCTGCCTCGCTCCCCATTTTACTTTTCGTTAACCGTTATCATCGGCTTTCTTTAACGCCCATCCCTTTTAACGTTATCTTTTATCGTCGGCCTCCCTTAACTTCCATCCCTTATTATATTATCCGTTATTAATCTTTTCTAACGCCCGCCTCTTTTCGCGTTATCCGTACTTTTTAACGTCGTTTCTTATTCTTCCCGCCTTTTATTAACCCTCTTTTTCGATGCCTACTAATTCCCGTTATACCTTTTACCGTCTCCCTTCCTTAATATCGCCTAACGTTCAGAGCTAGTCTTAATAACGCTTCTAAAGTTAGTAACGCCGGTATTTGCTAAAATTAAATAAGAATAATAATAATAAGTAGGTAAATTTTAGTTAAAATTTAATAAAAGCCGCTTTACGATCGGATACACATCCAAAATAATCGGATAATATTTGCTCGGCCCTACCTATAGTATTATAACCTCGTTTAATAATAAAATTTCCTTCCTATTTACAAGCAAAGTATTATTTCTGGAGTGTACACGATTTGCCCTGCGTTTGTCGTTTAATATAAGCTTGACGCCGTTATCAAAATACCGGGTTATAGTAAAACTAAATATTTCTTTATTTCGCTTCAAATTTATTTAAAGCTATCATATACTAATAATTTTCTAGTAATTCGTATTTCGATTTATTATAGCTTTTTTACTAAACTAATACGTAGCGAACCTCGCCCTTTCCCGTATTTATCGCAAGGATATCTTATGCTTTAAATTACTTATATTTACCGTTCCTTATATCGTTCGCAGTTAAAATTAATATCAGGGGAATATCGGATAAAACCTACAAAGGAAAGAGGTTCGAACCCGTTTACTTAATTTGGTTTATATAAAATAACGGATATTTATTAAGGATATTTAATATAATATTAAACGGATTTGAAATACCGATTACCCGGTATTAGTTCAAAAACTAATCGAACTTTTTACTCTAACGGTTAGTTTTAATATTATGAAAACGTAATTAAATTTCATTTCTTATCTAAGTATTTTACCTCTTTAATTACGAAGTCGTATTTTTTCAAATTTAAATTTAACCTTATATTAAGTAAACGTCTTAAAATTACGTGAACTTTCGTTATATAATTCTATTTACTACCTAAATAAAAGATTGAAAGATCGTCTAAATACGTTACAAAAAATTATTCATGATATCCACATTTATATAACAAATACATCGCTAAAATGTCGCCGGTGATTTCGGTAATTTAAAAAGGGTAATTAGCTATATAAATAATTTAAACCGCGTACGAAACTCCGTTAATTTCTTTTACCCGGATATTACTCGAATACGGTAAAAATCCGTTTAAATATTTAACTTCATAAATCATGTCGACTTCGATAACGTACATGAAGTCTTTTTCATTAAAGGTAAAAGAATTTTTTTAATGTATAATTATATTTAATACCCGATAGTCGACATAAAACCATTATTACCATTTTGGCTTACGAATAAATAATACCGACGCCGTAGCTAATAAGGAATTTACCACAACATAACCCTTATTTATTAACTTCGTAACTTGTCGTCGAAATTTAAAAAGTGAATCCCATAATATCGAATATAATGGTTTTTAAAGTCGTTTTATTAAAGAGTTATTTTAATTTGGTTTGATAACAATATAGTAGTCAAGTTTCAATTCATGTAAACGTAAAGTTATAACCTCTTTTCTGTTAAATAGTTTACAAAATATAATTCATTTCGTTAAGAAAGGTAATTAATCTTTTTTAATCGTATTCATCGTCGTTACTTGTAAAATCTGCGTCATTTTGTAGAGCCTTATAATATAAGCTATCCGAAACGAGTCCCTTATACATTATACCTTTCGATATAAACATTACGTTCATCCGAAAAAAACCGAATCTATTACGTTTTATATATTTCCTATCTCAAAGCGTATTAATATTACGTCGATGACTAAACCTTCCTAGCTTTAAATTACTAAAAGGTTATTACCTACGTTCAAAATCCCCTATTGATATTGTGTTAAAAGTATTTTAAAATTTTTATCCCGCGTTATTCCAGGAATAATATATATTAATATCGGGTTTAATTATTTATTCATAAGCTATTTGGGTAATACGCCTATTTTACAATAACCTTAATATCATATTAAATTTGAGTAAATTTAATAACCAAATTTACTTTATCTTTAACTTTTATATTAAAACTTTGTTTGTAACATAATGATAATTATTGTTAAAATGGACTGAGGTATTTGAAAAGTAGGTATTATTAAAAAACATAAGAATAAGGAATAGTATTTCGTTTATACGTATTTTAATTGAATTAAATTCCTTTTCATTCGATTTTATAATTACGTCGTTTAAGCTATATAACCCCTAAACAAATATATATCTTAAATTTAGGTTTTCTCTATCGCTATTAATAGGAAACCTTTCTTTATTTTTTCAACTTAGGCCGTATATATTTACGTAAAAGGTAATACCCGGCCAAAATCGTAGCCACGTCAATAATAATCCGATAAGTTATAACGTATATAACGTTCCGAAGTAAAACTAACTTAACGTTTTTTATTATCGCTTACATCGCTTTAAGTTTTTAGTTTTAAACGTATACCAACCGGGTTCATTAAGATAAATAATCCCGATATCGAAATAATTAGCTGAGATTAATACGGTCCTTTAATAAAAGTATTTAAAAAGCATAAATTTCCGTTATAACCGTATTACTATCCGGCTGTTAAATTTATACGGGTTTCGTTAATTAACGATTAAAATGTTGTTTTAAATTTAAAAACTCCAACTCGTCGGCGAATTCGCGGAAATTTTTTAAGGCTACGATATAATTTCCACAACTAATACCTATCGTAATAATTTTGTCGCGAATATATAACGATACGCGAAAACGTTGTCATGACCCAGACAGCGGTTGGGTCAGGAAATGGGTCAGTATGCAACTGCGCCACTAAGAAGCCTGAAGTCCAATACATCAGGCGGGGAACTTCTCTTATGTCAGCAAACCCGGACAGGGAAGGACCGATGGGACCAACAGCGACTCCAGCGGTCCAGTACTGAAGACGGTATGAAGGCATGGATATATAAGGACACGGTCATCACCATACAGATAGTATTTCCTTCATAGCTCTTCAGTTGTTAATCTAAGTATTCAGTCTCAGTATATTCTGAATAGCCTCACGGCTTTTGATTATTACTTGCACGGTTACGATAATGTTTACTCAGCACCTCTGCTACTTTCTTGATAACATAAACCCTTTGACACCTTCTATATACTCACGTGTATTTAGTGTGATCATTACAAACGTAAGTAATTATACTTTACGGGCGAAAGCTAATTTAAACCGTTTACTTAAGTTAAAAATATTTTAAATTTAATAAGAAATAATATTTATAAGTCCTTATTGTTCGTAACTAAACCTTCGAATTCGATCAATACCTTATTCGCGTAATGAAGGTTACCGAAAACCGCCTCTATATAATCGAAAAACCTCCTTATATTATATATACTTTCGTGTTTTTCAGCTTTATAATACGTTGTAACCGCCTGTTTTACCGTCATCGTATAATATCCCTATATGTAAGGCAACGTATATCGACCTTTTTCAATTTACATTTTATTCGCTTTTAATACAAATTTAAATATTTGGCGCGTCGCCGCTTACGTGAAAGTAAACCCGTCAAAACACGGTTAATTATGTCGTTTTCGGACGCTTTAAATCGGTAAAAACTTAACGCGAATTACGGCTAATTCAGCTTCAAATTGTCAAATTTTCGAGACGACTAAGACGAAATCGGATATAAAGTTGATAATTAAAGTCGGTAAAACCGGTTATTAGAATTATTTAATAACCGATAAGATATAACCTATAGTACCCTATAAACGAAAGATATCGACTTAAGTTGGCCCTGAAAAGACCGAAAGAATATTTATAAAAGTAAAGGACTGGGTATTTACCGACGACTTATTTTCCCCGATAAGGTTAAAGTTTAACGCCGAATTATTAACGTTTATAATCGATTCTTTTATTATAAGTAATATTCCTTTGAAAATATAAAAGAAAACCTTAATAGTATATTATAATCCGATCTACAATACTACGCTAAATGAATTCCAAATGAAATTTACTATTAAGGTACAGAAAAAGATTAAAAAAGGCTACCGTAGCCCAACGTACAGGGCCTTTAGACAGGGTTAATTCTTAGTCCATTATGTGCCCTCACACATACCATGCACGGACCGTATCCGGCCTATACCCGGACTGTGCCCTATCTGCGCCCGGGCCGGACTTAGGCCGTGCGCTACCCATCCCGTTACGTGTACAGTCACATATCCTATAGGCTCAATGGCCAACAGCCTGAGTCTATGACAGTAAAGCGCAAGAGAAAATAGGGTGTTCGTAGTGATGAGTTAGTATATAATGATTAAGATGGTATTTGGAAGCGCTTCGAATGCTATCTTAGGCGCTTACAAAATATGCCGGAGCGCTTTAAAAGGTGCTTTAGGCGCTTGGTGTATGTTTGGTCTAGGTGTTTCGGAAGCTGATTTCGGGGCTTGGAGTAATTGTGAAAGCGCTTTAGAAGTTATTTTAAACGCTTTCCAAATTTGCTGAAACGTTGCAAAATCTGTTTTAAGTGTTTTTAAAATTTGCTGAAACGCTTTAAAAGTTGTTTCTGGATAGGTTCCAGAAAAGGGTTCCGAAAATTAATGGCTTACGTGGTAGATAAGTAATATGACGCTCTCTAAAAAGTGCATAGATACGTTCAAAGCGCCAACCGAGTTGACGGATAATGTAACGGGGTTTTCAGTAGTCAAAAGGCATTAAGCAAGTTAATAATTTTGTATTGAAATTATCGTTTTTAACATCAATCCAGATTCCACAATCTTTTTACATTCTCGTGTATTTCTTGTAAACCGTAGTATTAAAGCGCGAAATAATTAAGATTGTTATAACATTATATTATAAGTATCAAACTAAGGTTCGTCTTTTTTCCCTAGATAATTTATAGTCAACCAAGTCGGTAACTAATGAGTATCAGTAAAGTTTCTGTATGTGAACATAGAAAAATACAGTATCAAAAATAGTATAATTAGTAATATGAATAATAAATAATTAAAAGGTAGAAAAGGTACCCAAAGAGTGCACGCTTCGGGTAAAAGCTTATAAACTCTCACCCGAAGCGTAACACTCTATCATACACTCTACCAACGTCCTTCTTGGGGCGTGACACGCTATTATACACTCTGCAAAAGTGTATCTTACAGCGTAACAAGTTATCGTGCACTTTACAAGAGTATATCCTACAACGTAATACACTGGAATATGCTCCGGAAACATGCTCCCTTACGTATACTAACTATGGTGAAATATAATAATATTCAAACTTTTGTAAAACTAAAACATATATTATTCTATTATATTCAAATCATAATTCTTTGTAGGATACTCAAACAATCAAATTTTTTTACAATCATTAAATATAAAATCAATTATATTCAGTATTTGAAATACATTGCACCAATGACATTACCGTTGCTATAACACTCATTAAAAATCTCCATTCTGCGAAAAAAATCGATATAAACATTTAGAACAGGAGTTCAAATATAAACACTAAATCTTCAATCAATAACAACGTATCCTTTGAACTAACAAGACCTTAAGAACAAAAGAAGAGTATCGACATATCTAAATCACACAAAGAAAGAAGAATAATACTTATATTATAGAAAACTATTCTCGTAAAAGAAATTGTTTACTTTAATTTTTTCCCTGATTGAAAATTACCGATGCTTATCATATCACTTTATTTTAATATAGACCTTATTAAAAAAAAGCTAAGGAGTATTAATAAAAAACGTATAGTTAACATAGTATTACAATGATATATAGACGAATCACATAAATTGAATACTGAAGTTTGAAATTAATAATCATTGATATAATATTCTAGAATATAAAAATAAAAGTTATTGTAAGTAAGGTCTCTACCTGTTTCACATGAAGTAAAAAGCGTAGAAGAGTAATCATAAGATTGGTATTGTTGCAGTAAAGATAGATAGATCAGGAAGAAGTATTCTAGAGAGTGCACGCCACGGATGTGAGGTTAAAAACCTCCCATCCGAGCAGTGGCCATTTTGCCGTACGCTCTAGAATACTCATTCCAGACCGCTCAATTCATTGCCGTGCGCTTTGAAATATTCATTCCAGACCGCTCCATGAATAATGCACTTTACGTCTTACAAAAGTGTAGCCTATAGCGTGACATGTTGTCGTATTCTTTGCTGGAGTATACCTTGTAATACAGTACACTGCTACTTAGCCGATGTATACTAGCTATAAGGGTTTATCATAATATCTACATAGGCAATCTTTCTTTTTCTTTATAAATTTCGTACCAAAAACCTAGTAACGATAATGTAATTGTAGCGATTCCGTATACATAGTCTTGTGATTATAGTGTAGTTATAATATAAATTTTAAAGGTCTAAATTAGCAGTTTTTGTAATAACAATATAGTCGCAGTACCAGTTGTAAATGTTTGAATTAATAATTTCTGTTCGCGATAGTAATTGTAATAAGTACCTAATTGGTGTAGTTCAACAGTAATGATATGATTGTTAATAACATCTTTCATTATTCCCCATAAAGGTATAATTACGGTGTTACGTATCTTTGGATTCATATAAAAAGATGTATCGCTATCGATCCAGGCAAAACTTCTTTTTTATCCTTCTAAAGGCGCGTATTATCAGTTAATATAAGTTCTTATCCCAATACAATTTAAAATTTATTGCGATTAACTCATTTTAACCGCTTTAATAGGTAGGTTATTTAACCAATATTTGTATACCAACATTTCCTTTAAACAGATGCCGCGTAAATCCAAGTCTACCAAGTTCCATTTAGCGTACGCGCGCTATCGTGCTGCCGTCGCCGCCGCCGCCGCCGCCCATAGTACCACCATCACCACCAATAATAACTCATCCTCTTTGGGCATAATATCCTTAATAACCACCTTCGCTCCAGCCTCCCCGTACCCCGCCGTCGCCGACTCCCTGGCCTTTTCCCCCTCCGCCGCCGCCACCCTCTTACCGGCCTCGCCAATCTCCGCCGCCGATACTGCTATTTTCTTTCCTCCCTCCCCCTCCTCCTTTCCCTTAAGCTTTTGAGGAGAGAAACGAAGAGCTCCTAAAATTATAAAACTTACCTTTTCCCTACAGGTAAAACCAAATTTATTGTAAGGCTCCCCCAACACTATAAACGCAACTTTACGAAGTTCCTCCGCGATTTGTAATTCCCAAATCCACCTGTGTATATGCTTTTAATATTTTCGTAGATAAAAAATAAGAGGCGGATTTACTCCATCACCTAAAGCTTTATATCACTAAAGTTCGCCGCGAAACCTTTTTAATACGTAAAGAGTTAAAGCGGCGCACCAGGGTCTGTAGCTCCGAGCCGTTAATAAATATACTTTACATAACGTATATCGCGTCCGCGACTGCAGGTAAGTTCGTTAACAATTACCACGAAAATAGGGGTCCCTCGGCCCGTTATTATCGTTACGAACGGACTAGTAACGGATACGCTCCCGTTACGTTAATCTTAGGGCCGTAGGCCGAAGCCGTGTTACGCGCCCATTAATTTTATAATAAATTTCAACCGTTCTTTAAGAATTTCTTTTATTGATAAAATAATGTTTAGGGCGCTTCGGAAAACAAGCGCAGTCGTAAATAACTAAGACAAGCCGATATTGATTAATATTAGGCGTTAACCGGCGAACTAAAAAGTAGGTAACCGCTATTATTACCTGAAAACGGGGCTTACGAATATATTATATAAACGAGTTTAACGACGTTATCGCGTCTCGCCATAAAGAAGGTAAAAATCCCCCTACGTTTTTACCTCAAGACATACGACTTAAGGCGTAAAACTATATTCTCGTTGACGTCGGTGGCGTCAATAGCGGTAATACCGGTAACGTTAATATAAAGGGGGAGGGCGGCGGGGAGGATAGTGGGAACGCGACGGCGTCGCCCTCTCACTTTCTTTTTAACAGTAATTAGCTGCCCTTTTAGCTGGGCCGACACGCCCGGCCATATTAATGTCATTATTTTCCGTAAAATCGTTGATAAGTGATAAATGTAACTTGAAGTGTATAAAATAAAGAGAGATAATATATCAAATGCGTTGAAGTATCGTAAATTGAAATAAAAAGGAGTAAGTAGTAAAATATGTAATAAGTTTGAAGTGCGTAGAAAAAAGGGTAAAAGTATGTTCAAAGCGTTATAAAGTCGTATATTCGAACCGAAGATAGCGAATAGGAAAAAGAAACAATTGGACCAAAGGGTACCGATCGAAATGTGACGATATTCCGGAAGAGAAGCGAAATGGTAGATCTAAACAGAGAAAGAAAAAAAATGAGAAATTCGGTAGAGTCGAGGTGTACAAAATGAAAAGTGATAAAATATAAGGAGCGGCACGAAATAATAAGGTTAAATAAAGGCACAAATCAAAAAACGGCGGAAATAACAGATTTTGGACTACTTTGAATTGGTCAAAGTGGTATAATAGATTATTAGGGTCGTAAAACCTTTTCAATAACCCTAATAAACAATGTAATTATCAATATTAGTGTTTATAATACTCCGTTCGGGGTAGCTTTGGTTATCGCGTCCTTTGGGTTGTGTTTTCTATCGATCGACCTTATTTCCTCCATTTCACAACGTTTATATAACTCGCGTAAAGTTATAATATCGATTATCAAGTGTTTTTCGTTCGTAATACCCAATTAAACTAAACACTTAGAAAGTGAAAAGAAGTTAATATATATAACGAGAAGAATAAGGTATGAACTAAGATTATAAATAATTATTCGGACCGTTATTATTATAGTAATACAGGAATCAAAACCTTTAACTATATTATAGATCTCCGAAGGTAAAACGCTTTGTATAACCCACTTATATTTAGTAAAGTTTTGGTAAATAATATTTTTATAAAGCGTAAAACCATTTCGTATTAAGGTTTTGTTACCAAGGATTAAGACAAAGCCTATTTGCGAAATACAGTCGAAATTGTTGGCGAAAAATCCGCTAATAAAAATAAATAGCTTTAGAATACGTATGTCGAACAACATAAATTATTCACCGCGTTTTAAATTGTTTATTAACTACAAAAGTCGTTTGTTAAACGCTTTAGATATATCGTTTAATTGAGAGATTTTGTATTATACGGCAATAGAAAAGTTAAATGTTACTCTTAGTTATATTACAAAAACAATCTAAGCATTTTGTACGGGTTGGTATTTATTTTTGTTGGTCTATTTCACGTTATCCAAAACAATAAGGAAACTTTTGTTTAACTGCCTTTTTTATGTAAGGCCCGAAACGCCGTTCCGAAAAGTAATAGTAATGTTCTTCAAATCGATTATATAGTCCTCAGTCAGGTACGTTGTGGATTTCGCTTTTGAACCGGCGTTTAAAAGTTTTTTCATTTTAGATACGGAAAACGAGGCGTAATATAGCGTTAATATATTATTCGTTTATCTACACATTAATATAAAGCCTTTAAAACGGGCTGTTAACACCAATAAGCATGGGTAGAAAGTCGAATTGGTTTTCTTAAACCGTTCTTTATAATACTTTTAATAAATATTATACCAGTAAACACCTGCTTTAGCTAAACCGTAAAGTAGTTTTATAATACGTAAAATCGTTTTAAATAGGTTTTTTTTTTTAAAACCCTGGGATATATCAGCGTGAATACATCGTTTAAGCTGTTGCTCAAACTAAGTATATGTTTACGTAATGTTACGAAATTGAATATATAAGTTATATAATATATTAAATGAGGTTACGAACGTAAGAATTAAGCGGTGGCTAGCTTGTTGTAAGGTAGGCGATTAGGTTATAATATTCTTTTTGCTATCGTCGTTATAACTTTTGATTATCAAACGGGTCTTGTCGTAAGGTTTTCCGGTTTTATCTTTAATTTCGTAAACAAGTAGAGTAGAAAAAATTTAATAGGCGCTGTAAATCGCCAGGACGAATCGTTTCAAGCTAAATACACTTTTCTCGATTAGGGAAGAAATTTCCATTCAGGTAAACTATTTGAACAAGGCACTTAAGGCAGGAATAATACCGTCGTAACGGAGTTTCAAACCAATCTCGCGGTCTGATATCTCCTTTTAAGTGATAAAAAAGCTTACAGTAAAGGTTTCGGGACGTTTTTTAGTTTTCGAACTAAGGGGGCGGCCCCGGCAGCGAAGTGTTAGTAGGGTTGGTATAAGTGAGCCGCTTTGTTTTGGTAAAAGCGGGCCGGATATTCAATTCGGGGAGTGTGATAAAACTAAAAGCGGCTTAAATTCGGTAACGGTTTTGTTCGGATTACGGTTTCGTGTCTTTCCTTTTTATCTTTCTTTTTTATTTTCGTACTATTATCCAACGAAACGAACTTATACCACTTAGCAAATCAACGAGGGCATTATAGCCTTTAAACCCGTCAATCTTTCAAAGGCCAGTTTATCCTTCCTTAGGTTTCCAAATTAGGACTTTAAATTGCAACTGTAGTCCCAAAACGCCAGTTTCGCGTATGCTATTTTTTGGAGCTAACGTTTTGGACACATTGTATTTCACTTGTAAGGAACGTAATACTACTATAGCTTTGTTTATAGTATTCTCTCTTTACAATATATTTAATAATAGTGTAAAGTTTATATAAATCCTTAGGTAAACACTAAAATCGAGGAATGTAGGGATGAGACCACTTAGGTTAAATGTGTTATTAACGGTGCTAATTGCTATTTAAAGTATGGATTCTTTGGAACTGGTTCTTTTTAGTTCCTTAGATATTACTATATACGTTTTTTCAAGCGGTCCGTGGTACCATTAACTTCTTTAAATATTTTATAGAGTTTTTACTAAAATCCGCTTACATTCGTTACTGGCTATTCAAGCCTCAATACGCTATTAGTTAAAGTTGAAGGCCGTACTAACGTCGTATATAATTTAGTTGAAGGATCTTAGGTATACTTTTAACTAATAATTCAAATAAACGTCCTAATAATTTGTAATAAAAGCGTTTTATATAAACTTAACGGCTTGAAATAATATTACCATGTCGATGACATAAAAAATCGATTAGTTGTCTAAATTTATAATATTAACAATTAAATCGTAATTAAAGTCCATATCATCTTTAAAGCGGAACTTAAACCAGTGTAGAGTCTATAAGTATAGCTAATATTTATAATAAAACTTTTCGATAACTTTAAATACATCCTTTCCTATATTCGTATAATTTGCGGCGTAAAACAGGCGTAAAAGGCGTTTTAAAACCGGGTATTTGAATCGGCGGTACAAAATCCGTTATTATATTTATGTTAAGTAAAAAACCTTAATTGTATGTGTTTCGAAGAAAAATCACAAGTAGTTGAATTTAAACCGGAACATTACGGATACGTTATCCGAGGCGCAGATAAAGCTGATTAGTCGTATCCCGGACCTTAATTCCGAATTTGTTCATATTAGCTAATAAAAGAAGGAATAGTGTTTTAAAATCTGTTATATAAAATTTGACCGGTTTGAATCGCTTGTTGACAACGACCGTCCCGAACGATAACGCTTTGCCTTTACCAAATGAAACCTTTCGGTATTCTATTATTCGGTTTACCCGAAACTTCGGAAACCTCGTCGCGAGCGCATCGAATTATCGCTTTCTGGCCGTTAAGATTTTGGCCATACCAATATCATGTATAATGCCTAAAAACCGTTGGCCGTATCTGTTCAAAAACGTAAATTATAACGTTATATTGAAGTTAAACGTTCCGTTTATGTAATCCAAGCTTATAATATTTAGGTAAAAGGCGTTTTACAGGCTTGTAAAAATGCGTTAGATGGTTTCGTCGTTTTATATTATTAGGTAAGCATTATTACCATTCAATTTTTTTTACAGATATATATTCGTAAGGGTAGGCGTTAAAGCTATTATATACAACTTTGAATATAGCTATATTTACTGTAAAGTTGGTTTTTATCCGGGTTTCAAATATATAATCAATTTAAAGATATCTTTTAGTCCGAATTTACTCGTAAGCGGGGTAATAAGTAAACCAGCAGCCGATTTTCCCGTATACTATATATCGCTTTTATAAGCTCGCGGGATTTCGTATGTTTTTCCGTAAGTATTACTGTAGCTGCGATACTTTTCGCCCATTTCCAAACGATCGTTCGAGTCCCTTATTAATAGGTTTCCTTCCTTGGTACTTATACTTTAAGAGATCGTTTTACTTTAGGTATACTTTGAATTTTCTATTTAAAAAGTGAAAAATAGTTTCAGCGAGGTTTGCTTTAGTAATATATCTTTTGCCTTTAGTTTTGTCGGCTATAACTTCTAATCTGAAGCTCACTTATCAACATATAAAGGTCTTAAACAATATTAGAATTTTTTTATAAAAGTCCTTTAAGTATTTTTTAAATTTAAAAAGTATAAAGTCGAAATCCAGGTTTTCGTAACATAATTTTATCATTGTTCGAATAAATTGTTTATCACCTCTATATTCCGGTTCAAGGGCTGTTTAATACTTTTGACACCCAACTCACAGAGCGGTAAAAACTTCTTATAGGTTTTTATCGGCGTTTTCCTATTAGCTTTTTACGGATTTCCAAGTCGTATTAATTGAGGCTTTATCGTAAAATTCGTTGTCAATATTTATATCGAAGTGAGATTTCAGGCGGTTGTAATACTCCGCGAATATATTTACGTACGTAAGGTATTATATTTACCATTTTTGAACTTGCCCGGATAGTATACTGGGTAAGATAACATAAAATTGGATAAAGTTCGATATCCAGTTTTTTTTTACATATATTAAATATAAAAAATATCTTATCGAGTACATCGTAGAATTCGCTACTATAATATTTATCTTTTTTTCATAGCTTGGCGAAGTTTGTAAGCTTTATAGGATCGTTTTTATTAGTGGAAAAGCGATGCGGTGGAAGGTAACGGTAGGGGTCGTAATTAGCAGGCATTGGTTCGTAGGGCATGCATTAGCGTTTTACATCGCTCGTTATTTCCTAGAGCGGGTTGTTTTTGGTGTCTCGGCCGCTCTCATTATAGTCGAACGGGCTATTCTAGATGTATCGATTGCTTCCATTTTGACTAAATGGGGTATTAGTTGTATTTGGAAAGTGGTTTGGTATTTAGTATTACTTTATAATGTATGCTGATATAGGGGTGTATTATATTCGTATGGTAAATAAAGATTACGGCTGTTCTTCTTTTTCAGTAAGGTTTATATTCCTAATTTAGAATGAGGGTATAATATTGGGTCGTCCTACGCCTTATATTCGTCGTTTCATCCGTATATCTATTACCACCTGTTTCTTGTATTTTGTAAATATCTTTTTACAAATTCCGTTTAATATATATCCCTATATTTTCAGTTTAGCAAGTTGTCAAGTCGTATTGTCTCGAACAGGGCTTTTACAAAGCGGCTATTCCTGTTTACTGGGGTATTAATACCTTGACTTCGCATTTAAATTCGTAGGGCTTTAGCAATAAAAAGGTTTACTATTTGCCACATATTCAACGTCTAATTCGAAATTCTTTTAAATAATTCATTTAATATATGAGGTCTTCTGGTTCCTTCCTTTTAATAACGAAAGATTACGGTTAAGATATACGTATTTGCTGTATATAAGTCTAGTTTTTTAATTGGTAAATCAATAGTGTTATCCTAGAAGCCCAGGTTTATTTCGTGTATTATAACTTTTCTAATTCCCCTACACTCGAATAAAAGGTCGAAATTAACGTTAGTTTCCTCCGGTGTTATTAGTATTAGGACCATAACTATAAGTGTTATGGGGCGGTTAGGGATAGTCATTCTTACGTATACCTAATATATGAAAATAGCGTAAATTAGCGGTTTCGTGCCGTGATTGGATTTGAGTATATTTAAATTTCAAAGGTTAAGGTAATTTGTTTTACAAATAGAAAATATCAATTTAATAAAATAAATAAAACGTTGAAAGTAAGTTTATTAACGCTTACAATACAAATAAATTTCAAACGATACGTTACTAAAACGTTTCCACCAACTAATTAGGCGTTTTAAATTAGTTCTATCAACGTTTAGTAACGTTATATTAGCCAAATGATTAGTTTAACTTAAACGTAGTAATAGTTAAACTTAAAATACATAGGGAGAATGTAAACATGCGAATAAGGAAAAGGAAATGTGGGTATAAAAAGGTATAATGTATATCTTAGTTCGTGTTTAGTAAGTGGTCCGTATTAACGTTATGTAGCCGCTTTTGGTAAAATAAGAGGTTTGGCTATTCCGTTTATAACTGCTTTTAGTTTCGTATACCGTTTTGATATTATATTAGTAACCGCTCCTATATTTTATAAGCGGTTTGTATATCCAGTTTAAGTCGAATTAGTCTTAACAAAAGGTTCCGAAACTTGTTAGTTTTCATTTACGCAGACTGGTACGTAATAAGACCCTTTTTAAAAAGTACCTATGTACGTTAAAACTCCAAATAAGGGTTAATGATAGCATAATAAAGCTTTTAGTAAATAAAGCTTTAAATAAGGGTTTATGATATCGTATTAAAGCTATCCATTTTAAAGTTACTTAGCTTTTATAGTGTTCATATATATCCCATATACTTTTTATAAAAACGTAGTATTAAAATACAAACATTTAAAACCGTTATAATATTCCGTTATAGGTATTTAACTTATATTTGTCTCTTCTTTCTTAAGCTGTCCATAGTCGACTGAGTCGGCTACTAATTAATATCGGTAAGGTCTTTGCCTATTTTACGTAAAGTAAAATGAGAAGAGGAGTAATTATAAGATTGGTATTGTTGTAATAAAAAAAATCAGGAAGAAGTATTTCAGAGAGTACACGCTACGGATAGGAGGTTATAAACCTCCCATCTGGGCAGTGGCCCTTTTGCCGTACACTCTGGAATACCCATTCCAGACCGCTCCATGTATTGCCGTGCGCTCTGGAATATTCATTCCAAACCGCTCCATGCATAATGCACTTTGCGTCTTACAAAAGTGCAGCCAGCAGCGTAACAAATTATCGTGAGATCTGTAGGAGTGCACCTTGCAATACAGTACACTGCCACTTGGTCTATGCATACTAGCTGTGAGGTTATATCGTAATATCCACAGTTATACTTCAGAAACTTTGCGAACGTAACATATAAATTTTCGAAAAACTGTCTTTTCTTCTAATTAAAATTCTATAAAATGAATGTAGAACAAAATAAGAAAATACATACTCAATCACTATAGACTTGTTAAAAATTCTTCGTTCAATACACTTCAAATTGAACAAAATAATCGAGAAAGTCATTCATGAATTATAATTAGAGGAATCGCTACAATACATACAGAAACGTTGAAATATATTATTGTGACTAATAAAATACAAGTTAAAAAGTAACAATTGTATTTCATAAACCCTGTAAATATATTAGATTAGTTTTTGGTCGATTTTTATGTCAAAGAACTAAGAAAAACTTGTCTTAAGATGGTTGAATACTGTCTATTATCTTTGATGAAGAGAAAGATAAAGAAACCTATGCTAAGGAGCTTCTATAGGCTATAGAAATGAGGTGGCCCAGTTATGTTATAGAATGACTCAAAGAATATTAGAAGAATGGCAACCACTAGGGTTAGATCCCTGGTCACCACCAGCCTATACACCAGCCTATGACCTTACTCTGGCATACCCCTATCTCCGTAGGCTTCCCCTTCTCCTTTTCTCCCTCCCTTGTTTTTTTGTGTAAACCCGTTAGCTATTTTGAATCACGTGGGTTAAGCTGGTTACTATTGTCTTTTAACCTACATAGATTAACGTACCTAATATTATTATTGATTATTTTAACCAACGTGGCTTAACCTTTAATATTGCCATTTTACTTACGTGTGTTAATTAACTATTATCGTTACGGGTTTTTTTGACTAACGTAGGTTAGCTTACTTTTCACTTTTATTTAACGTATATATATTAATTGACCTATTGATAATACCAATTTATATAGGTTAACTTATCTATTATTACTACTAATCCATATATGTTAATTTATCTATTGGATAGAAACCTTGAAATAGCGGGTTTGAAACGGCCCAGTAATTGATCATAAATACAATTTAATTAGGCCCGCTAAAGCGTTGTGTGGAAAAAACCGTCGTTATATTTAACCGAGTTTAATGGGATTTAAAAACGTCGAGGTTCGTGGTATTAGAAAAATTTAAATGTGGTTTTTACGTCTAGTGTATATAATTTACGTATTTAATTAAATTATATCGTTTTGAGAAGTTGTTCATATGGGGGAGGTTTGTATGTAGTTCATTCCGAGTTTGTAAAATAAATTTGATGTAGAATTTTAGTTTGTTTTTGTTATTCTTATTAATAAAGTCGATAGCAGGTAGTTGATAGTCTCGGATTTGTTAGTTCAAAAGCGGATCAGAAGCGGTTCGAATAACTTTGTTGATGTGAAATCAAGGGTGTTTTCTACCTGGAATATTAATTTTGACGATATAGGAATTAACGATATTTTTAATGATATATTTATTATAAAACTCGTTTATTCTTCTTTTAACAGAAAAAAAAAAAAAAAACTGGTTCGATTTATGTTTTTTTTTTTAAAAAGAAGATCAACATTATCATCAACCCGAAACCGTTTCGAAAGAGAATGCTATTTATTAACAGCCTGTTTTATAGGTTGTTACGTCGTCATTATTACGTTTTTTACGATTTTTATAACGTTGAAAATGCGTTAGACGAATGTTTAGGCTTTTATACATATTTTTGTAACTAAAATAAGCAAACGTCCAACAAGTTGTATTCAATTGACGTGATAACTGTATGTTATATAAAGAGGGTCAATATAATAGTAATGATATCTTTATTATTCAGCGTCAATTAGTAAATAGGTAATAAGTAACTTTAATTCAATTAGATATAATTAGACAAGGAATATAGGTACATTAAATCGTTTTAGGGTGAAATATGGTATTCAAACTTTATTTTATCCCTGTTCATATATAAACCCGTTTTCAAACCTTATTGGTTCAATTTAAACTTCGATTGTTAATACTAACGTGAAGAAATTTGTAAAATCTTTCATAACAATTCAAGAATTGTTTTACATAAGTTTCGACGTTTGTAATATTTATTACCTATAAGTAATAGTTTCATTTCAACTGTCGGTAATAAGTATAGAGTAAAGTAGAGTATTAATTCAGTTTGAAGAAAATTAACCATGAAATCGATTAAAAGTTCGTTTTAAAGCCGTTTTAAAATTGATAAAGGTTTAAGAAGTCCTTTCCAAATGTATCGCTTATGATTCCTTTACTTATAAATATTGTAATTTCGGAAAAAGCGTCGCATAGTACAGTGTAACTCGGGTTAAAAATGTTTTGGTTAAAATAACGATGGTAACGTTACAGCTCAGCTAGCCGATAAAAAGCAAATCGTAAATAGTTCAAATTAACGCGGTGGTGAAAATCTCGTAAATAAGAATCCAAACATAGTTTCGAAACTGTTCAATGTTATCGTCATTCATTTAATATTTCTAGATAATGATTTGAAATATTTTATCGTTATTAAAATGAATATTAATAAGGGAATCCCGGTCCCTTATACGTATCACATGAATTCAACAGAGATAAATAAAGTTTCGGATAATAACGGTGTTCCAACTGTTTCAAAAGTCGTCATTAATGAAAATTTTATGACTTTCCGGAATGAATTTTTTAGCAATAATGAACCAGAAAACATGTTTACGCGGAAGCGGTTTAATAAAGACCTATTTAAGATACAAAATCCGTAATTACCAACCTAAGAAACGGGGGATAGGAAAACCCTTGAAAAAATCCTAATTTCGTCGTAATATTGTATTAGGCCGTATATAATTGGACTTTTTATTGTAAATTAATTCAAAAATCATTGGAAAAGTCGTTCCGATTAACGGATTTATTGTTTGTAATGTTGTCGGGTAGTTATAAAATATTCAAAATTCTCATAATCCATGAAGATAGTAAACGGGAGGGTTGTACCTTGGAGCTCAACATTCTATACTTTTAAACAATTTATAATCCTTCATAATTCCTTATATTAAATCTCTTAATTATATTGAACAGGTGATAAACGACGAAAGTTATATATTATTAGGTGTTAGATATTATAATTGTCTCATTTGATTAAACAACCTTTTAAAGCCTGACCGGAACAGTCAGCCTAAAAAATGGTTTTCTGGTTAGTGTCTTATTAGTCGAAAATCGGTTTAAAAAGGAATGAAAACTTAAGTTATTAGAAAGTAACTTTTTATTGAGGTTTTGTAACAAAAATAAGGGTTTTTCATAAAAATAAATAAAGGGGTTAGCGATGATAAAGTAATTTCAAATAAATTGACGGTAAAAGTTTTTAAAATCGAAAAAAACATATACCTTGAATATAAACGTAGAAGCCGCCTATTCACGAATAACACACAATTTTTCCCCGTTTATAAGTATTTCGATTCCCGATTTGATAACAAATCTCAAATACGTTATCTTTTAAATAACGAATTTTTATTTCAATATATCGAAGTTTAAACTAGCAAAGTTTGAAACGTTGATCACTCGTTTAACTTTAGTATTATATTTGTTAAAATGTTATTAGTATATATTGAAATAATGTGAACGTAAATGAGATTGAAAATATGGAAAACGTGTGTAACGAATTATTAATATATCTTTGAAAGATGGTTAGTATATCGGATAGAACGAAAAGAATAATTAGCTATTCAAAAATTCAAAACGTAAATAGAAAGTAATCTTTTACTTATCGTTTTTTCAAGATGCAATTTTTAAAGAGCGAAATAAAAGTTGAACTTAATATAAAACTTAGTTTATAAAATATTCGGGAATTTGTTTTATTAAAGGAAGAGCATAATGGTTAACATTTTCAATAACTTTAAGTTTGAAGTAATCTATAAAGAAATGCAGGCCAACTTTAGTTTTTTTAACGAAGAGTATGAAGGTACCAGTTAGAGAGTTATTCGAGTGAATATAGCTTTAATTTATTAATTTGATCAATATCTTTCGTAATATTAAACGTTATTCCCGTAATATGACGTATAATAGCCCTCAAGGGACATTTAAAGATTAGTTCTAATTACCATTTTAAACAACGATTTCGTAATCGACTTTAAAGCAGTAAGGAGACAGCTTATAATCTAAAGCTTTATCAAATACGGGAGCGAATTACTTAAAGGTATCAGAGAGTTTATTGTTAACGGAAATGATTGGCTTCGGTGTTAACGCCTTATTGATAATGTTAAGGGAGACGGCGAAGACCTGCATAATGGAAATTTGGTCCCTTCAAGCCCTACAGAGTATAGTATGGAGGGTGGCGGCATCGAAATTTTTGGGTTTCTTTTATATCAGCGTAAAACTTCTTTCCTATACGCAATGGTTTCTTGCTCGTTTTCAAAGCAATATATACTTGGAAACGTCGTAACTAACTTGGTCATACTTTATTCAGGGGGTTCCTAAAATAACATCGTATTGAAAATACAGAATGATATAAGCCTAAATTTAATATCGGTATTTATCGAAATTGATACCTAAATAAAATATAAAACGAAGAAGTTGTAAATTTGTTTTCAATATATAAAAAATAACTTTACCGAATGGTCTGAGTAGGAAAGAAGTACGCGGTAATTTCCATCGACGGATGTATTATTTATTTATCACGTTATAACATTTGTAAGCCATATTGTTTTTAAAAATAACGAATGAAATAAAACTGTAAAGTAAGTTTACTATAAACGGGGAGTTATTGAAGAGTTAGAGTTAAGTTATCGGGTTGAATTAAAGTCACTCCAATTTCTATACGTGATTATATAAAAAGGTTAATTTTTAAGAGTCTATAATGTTGTTTAGTAAGGAAAGGTAAATGGTGATATTAGTTTTAGTACTGGAGTTATTCGTGCGTCAAGCGGAATTTAATAGGTAGGTATAAATATAATATCCATTCCCACCATATCTTAGGCATAAGCAAACGTTTTTACGGCGGAAGAAATTCAAAGTGGTTAACCTAAGTAATACGCAATTTAATATTAATTCGAAAAACGTTAAAATCGGTTATAATAACACCTCTTTAACTATTGCGAACGGGCGCGTCACTATTTCCATTCCCGTTATAAGAAATACTACTAGTACCAATATTACTAAAGTAACTGGCACCACGTGCCGAGTATCAAACTTATAGAATCGTCTATTAATAAGTGAAATATAGGTGACCTACTCGTTATAATTCGCGGGCTTGTTAAGGGGAAATAACGCGTTAGCGAATATATCATAAATTACTCCTTAAATAGTGAGTTAAGCGGTGAATGACCAGGCTATATCGTTAGTTTTCGTAAATAAGGCCCCCCAAACGTAAAAAAAAACGTCAAACCATTTGCGAATTCCTTATTTCAAATTCTTAAGTTGAGAGATAACGGTTTTTACCGCGTTTGAGTTACAGTGATATGCACGAAGTATTGTTATAAAGGAATCGGAGCTATTATTACTACCTTTGTTATTACGAGTGTAATAACCTTTAATAATAGTTTTCGCGAGGTTTTTTTCATTATTTAAAATAGTATAAACGTGATTTTTCCTCGTATCAATAAATTTCCGAATTTTACGGAATTTAGGAAATATTGTGACCTTTATACTACGAAACGTAATTCAACATCGAAAAATTTACGTTTAATTAGTTAACGGTCGACTTTATTAAATAAGTCGTTAACATCGTAATCGAAGTCGAAAGAATTTGAGTCGTCGTTATCGTTGGTGCGATCTTCAATAAAGAGCAACGTAATAGTTACGTTGTTTGTGGGTAATGGAAAATCGGCATCCCTTTGGGGGGGAAGGAGTTTTTTGAAAAAAAGTAGGAGTGTTGGCAACGACTTTAAATTATCGGACTATATTTATGAATGTAATCAATATGTCAGTGTTAAGTTATTTCAAACATAAAGCGTGTTTATGAACAGCTTGAACCCGCTCAACGAATTTCATACGTAAAATTTCGGTAAATCGTTCGTATTAAACAATGAAATAGTCGTATTATGTCGTTAGGACGCCTTCAATCTGGTTCGTAATATGCGTGTAGAGAAAGCATTTCAAAGCCTGGGGGTCCAGGTTCAAAAGGTCGAAAAATATACCACTGTACTATAACCATTTACAAACATCTATAACACTATCGGGAAAGGATCAAAGATAATATATAAAGGACTTAAGCTAAAACTATCATTTAAAATAGTAGGATATTATTTATTATCCTTGATGAAGAGAAATAGTGAGAAACCTCTGTTAAGGTGCTGTTACAGGCTATAAAAAGGGGGTGACCTAGTCACGTGATAGGACGACCCATAGTATTATAGGAGCATGGTAATCACCAAGGCTGGATCTCTGGTGACCACCAGCTCAGGCACCAGCCTTTGAAATTTTTGTTGTTGAAACTGTTGTCGATTCGATTTTTTCGAACTAATAGATAGTATTATAAAGGTTAATCAGTAAATAGAAAAGCTTAGTTTAGTTAAGCTGTTTACCAGTTTACACTTTGATTTGTATAGGCTGAGACTTATTATATAACTCATATTAAACTAGTTACTTTACAATTGACTTATGGCTGTTATAATTCACCGCTATATAAATATTTATGATCATTTGGTTTCATTTCAATGCGTTAATATAACCTTATTTCTTCAATCTATATAGGTTAACAATAGCTTATAAACAAATCAATTCAAAAATTCCACTATCCCTTTTTTCAAATTCTTTAGTACTTAATCGTTCTACTTAATTCAAGTGGATTAAAACAGTCAATATATCATTTTCATTTTCATTTTGCAATGTACAGTCGTATTTATACTCAACAACTTAATCATTTTCAAGTTTTTTTTTTCAAACGTATTGACTTATTTTCCCATCTATAATTATATATCCTAGCTCCATCAAATTAGCTTGTTATTATTTACAAACCTCTTAGAACCTTTTTTTGGTTGTATGTGTTGGTAAATCTTTATCTTTAGAATGTAGTTGATTCCAATCATATCAGAGTAACTAGTGTATTACATTGAACGTAGTGATAGGTTACTTTTAAGTTTGGTAGACCACTAGCCGATCTACACACTAATTTGTATAGAGAACTTCTTGGATCGTATCCCATATTTAATTGGGCACTCCACAACAATTAACTCTCAATGAAGATAGTTAACTTGCAATAAATGTAGTCAGCTTAACCTTATTATAATTAATTGCTATTCTAATACTAACGATTTTTTGTTTTGTATATACACGCCAGGATAGTCAATCACCAATCTAAGGAAACATTAAAATTTCCTTTCATACCTATTCGTATTACTCTACCAATCTAAATCTGTCTTGTGCTCCGATTATATGCCAATTACAAACATTCACCCTACAATTCCAAGCATTACTTTCCTTCATTCACACACTTAAATCAATCGTCATAAACTTTTAAGCTATTCATATTATACCTTTTGCTAGCAATTTTGGATAAGATTATTATATACTATACTAGTACGATTCTTATATACATTACCCTTGCTATTGTTCAATCTTACAGGGCATCCCTATTTCTTTTCATTACGTACCGGTCGATTCACATATCCCTTTATATGAACAATAAGCTTATTACTATCTACAAACCTTTGTAGGATACTGTTAGATGTAGTGTTGGCTATGGTATCAGCGGGGTTGTCTTTGCTATTAATCCATCTAAATTAGTTAATCTACCAAGCTTTATATACTTCTTTTGATACTATCACATGAATTATGAACCGCTTTTTATTGGATATTTCGATCGTGGAAAAGCACTCGTAAAAGCTTTGGATTTCGTATAAACAATTATAGGCATCGAAGGTAATTCCATATATTGAGTAATAATCCTTAATATACCGTTGGTTACCATAATGATATCGAATTCTACTATTATATCGTAAACTTCAAACACTAATAATCTTTTTATTGCATGCTTACACTTCACGGATATATAATATACAAGGTTGTTGATAATTTAAATCATATATTGAACTCATTTTCGTCAAAAAACATTATAAAGAATCAGATATAAGATATTAATTTCGCGTTTTAATCAAAGAAACCGTCCGAAGAAATCATTAATTTTGCCGTCGTCAAATTTACTAGCACCGTATTTATACTTTTATCTGAATGATCTATTTTCCATTATATACGTCTATTCAATCCATCAAAGTTTTCATTTTATGATGGTAAAATTGTATCGAAACCGATGAATCATAAAATACCTCTGATTAACAAAGAATAAAAATAAAAACCGTTTGAGATCTTTGTTTAAAGTAACGCTACAATCTTATACTATCGGTTTTATTGATTTTTATCAAATTATTAACCTGTTCCTTTTAACATAGACTTCAATATGTACCACAGTTGCTTTCAAAGTTATGAATGCGGATTAATGATTCGTTAAAATATAGTTACGTGTCTTCAGCTAACGTTTCAATTAGTTTACATTTCCAAAGACCTAAATCTAGAATAACACGCTACTCTATTACTTCAAATCTAGAAATACATAGGAAAAGAGTATCATTAGTCTGCATAACAACTATATCAAACTCTTCACCACTCGCAATCAGTAATCATAAGTCAAACGTTAATATCTTCATGCATAGCCTAGTCTTGAAGTGTGTTTGGCAGTGGTGACCGAGTTTATTAATCCCTTCCAACGAAAAAAAGTTCACATATTCATAACTAGCTGTTTTGATGATGTTGTATAGCCTGTTAGTCGCGTGGTAATGAAAACTTTAGCGTAATTAACGAAGTTCTAACTCTGTTAAGTTCATTACCATTTCTTTCGTTTCTTAAAGATAAAGCCACAAGTTTTTCCATTTCAAATCAAGTGAAAAACTTTAGCTGTTACCTTTAACCAATTCGTTAGTTAAAACGTAAACTTTGATGTCAAGGTTCTTCATATATTCCAAGCAACAGAACCAATATTGGGGGATTACAAGATGTAAAAAACCATGAATCCAACAATTATAGCTATAATCGTTGACTCATATAAGAAAAGTTCCTTACCAAAATTAGATCCAACTCTAGCTCTACCTCGATTTGTATAATCAAGTTTCGTAGCAATATTAGCATCCTTTCATAATACGACGTACTGCAAATAACTTCCTATTGAGTATCTCATTGCCTCAGTATTTGGTATAACACCATAAAATAATTTATTCTTATACTAATTCCAAATGCTAAATATATCCATAAATTCAAGGTCGTCATCGTCATAACTATTATAAGGGTTTTCACCTACCAACCTATTCAAAAAGTCGTAATCGGTAGTTATTACTATGCTTCGAAACCAATATCTCCATGTCAATTGATAATCATAGGAGTTTCTTCTTCATCTTTTATTTCTATGCTCTTAAAGTTTATAAATAGTTTAATATATTCCTAGTTTAAGGTATAGTGGCATTAAGTACGTTTCATCACCTACTTTGATCGACTCTCAGTAATAATTTAACATGTTGACCAGCAGCTCCATTTGCTACAAATCTAGCACCTTTTAACAGTATATCAATATAAAGACCTATAAGGTGAAGTTTAAATTAAGTTGAAGTATTATCTTTACGCACGTTTCTATTCAAGCTTTCAATCTGCGGCTTTCTATATCCTACCGTAATTACAATCCATGTAGTTAATAAACGAGGTGTCTTTATTGTCGTTCTAATGGACGAAGTTTTAAGCTTATGGAAACATGTTAAGTAAGCTTGATAACCGCACTATCATGGTTAAAAACGAGGAGCGAAATTGGCCATAAAAGCCTTTACA
The DNA here is from genome assembly GCA_038502455.1 of Anisogramma anomala. Lineage (NCBI taxonomy): Eukaryota > Fungi > Ascomycota > Sordariomycetes > Diaporthales > Gnomoniaceae > Anisogramma > Anisogramma anomala. Next base: position 17,360,536 of record JASMMZ010000005.1, read on the forward strand.
GATGGCATTAAGACGCTATAAAGCGTATTCGAACTTTTTATATCTCGTGACTACCTAGAAAACTTAATAGAATAATATGTCTTCTTCAACTGCAACATTATCTATAGCCTATTAGCAAGAAATAAACTAATCGAATATCCAATCAAGAAAAATTATTTTTGTTTCCGACCATTTCTTGTATTCCAATATATATATAATCTTAATAACATTCCCACTTGTATAGTACTAGGTAAATTTGATATGTTACTCGTAATAATCCTAAAAACTATTGTAATTCTCGTGAAACAAATAACTGAGGTAATAATCTTTAACTTATCTATTGAGTATACTGGGAAACAAAGAGTAAAAACCTAACCATTCAATCTTTATTTGATGTAAAATGTTAAAAAACAGTTGCAACGTAATGTCTAGGAGGTTTTACGGCTTACCGTTATATTTTTCTTGAATACTCCAAATCTACACGAAATTTATAATCACTAAAAAATTCGTATCGAATATAACCACATCTAGAAAGGAAAATAATACTATACCAATGGTACGGCTCTTCTTGTTCTTTGAATCGGAAGTGTTAATGGACAGAGTAATTACCTCTAGCAGAATTCAGAAGGAAGAAGCCAGTGGTTATACCTCTTGCAAGTTTATGTGTGAATATACATTTTATATATTATTAAATTAATTATTATTGATAAACGTATTGAATACTAACGTATGTCAGAATCTATTGAGTATTTTCGTAAGTTTGATAAATTATTGCTAATGTTGAGGGGCTTTCTGGTGCTGTTATCATGACTCTACCACTTAATAAATTTGCGGATTTGCTATATTCAAATAAGTTGACGCCCCCTCCTTATTGCTTAAGGCAATAAAATATTGATTTCCTTCAGAAGAAGGTTTTAAGGAACTTATATAAGTTGGATATTAAGCAGGACCTCAAGAACGTGTATATTAACGTTAAAAATCATGATCGCAAGCTTTATCAACAACAACACCTTTGCATATATACTTACGTATCCATGAAGGGCTTTAATTCGTAGCAAACTTATAAAATACATTTTCCGGATTTCTTTCCTCTTTCTTATTTACAAGAAAATTGATCCCTCGGCTTTATAGTTCAATCTTCAGTCTTTTTTTAACGTATTTATCGATCTTCTTCCACATGACCAAGAGCCAATTATTTAACCATTCATAAGAATCAGTAAAGGTAATAAGTAATAGATTTAATACTGTTAAATATAAATCAAAGATGAATTATTCCATGACGTTACTTAGGTGTTCTGAGGTTGAATTTGTATTAATATTTGTTTGTAATAGGTTATTATCCAAGTAATTAACGAATGTAAATACAAGGATTTTAATTTTTTCCTACCTCATAGGGTCGATAATAATGTTGATCTTAATGTTATAGAAGGACATCTTTATGATTACTTATTTAATTAACTATTTCAAGGTTTATTTATTAATTAAATGAAATATTTTAAGTTTGAGAGAAATATTTGATATTTTTGATATTTATTGATGAAAGGGTCTTGGGATTTACCGGTTGTTTTTAAGGACTTTTCTATTTACCAAATTGAAATGTCTTATCAAGTTAGTATTCGATATTTCAATGGAAGACTTAAAGAACTTAAAACTTTCGTTGGTTAATTTCAACGCGTAAATTTTGAAAGAACCTAAATAATGATATCTCAATAGTTTGTCAATACCGTTGCCACTTAAAGAATACCGCCAAAAACTGCATACTATGCAAACTCAAACTACTTAATTTCGCAAACAACTCCGTATATTGTATGTTTTTTCGCAAAAGTCTTTGCTCTTCCTTACCTTAACGAAAGATAATAACCAGAAAATAATTTCTTCTTCTACCTAACTTATCTATGCTTAATCCAATAAACACTAATGAGTATTGATAAACCTTTATCATTCAAAAAATGTCCATTTAAATCGTGGTTGAAGTAACTGCTATATTGAATTAAAAGTAGTTATGTGTTACTTCTAAATTTAACAAATCACTAGTGAATCTATACACCAATTTATATGATTAATTTCCTGACCCGTGACTCACATTAATTCGATCAATTCACTACAATTGACTTGAATTCAATACAGTTAAATTGCAGTTAATAAAGTTATCTTGACTTTATTTCAATCGATTGCTATTCTAACAATAATATTAGTTATTATATTAATTGGACTATCTTTTTTTATTAATTCACTTAAATTCCTTCATCTTATCCATTTTGTAAGCATTACAAAAAGCCATTACTTCTATTAGGAAACGATATTCATTGATTGTTCCGAGCTTGAAACGATACTCAAATGAATTTAGTGAATTTGGGTAAATAACAATTAAAATAGGTGAAAATTTCAGTAAAGTGGTAACTATATTAAGGTTATATTATATAAAAACCCTCATGTTGAAACGTTCATTACGTCGTGAACTTTCGAAATAATTAAGTTTTGGGTAACTCTTTTACATTTAACAGAAGTTTATTAAATTAGGTTGCCAGTGATAAAACAGTTTTTCTTTCGATTTATGCTTATTAACAATTATCATAAAAACACGATTTTTAATAGAACTTGGTATTATTATGAAAAGCACTGGTTGTAGAGATTATTAGCTTGGAAGTTAACAAATTAATAAGAATTATGTTTATTTGTCGGTTTAGATTGTCTATTTATGTTGAAATAGTAGTTAATTATAGTATAGTTAAGTCAACTATACTTACAGTTAGTTGATGGTACTAACTGCCAATTGATAATAGTTTCTGGGATTTGATATCATTAAATGCAAGTTAAGTACAGTAGGTGCCTATTTCAGTTTAGGGTACAGGCCAAAGAATTTGGGCATAAAATTAGCGTGCAGACCGGCTAGCGGTCCGCTAAACTTAAAGGTAAAACATCACCACTTTTAATATAGCAGTAGTTACTTTAACCATAGATTTGAATCAACTATGTTGTAACAATAAAAGCCCAAAAACACTTATCAGTTATCATTAGGTTAATCACGGATAATTTAGATAGAAAAAAAGCTACTTTCCAGCTATTACGCTTTTTTTAGGCAATGTAAAGGAAAGGTTCTTGTGAAAAACCCTCTTCTATTACGTTTGATATTCACAAGTAGCAAAGTGAAAAACCTTTTAAGTGCATCTACTTTCTACAAGTACTTGAAAAATGATGATGGTATTGCTATTATCGACAATACCACGAATTTTTCATTGGAATAGTTTTGGAAGCGTTGAGATTGACCGTCTAAAAGTCTCAAAGATCGTTGGGTTAGCAAACGACTAAATTATTATTACTGCGTCTACTACCATTGCGGGTATTACTACTACAGATTTCAAATAGCAATACAATTAAATCCTACGACCTTTAAATTATAAATAACAAATTTGACGGCAAATAACCTACGACTTATAACTTAATACCACTTTTTTTCCCCTTTACACTTTGAAAATTTCGTTACAATGACTTCAAAATATATTAGAATTGATGTCGTTATCAATCCTGCTAGGAAGAAAGCAATTACGTCTCTCGACATCATTTTCACCAAGTATTACGATAAAAATCTTTAATTTGCGAATGCTAACGAAAAATTATTAATTAAGCACCTTATTAACGTAATCGGCTATTAAATCCTCGACTCGAAACCCATTAAAACCAATAAAAATCTGAAAACACGACGATTTGCAAAAATGGTTTCGAAGTTAGACCTTGATTATATAGAAAATAGAAAACGAACAGGTTAAAACCAGGCTAAAAACTAAACTATTTAACTGAGACGTTGAAAATTTTGTCAGGAAAAAGAAAAAAGGTAATCTGAAAAACACACTATATGAATAAACTACTGATGAAAACTTTGAATGGGTTTAAAAAGGTAAATACAAAGCTATTACTAGCGATAACATTCCTATACACCCTGAAACACATTCCTAAGATTACTCTCAAGACCAAATAAATTTCTTGAAACTTTTTGTTCAAACCACTAGCGGTGAAAAATCAATTAACTTATGTGTAGAAAGCCTTTGAATCTATTAATTATTTGAACAGGAACTTCGGCTAACTCCTTAACAATAAAAATATTATCACTAGATCCCTACCCGCGAAAATCATGGAATTCTTAACCCCCAAACCCCCACAACATCCAATTTTAATAAACCAATTAAAAAAAGAAGCGGTTTTATACACGAACCTACTATAAACATATCCACTTGATTTTCCCCTTCAAACTCTACCAAAGGTAAATATCCCACCCTCTAACATCTTCCCCAATATCAATTGAAGGATTCAAAAGATTCATACAACTAATATATTACTTTTCCCCCTCGAAATATTCCTATCATAAATAAGGATTACGCGGTAATTGCAACTTTTTTCAAGATTTAAAAGGAAAGGAAAAGCATTACAATAAGCTATACAACCTCTTCAATATTTAATTAGGCCCTTTTTTAAACATTTGACGCTAGATAAGAATTAAATTGGCAGGCTTTTACTCGTAGTTTCCCAATATTTTTACTGGTTAAGTTGAGGATTGCTACCTTCAATATTCGACGAATTACTTTTCATTTAAAAAGATTTACAATAGGCTTAAAAAACACTTGAAATAAGATATTAACCTCGCCTAATACCATACAAACTATATCATTATAAATTGGTCTTACTTATCAAATTACAAGAAAGAAGTCGGAAAATAAGATGAAACTCTTTAATTAAATACTTTATAGGCTGATGTTTTGCTAATAAGCAACAAGGAATGTGGAAGTTGGCGAAAACACATTACACTAGCAAGTTCATCAAGCTGTCATGGGCTACATAAAGTTCGAACACGCCTTATAATATCTAAACACTACTTATAAAAGCTTATTTAACCAAATACGGTCCTCATTTACAACCTCAATAACACGGGTACCGAACTTAATTTGTATACACTTTTAAACTCCTTAATTTCATGAGTAAAATGAAAACCACCCTTACGCGTACTACATAGACCGTGAATGAGGCTAGCCCAGGCAATATGGGTAATAAAAGGCTACCTGGAAGTATGACCATCAAAATACGTAAAAAAGAAATATTCTTTTTCCTCAACATCTTCAAGTCAGCTACGAAAATTCCTTTCAAACGCTAAAAGATATTGTATTTACGGAAAATAGGGTTGATAATTAACACGCCATACTACTACCAAACCTAAATCGAAACAGGAAATATACTTCATATAATACCCCTCAACGTTTAATTGAAAATACGTTAAATAAATTACAAATTTGAAAAGAAAGAAACTCAAATATAAGGAAAATAAGCCTGAAGTTATCGTTTGACATACAAATATTAACACTGATTCGAAAACAGTACAATCACTAGCCAACCACGCCTTTTTATACCGCTTAATAAGTAAAAACCCCTATAGTTATTATAATAATAAAAATAATAACCACATGTACTTATTTACCATTTGCAATCGTTATGAAAAGCAAATCTTTCTAGGTATTATACCAAATATTGAGGTAGTATAATATTCAATAAAAGGATATTTGTAATACATCGCGTTACAAAAAAATATTAATATTGTTACGAAACTTAATTACACGGATACCGGTAAGACTCAAGTTCATTTTAATCTTTAAAAAGAACTCTTTTCTCTGGAATCGACGGCTATCACTATAGCCATCAAGAATGTTGTCTTCAACATCTTAAAATTCTCTTATGAAGGGAATAGGCAAGAGCTATCGCTTAAGGCGGTCGAATACTATCTATAATCCTCGATGAAAAAGGAGATAGAAACCCCTGCTAAAATGCTGCTATAGAGCTAGAGAAAAGGAGTGGCCCGGTTATGTGACAGGTGTGAGGGCTAGCTATAAAGCGGCTGCAGACTATCATGAGAGCATGATAACCGACAGAGCTAGATTAATATTGACTACTAGCCCAGGCACTAGTCTATAACACCGCTACTCTTTTCCTCCTCTACTTTAAAAACATAAAAAACTTCGATATTGACGTTGATATTCAAACTAACGAATTAGTTAAGCTTAAGGGCGACTAACGGCTTCCATTTGATTTAAAACAAGGATTACTCTAGTTTTACTTTAAAAATATGAAAACGGTGGTGTTAAACCTAACCAAATCAGAACTTCTTCAACTATATCAACGGTTCAACTATAAAACAACTAATATGCTATATAAAATCCCTAAACCAGCTAGTTATAAAAATATGAAATTATCAACAATAGAGGCAATTAAACGGCTTTACAATTACTATCAAATACATTTTCAAACACTCCTAAAGTTTAAATTCACGTTGAAAGAAAACTAAAATTTCAATCCTAATATTTTTGTTGATGTTGGGAAGGCTTTAGACGTTGCAACGTTGTCGATTCGATTGGTCTTCGAAGTAACTATAGTATTTCAGTATTCAGATGGTGGATGTCTTATTCTAGGTTTGGCAGACCGCTAGCTGGTTTGCACTGTAATTCGTATGGCCAATTGCTTGGCCCGTGCCCTAGAGTGAAGTGCAGCGTACTGCACTCGACTTACACCCAATGCAGTAAGTCCGCAAAAAGAAATACAATCAACTTGTAGTACAGTCAACTTTACTGCAAGTAAAGTTAATCTACTACACTGCATGAAGTACTATTCCAACAGTTGACGTATTTTATTCAAACGATAAGCCAATAATTTATGTTTTTTACTCCTCCACAACTTTTCACGGCGCTAAGTTCATTATAACCATTAGGGCAAGAAAACTGTAAATGACATTACATGTTTTATAAATTAATATATATCTAGGATCTCAGAACATACTAGTCTACTATACCGATAACAACTTTATTTAGATAAAATTTCAAACTAATACTAAAACAATAGGGATTTAATATAAACAGGTTTGTATTAAAGCTTACTAGAGTATTAATAAGGTTCAAAAAGCTTACGCACTCATACAAAAAACCCACTATATTTTTACCATTACAACCTGCAATTTTGCAAGTTATAACATGATTATAAATGGATGTAAAAAGCTTTGACGACATTGTTAACCATAACGGTTTTATATCAACTTTGCTGGTATTTTAAGCCTATCCACGTATAAATATCAAATTTTCATAATAGCCAAATACCTAAAACCGGGATATGAAATACAGTAAAACCTTGAACAAATTACGAAAGAAATCAGCACGCCGCCAAATTAATAATACACTTAAATCTAGGAACTGACCATCGATAATAAAAGTGATGTCTATACCTCTTTTGAATAAAATACTTACGTCACAAATGCTAGGAAAAAAGGATAAACCCTAAAAAATATTAAATATTACCAACCCAAATGTGGTAGTTTAAACCGCTTACACTCCAGTTTCTTTTTGTATTATATAAATCAAACTATAAAAAAACAAACCTAAAATCTAATGGAAATCCTTAAACCAAAAACCTTCAAACCGAGAGGATTCATCAATGCAATGCTTCCGAATCGATTGTCAACAATTCGATAAAACGTAGATAACGCTAAAGACCACCCTAAAGAAAAATATACACTGAAAGGAAAACGAGTAACGAAAACTATAAACTAGATAAAACATATATAATGGTATAGATGTTTCAAAAGGTGAAGGTTAACGAAAGACTTACCTTTAAGTTACGAGTTACAGACATTATTAATATAACGGGCAAACCGTTTGAGAAACAACTGAATAAAAATAGATGGCCTTTTTATACGAAAATCTATTTAACTTGTACCGTTAACGCAATTTAGAACACAAAAAAATGAATTCATTAAATCGAGAATAATTCACGAGGTTACGGGCAAAACTATAGACTGGACTCATAAAAAGTCACGGCTAATCGTTCAAAAATACGGTAATAAAGGCAAAACTTAAATCCCTACTTAATCATTTATAATCCAAAAAACTAACCAACATTTGATCGTTGTAACTACTACCAATTTAACTTTTGGTACAAATAGTAAGTTAACCTTGAATAACCGTGATATTACGCAAATATAGACGAAATCCGCCACAAATTTTGAACGGAAAACTTTATCAAAATTACTGAAAAACCTAGAAGACAAGTTTCTGGCTAATATAGCAATACCATATAATAAACCTTGATACAAATTAATCGAAATATATGTTTATGAATTTTTGACATACCTAACGAATTTCAAAAATAAACTAGGTATAAATCATTTAACGTTTTACCCGTATTAATTAATTAAGTAGAAAGAAAATTTAGACATCATTGATATACAGATTAACAATACCATTCTTTTTGAAAAAGTTAGGTTTGTAGTGGCGGAACAACATGAAATCGAAAATTTAGGTTTCGGAAAGTATCAACCTATTAAAACGTTGGCTAATAACAAATGATTTAACATTAACGAATAGTCAATCCGAATTCATAATATTAACGATATCCGTAACACGTATCTCAACCTACGTCAAAAAGGGCGAAACACAAACATAACAATGATTATTAAAACTGATGAGGCAGAATTACAATGATACATAGAATGAAAAACCCATACGGCTTACATAGTTACTTTATACCAACCAAAAACATCATACAATCTATCAATTAAAGCAAAAGTCCAAAACCAACGAAAAAACTTCGATAGGTTAAACAAGAAGATTCAGTACAAAATGAATAATTCAGAAAAAAATCAATATAATCCTAATAAGATTGACGACGATGAAATTGATAATTTCTACAAACGGCCTTTTTAAGAACAATAATAACCTTATATTGCACATGAGATTAGTTACAATAATTGTTAACAAAAATAATCCAATAGGCAACTTAAGATTACTAGCAACCTAATACACCATACATTCGTCATATGTAAACGTATCACGCAAAAAATATTAATATCGATGGTTTACTATATAATAACAAACCTCGAAATCAGCTTGGTAATTAACGCTACGTTAAAAATTATCACCAAATAACTGGAATTGCTTCCGATATTTATATTTGTATATACAAACTCCTGAATCATGTACGAATGCCTATCAAAGTTAGGAACTACCAATCAAAACGTTTAATAATAAAATCAATGTCTTTAAAAAGGAATACAAAGTCCTAGAAACCGAGAGGTACCGGTAAATTAATGGAAAAAATAACTCCACTAACACCAAAACCAAAATCACGCCTAATAACACCCTAGAAAGGTTCATGAACAGCAATACATTATCCTTGCGAATCGAGAGCTATATAAAACGCTTTTCACATAACGTGGAAGAACAGGGATGCCCTAACAAACTGGAAAACTACCAAAGTAACGGTAGCAATAGGAGTATGCAAGAAAAACAGGCTCGGACCTGCTGGCGAAGGGTACGAAATTGATGGCGCATAATTTTGTAATATATCCAAGTTTATAGCCAAAAAACTTGTGTACAGGAATTAAGGAATACGTGACTCGAAAATATGGGTTCAAGGGTTATAATTGACGTTAGTTTTTGTACAAATTAAACGGAATTAATAGGGATATAGTATACAAATTATGGAGGATGTTTAGGGTTTACAGTAAAGGAATGAGTGGCTATATTGATGCACGAAGCCACAAAAACAAAAAGACGCCAGTATTGAAGTAGCAATCAATTGCAGTTAGTTAAGTTAACTATACTTACAGTTAATTCATTATACTAACTGAAAATTGACTATAGTTTGTGATATTTGACTGAATTAACCGTAAGTTAAGTGTAGTAGATGTCTACTTCAGTTTGAGGCACGAGCCAAATAAATTAGCTATACAAATTGTTATAGTCCGACCTACGATGATAAGCCAAGTAGGTGCCAAATGGGGTTTACTATTAAGGTATGGTGGAAGACTAGAAGAGGCTACCGTGGCCTACCGTGTAGGACCTATGGGTATAGTTAGTGCCTAGCCAGTGCCCAGCCCATTACGTGCCCTTAGACGTGCTGTATATCGACCGTACCTGGTTCGTACCTGGATCGGACCCGGACCAGATATTGATTATCCCGTTACATATATGGTTACGTAATTTATAAACTTAATAGCTAATAGCCTAAATTTATAATATACCCCCCCTTTTCCCCGGATATTCTTAGGGCAACGGCGTCTTGTTAATTAAACGCGAAGCGCGGACCTTACCCGCCTAATACGTGGGCTGGGCGCGAGTCGGTAATATGGCGTTTAATACGCCGTATGACGTATCAGCCGATTCGACCCTAAGCTGTCGACGTCGCTTGACTCACCCCTAAACCTAACGTATAATATATCCTTTTTGCCACCGGTATCGTATAACACCTTTTTAATAAGTCGAATAATGTATTAGCCGGTTTAACAGTAAGTTGGCGACGTCGTATAATACATCATTTAACGCGTTATATAACGTATACACCGGTTTAACCTTAGGTTACCGACTCCGTATAACGTGATTTTTAACTTTATCATCGGTACCATATAACTTAACCTTCAACGCATCGTATAATATATTCTTTTCGTCGCCGGTACCATATAATACATCGTATAATATCGCGTTTTTACGTTTAATATAGCATAACGCGTCCCGTATAATACGTAACCCTTATTGAATCCGGTTTACTAATCCCTATAAATACGAACGCCCTCGTAAATTCCAAAACTTTTTCCTTTTCTCTTTTATAACGCTGCCCTCTTTTATTATCTATCTTTTTTCGTAATAATTTCACTTCTTCCCTTTAAATTCTTATTACCAATTTTTACTTATACCCCTTAGCTATTTCCTTTACTTCGTCTTTATAACTGACGTATATAATAAACTTAATTTAAGTTACGTTATTGCCGGCGCCCCTAATAAAAATAATCAATCGCTCCGTAGATATATTACCTTATTATATACGAATACCCAATCGCTAATTGCTTTTCATAGCCGTTTTGCGTTATGAAAATCTTCTCATCCTTAGTAATAACGAAAATAAAAGCGATTTCCCTTTTGTATAAGTTAAAAACGCTTTTATATCGTATATTAACCGCTTTTTTTTCACTTCGACGTTCCATTTACTTATATTCGAATTTATCAGGCGTAATGTTTTCGTACGTACCAAAACGTTTATAATAAGGTAAACTTATAAATTAATCTTACGAAAAACATAATCAATATTCAACCCTTCTTCGTAATATATTTTTTTTAAAAAATAAGTTTATTTACCGCCTTACCTAATTTATACGCCCTTTTACGTTAATTAATTACTACAGCCAAGATTAATAACTTCATTCTATCCTTTACGTGTGAATGTTAAAGAGATATCCCGGGTTATTAACCCGTTTTTACCTTTATTTTCTCAAAGTTAGTTAATTAATTTACCCAGCTTCGCGATATCACTTGGATATAAAAAGTCTTTATCGTACCAGCTATATAAGCCGTTGCCTCTTTAACTATACGTCCCTGTTGACCCCTATTTTTAAGTCCGTTTTCTCCTAAAACTACTTCGTTACCCTTTACGATGTCATTTATTTATGAAGATAAAATTCTTTCGGCCGACTGTACTTTAACGCGTAACGTTTTTTCCCTGAGCCCCTTTAGTTATTGTTATATAATCTTCCGTAGTTTTAACCCAAATAGTTAAAATAATATAACCACCTAGGTTATTTTTCATAATTAATATAGGTTACAGCCTATAAAATATAACGAATAACGTCTAAAGCCTAATTGTATAAGCCTCGATTCTATATGTACCATATTTGTTAATTTGAACTGAAAACAAGTTAAACGGACTGATTACGAACGGGGGTAGGATTATACCCGAGCCGACCGTACCTCCCGGCTTTAAACCAATATATTACAATTTCTGGTAACCCGTTTAATGGGTCATTTTCCTAGCCCCGCCTTTCGCTTTACTTTTCGTTAATTGTTATCATCGGCCTTCTTTAAAGTCCGTTCATTTTAACATTATTAGTTATCGTCGTCCTTTTTAAAAGCTATTCCCTCCTCGCGTTATCCGCCATTGACCTCCCCTAATGCCCGTCCCTCTTCGCGTTATCCGTTATTCTCGGCGTCGCCCCGCGTTCTTTCCGCTTTTTATCAAGCCCTTTCGTCGGTATTCACTAACGCCCATTACGCTTTTTATCATCTTCCTCTACCGATGTTACCGAATACCCGAAACTAATTATAATAAAGCCCTTAATGTTGATAACGCTGATATTCGTTAAACCCTAATAAAATAATAATAATAAGTAAATAGATTTTTACTAAATCGTGATAAAAGCTGTTTTACGGTCGAACACATATATGAGAAAATCGGGTAATATTTACTCGGCCTTACCTATTATATTATAACCTCGCTTAGTAATGAATTTTCCTTCCTTGTCATAAGTAATATATTATTTCGAGGGTATTAATAATTCGGCTCGTATATATCGTTTAGCATAAATTCGACGTCTATATAGAAAAACCGGGCTATTATCAATCCGAAAATCTCCCTATTTCGCCTCATATTTATCTAAAGTTACGTTATACTTGTAATTCTTTGATAATTTCCACTCCGACTTATTATAATCCTTTCATTTAATCAATATAAAAAGAACCCCGCCCCGCTCCATCTTTACTGCAAAAATTTCTCAAACTTTAAATTCTTCGTATATACCTTTTCATATATTATTAACGATCAAAACTGGTTCCAGGCGAGTATCGGATAAAGCCTATAAAAGAAAAGGGTTCGAAACCACATGTTTAGCCAAATCTACAAAAAACATAAGTTATTTTTCAAAAATATTCAAAACGATATTAAACAGATTCGAAATATAGACGGCTCGATACTAATTATAAAACTAATTAAGCCTTTAATTCAAGCGGTCAATTTTAATATTACTAAAATTTAACTAAACCTAATCCCCCATCATATATCCTACTTTCAGACGTTATTTACGATTCGTTATCCTTTTTATTTGTTATTAAATATAATTCATCGTCGCTTGAGCCAATTTCATCACTTCGCATAAGTAAGCTAAAAATATAATAATTCGTCCCGCTGGATTAATTAACGATTTCGTATCCCTATCTACCTTCGGGATGGGTAATATTTTTTACCTATTTACTCAACGGTTTGCGTTGAACCCGGTAATCGTCGATTTACGATTATTTAACGTAAACTCATAAACGGGTAAGTATAAAACCCAATTATATTACAAAGAGGCGATGAAGATTCGTAAATACTTTTAAACTTTTTAATTTACTTTTTTGATACTATTATTTATTTGCAAGTAATACATTGTGAATAAAAGTTATTCGACCTTTATTAGGGAATATAAGTTCGTTTAAAATACGTTTACCCAATTCAAAAAGCGATTACTGATACTAAAAGCCGGGAATTTATAAAATCTATATTATATATCCCGAAAACGTTTCGTATACATATCAATAGTTATAAATTGTATAGCTTCAAGTTAAACGAACTTAAAAAGGCGATTCGTAATAATTAATAAATATCGGGGGCCGCTTTTAAAAACTAGTAAATCGATTATAAAGTCAACCGAAAGATATATTGAATATTGATTTAAAATAAAGAAAAGTTAAAAAAGCCTTATCGTAAAGTACAACGAAGTTTCGTCCTGTTATGTGACGTATATATTTAATATAAACGTTGAATATTTACTATTATCCCCTCTAAATAATAATACAGTTAAAAACGTCAAATGAATTATTTTACCTGAATAACGTATAATAGGCGAATAGTAGGTTTATTATAAGATTTTCGTCGTCAATAGTTTTTAATTCGGTAATTATGAATAATGACAATAACGTAATCCGTAATTTATATTAATTATCCTACTCTAGGTAAAAAGCGTCTAGGGCGTTTGAAAACCATTATTAAGTAAATTTTATATAACGGGTCGTTTGTTACTCCTTAATCCTATAATTCTGTTGACGTACCCAAACCCAAAATCAAGCAATTACTCGGTGTTAACGATATTAACGGGCCTAATACAATCCGGGTCCTTAATGGTATCGCCGGTTTCATCGTACTAAAAATTCTCTGGCATTATCTACGATAACGACCCGGACGCGACCCTAACCCAGAATAAACCTTTTTTAACAACCCTTCGAAAACCTTCGGCTTACCTTGAAAATATATATCGTCGCGATACAAAAACTAAACCTTCGTCTTCATAAAATTATTTCTATAACCCGCCGTAATTTACGTTTCCTTAATATATAAGTTTATTAATATTACATTTAATAGAATAATAAAAATAGGCCAAGAAACCCATATACGACATTTTTTAACCTATGGTTTATTTTATGATTGACGGGTTAAGTTATCCGGAAGGACGCTTTAAATTACAGACTTAAACCACATATAATATTAAAAAAAAAAAAGGAAAACTCCGAAAGGACCTCAGCCTATTTAACTTAACGTTCCATAATCAAATTTAGTAAAGAAAAATATTCTAATTCTTTGTAATTCATTAACATCGTAAACAGGGTGCGAATATTAAGTAATTCGAAAGACTATACTTTTAAATAAAATACCACCGCCAAAAGCTCCTTATTATAAATAGTATAGTCATGTTTCGCATTTGTTGTTGGTAATAATGAATGAACTATTAGTTTCAAAATTATATTTTTATCCCATTACGATGAATACCCTTTTAATTCCGGTTTTAAATAATAGATTTCCATTATCGTAAGACGATTGAAATACTAATGCATTGAAATTCGAGCCGCAATAGAAATATCCTTTAGGGTTTGAAATTCATATTTTTTTCGTTTCATCTAAGCCTAACGAATTCCTTATTTCCTCAGTCGGATGAAATGATCCGTTAGCTCGGAAAAATTACTAATAAAATTATGGTAAAATTTAGCAAAACCTAAAAAACTTCGAACCTTCCAGATAATACGTAATAACTTCTCGCGAATTTCCCGGACTTTTTTGAGGTCGGTCCGAATACTTACCCTAAACGTTATAATAAAACCTAGGAATTTTACCTCCTTAATTATGAAATTATACTTTTTAAAATTGAGATTTAGCCCTGTATTATGAAAAAGGCCTAAAACCACGCGAAATTTCGCTATATATTCCTATTGAGTCGCGCGAAAAAAAAAATTAAAAGGTCGTTTAAATACGTTATAACGAAATTATCTAAAATATCCGTTATTATATAACGAATATATCGTTAAAACGTTGTCGGCGTTCCCGCTAACCTAAAAGGAGTAAATAACTATTGAAATAACCCGAATTGCATACGAAACGCCTTTAATTTCTTTTATCTGGGTATAACCCATATAAGATAAAAGGCTGTTTAAATATTCAACTTCGTAAGTTATATAGACTTCGACAACGTATGTAAGGTCTTTTTAATTAAAGGTAAGGGAAAACGGTTTTACTCAGTAATCTTATTTAGTACTCAGTAATCGATATGAAACCGCTATCTCCGCTCCCCCAAACTTAAAAATAAGTAATACCAACGTTATAGTTGATAAAAAGTTTACCTGAATTTAACCCTTATTTATTAACTTCGTAACCTATCGTTAAAGCTTGAAAAATAAATTTTATAGTATCGAATATAACAACTCTCAAAGACATTTGAGTCAATATATATCTTCGTTCGATTTAATATAAATGTAATAATCGAGTTTCAACTTATGTAAAGGTAAGGTTATAACCTTATTTTTATCGAATAAATCCCGAATTTTTGATAATTTTAATAGAAAACGTAACGTTTTTTCTTTTTAACTGTTGTCGTCGCCGTTATTAATATAATCCGTGTTATTTCGTAAAGGCTTATAATAAAAGTTAACCGGGATTAATCTCTGTACGTTATACCTCTTAATATAAACCTTTTGCTAAACCAATAAAAACCGATTTTACTTCACCCTATATATTCCTTAACCTAAGGCGTATTATTACCGCATCGATAATTAAACATTTTGAACCCTAAATTACTAAACGATTACCGTTAACGTTTAAAGTCACTTTTTAATATAGTATCCAAAACATTTTAAAAATTATATCCCGCGTTATCACGAAAAGAATATATATTAATATCGAATTCAACTATTTACTAGTAATTATACGAAACTTAGCTATTTGAGTAATAAGCGTATTTTACCATAATCCTAATATAATATTAAGATTTTAAAAATATAATAACCAAATTTACTTTATCCTTAATTATTATATTAAAGCCTCGTTTATAATAGAATAATAATCATATCTAAAATCGACTTAAGTATCCAGAATGTAGGTATTATTGAAAAGCATAAGGATAAGGAATAGATGCTTATTTATACGTATTTTAATTAAATTAAACTTCTTTTTACTCGATTTTACAACTACGTTATTAAAGCTATATAACCCCTAAACGAAACTGTATCCAGGAGTTAGGTTTCCCCCGTCTACGTTAATAGAAAACCTTTCTTTACCTTTTCAACTTAAACCGTATACACTTACAAAAAAGGTAATACCGGGTGAGAATCGTAACCGTGTTAATAATAATCCGACGAGCTATAACGTACGTAACGCCCTGAGATAAGCCTAGTTTAACGTTTCTTTACCATCGCTTACGTCGCCTAATATTTTTAATCCACAATGCGTACCGAACAGGTTTACTAAAACAATTAACCGTAATATCGAAATTAATGGCCGTAATTACCAAAACCCTTTAACGAAGGTATTTAAGAAGCGTAAACCCCCATTATAACTATATTACTATTATATCATTTACTGTATACGAGTTTTGCTACTTAACGATTAAAAGGTCGTTTTAAGTTGAAAGACTTTAATTCGTTAGCGAATTCGCGGTACTTTTTCAAGGCTATGATATAATCTATACGACCAATACTTACTGTAATGAATTCGTCGCAAATACGTCACGATACGTAAAAACGTAAATAATTATATTTTACGAACGCAGGCTAATTTAAATTATTCGTTTAAACTAAAGGTATTTCGAACTCAACAACAAATAATACCTATAAGTCCTTATCGTTTATAAACTAACTCTTTTATTCGACTAATACCTTATTCGCAAAATGAAAGTCGTTAAAGGTAAATTTGATATAATCGAAAAACTTCCTTATATCGTATATATCTTTGTATGCTTTAACTTCATTATATATTGTAAATATTCACTTTACCGTCGCCGTGTAATATCCCTTTATGTAAAGGAACATATACCAATTTTTTTCAATTTATATATTATCAGACTTTGATATAAATTCGATCGTTCAACGCGTCTCCGCCTACGTAAAAGTAAATCCGTTAAATCATGGTTAATAATATCGTTTTCGTCCACCCTAAACGAGTGGAGAATTTATACGAATTGTAACCAATTCGATTTCGATTTATTAAATTTTAGTTATAACTTAAATGAAATGAAACATAAAATCATTAGTTAAAGTCTATTAATCCGGTTATTATAATTACTTTATAGCCGACGCGATATGGTTTACAGTATTTTATAAACGAGAAATATCGGCTTAAATTGGCCTCGAAAAGGCGAAAGGTATATTTATAAAGGTGAAGGATACGGTATTCGCCAACAACCTATCTTTTCTGATAAAGTTATCGATTCGTTCATAATAAGTATCATTCCTTCGAAAAAATGAAAAATACTATGATAATATAATATAATCTGACCTACGATAGTAAACCAAGTAGATATCAAATAGGGTTTACTATTAAGGTATGGTAAAAAACCAAAAAAAGTTACCGTGATCCACCGTATAAGATCTATTAGTATAACTAATACCCAGCCAATACCCAGCACGTCATCTTCCCTTACACATACCGTATACAGACCGTACCCGGTCCGCACCCAGCCAGTACCCAGCCAACACCTAACCCATCACGTACCCTTACACATGCCGTACATGTACCATACCCGGTTCGCACCTGGACCGGGCCCGGACTGGGTACTACCTATCCCGTTACGTGCACAGTCACGTAACCTATAGACTCAATGGACAATGGCCTGAGTCCATAGCACAAATTAGTGTGAAGACAAATTAGTGGTCTACCAAACTTAGAAGTAAGATACTACTACTTTCAATGCAACACTAGTTACTTCAACCAGAGATTTGAATCAACTACGTTGCAACAATAGAGGCCTACCAACAATTTTCTATTTCGAAAGTTTATTTAGGCAATCTTAATTCTTATTAAATATGTTTCAAATTTATATTATAATTGATAAATCCTAAAATGTCTCCAGCTAATACAAATTTGCAATATTGTTAGTAAAGTATATGACTATTCTTGTGAACGTAAAAGAGTATAAAAGTAATTGTAAAGATTGTGTATATTGAAGTAGTAAGATAAATTTGAAGGGAGAAGAGGCATGCAGAGAGTGCAAGCCATAGGTAAGAGGTTATAACCTCCTACCCAGGCAGTGGTATTTTACCATACACTTTGCTAATCTCACTTTTGAGCAGTGGCACGCTATTATGTACTCTGCAAATGCCACTTTTAGGCAGTTGCACACTATTATATACTTTGTAGGAATGTACCTTATAAAGTGTCACGTTACTGTGTACTCTTGTCAAGGTGTAATCTGTAACGTGACCGCTTACTAACTATAGAGATGTATAGTAATATCCATATAGGTAATATTTTCTTTCCCTGTAGCCCGTATCTATAATTTAGTAATGATAGTGTAGTTTGTAGTATATTTTGTGTCCGTGATTTAGTAATAATAGTTTGGTTGTAGTATAGTTCATATCCGTAGTTTCATAATAACAATTTGTTTGCTATATGAATTGTAAAAGTTTGGATTAGTAATTCTAATCGCAGTAGTAATTATAATAAGGCTTTAGTTGGTTTAGGAAATTAATCGTTACATGGTTATCAATCCTTATCAGTATGTAATTACGAAGGTGTTGTAGGAATGTAATTACCTAAGTGTTATAGGGATATAATTACGTAGAAGTAATTGCGATATTACGTGTCTTAGGGTTAATATAAAAGTATATATTGTTATTGGATCTGGAAAAACTTTTTTTGCTTTTAATGACGCGCGCCCTTCGTTAAGGTAAGTCCCAATTATATTATCAATGTATGAAAACTTAATTCAATATCCCAACTATTCATTTTAAACCGCTTTTATAAGTAGGTACTTAACCGACCCTATATACTAACTTTGCCCGTAAATAGATACCGCGTAAAAATAGGTATTTTAAGCTTCGTTCAATGCGGGAGCATAAACACGAATAGGCTGCCGTTACCGCCGTTTGCTGCGCCGCCGCTAAATCTACCCCTAGTCATGCCTTATCAGGTAATACATTATTAATCCTAGTCTTCTCTTTCGTCGTATTCCTCGCTGCCATCGCCAACTATACCACCACCTCTTTTCCCCTCTTTTCCCCTTTACCTTCTCTTCATAACCTCGAAAAGAAGGAAAGGAGAACTCCTAAGGTTATAAAACTTACCTTCTCCTTATGGGTAAAAACTTTATTACCTGTAAGGGCCACCTCTCCCGCCGTCGAAAACGTAGCCTGGCGGAGTTATAACGCGATCCGTATTGTTAATTCTACCCGTACCTTATATTATATTAATATCATATACACTAGGTGTTAAAAGCCGAACTTATATGCCGCCCCGAGTTATGGCTCATTAAAGTATATTGCGAAGCCTCTTTAATGCATAAAGCGTTAAAGCGAAGTACGCATATTGGTTGCCCCGGGCTGTTAAAAGATATATTCTATGTGCTATATATCGCGTTGGCGGCCACGGGAAATTTTATTGGCGATTGATATTAAAGCGGGGATTATTCGGCACGTTATTACCGCTATGAGCGGACTAGTAATGAATACGCCTCTATTCCGGTAATCCTGAGACCGTAGGCCGAGGCCTTATTATAGGTCTACTGTTTTCACAATTAATTTACTTTAAACTTATAATACTAGCAGTAAATACAAATGCTCTACTAATACAAATATTCCGTTTTGGACGCTTTGAAAAATAATCACTTTCGTAAATAACTATAAAAATACGATACTAATTAGTAGTAAACGCTAACCGGTAGATTAAGGAGATGTAAACTGCTATCTCCGTCCAAAAACGGGGCCTTCGTATATATTACGCAGGAGAATTTGAGGACGTTATTGAGCGTTGCTGTAAGGAGGGTAAAACCCCTCTCGTACCTTTGCCTAAAGGTATACAATCTAAGGCATGGGGCCACCCCTCTGGTAATGCCTATAGTTAAGTCGATAGCGGCGATGGTGGTGACGCTAACAGCGAGGAGGAAGGAGGTAAGGAGGATAATAGGGACGCGACGCCTCCTTCTTCCTCCCTATTCGGATGCGATTAACTGCTGATTTTTATCTGATCCGGTGCATCCGGTCGTAGTGTAGTTTAATACATAATGATAAAATTATGATTCAAAAATTCGTGGGGAAAATAATGAATAAGTGGAAAATATGTATTTAGTGAATTTGTAAACTGTAAAATAAAAATGAAAATATATTAAAAACGGTACGAACGGTAGATTCAAATAAAGAAAAACCTGTAAAAGAGGTGTAAATGAAAGACTTTTACCGCTATAAAACGTTGAAAGAGGTACAAATTACAGGTTCGAATCTTCATAAGATGTTAAAAACGGTATAAATATGTAAAATAAAAGGGAATCATTAAATATTGGGCGAAAAATACTTAACCTGAGTAAGGTTGTAAAACATTTTTCATAAAGCTAACGAAAAGAGTACTTATTAAAACAAGCGCCTTTAACGTTTTATTTGGGGTGCCTTTGGTTATTATATTTATTAGGTTCGACCTTCCCTTAATCTACTTTATCTCTTGAATTTTGCGGCGTTCGTACGATTTACGTAAAACGATAATATCGATTATAAAGCATTTTTTATTCGTAAGACTAAGTTGAATAAGGTACTTGTAAAAAGAAAAAGAGCCGGTATATATTACTAAAGGGAAAGGTTGAAAATTCATGGTTCAAACTATTTGTCGAATCATCATTACCATAGTTATTCCGGAGTCGAAGCTTATAAATATACTGTAGATCTCTAAGGTTAAAACGTATTGTATAATCCGTTTACAATTATTCGAACTCTAAAAAATAACATTGCCATAAAGGGTAAATATATCTCAAACTAGTATATTATTACCAAAAAGAAAAACGAATTTAATTTACAAGCTACAACCAATATTAATAGCGATGGAGTTGTTAGTAAAAAAAATGAAACTTAGTAATATATATATCGAGATGTACAAATCGTAAACCGCGCTTCAAATTATGTATTTGACACATATTGTTGGAATATTACTACATGCAGTGCAGTAGGTCAACATTACTAACAGTACAGTTGACTGTACTAAAATTTCAGTGTATTGTTTGTAGACTTACCGTATTGAGTGTAAGTCGAGTACAGTACGCTGCACTTCATACTAGGATACGTGCCAAGCAATTACCTATACAAATTACAGTGTAGACCGGCTAGCTGTCTGCCAAACCTAGAATAATACATCTACTACTTGACCAATGCCGTATTACTGTTACTTCGACTACGATTCGAATCGACAACGTTGCAACGATCTAAGGCCTTAAAATTCTAATAAGTGCTTATTGGGTTAAGTACAGATTGGTTAAGTAGAAGAAGAAGCTTCTTTCCGGTTACGCTTTAAGTTAACAACGGCGGTTAGGATAGAGGAATGATTTTTGCGAAGGGATTTTATTAGTACAGTGTTAGTCCACAATAGTAGCAAAACAGAGAAGATTTTTAGGTTACACCAGTCCATAACGGCAGTCTAGAAGTAAGCGACTGTATTGCTACTAAAACTACTAAGAAATCTTTACGGATCCTTTTTAAAGAAAAACGTTGAGATTTACTGTTAGAAGTTTCAAAGTTCGGCAAGTTGGCAAACGATTAAGTTAGTACTACTGCGGATACTACTACTGTAAAAACGACTAATTTCCACGGCCAAATAACCACAACAAATAACCTTCCACCTTACTCTTTACACTAAAACTTTACCTCTAATTTACTCGTTTCACTTTCCCCACGCCGATTTAATCGTAAAGTTCGTTGTTTTGAGAGAAAACACCAAGTCACGCTAAGAAATCCATGTTAAGCGACCCTACGCTGAATCGCCAAGTTACCACGCGACTTTACGTTAAAACACCAAGTCCTTACGCCTCAAAACCACCAAGTTCCTCGCTCTATACGTCCACCAAGTCTTATATAGGAAAGGACCTTAAGATATATACCGCTAGCGCTCACTTTGAAGCAATTAGTCACTCTGTCATGAAAGAAGTAATTGGGGCGTTCGGAGCTGCTTTTACCAAGTACTATAATTGTGAATTTTAAGGGGAAGACGTTGACGAAAATTTAATCTAAAAGTACCTAGTTAATTTCGTCGGCAACTTTATAGTTAAGAAAGACGGTGGCGAAGAACTCGACCTCGGTAGTCGTGTTTTTCGCAAGTATCGTGAGTTTTTTGACGACTGAATTATTGATATGTGGAAAAAGATTTTAAAAAACTGTTAAGTTTAAGTTTGATTTTTTTTGAACGACGAGGGATTTATATATTATAGAAAAGCTTTACTCGGCTGGCAAAAACTTTATTTAACCTTGGTTAACTTAAAGAATGACTTAAATACCCATGACTTAAGAGAAAGGGGTTTGAAAAACTTTAACGCCTTTATACGCGATTTAGGGGACATTCCCTTTACCCTTAGCAAAGTTAAGCCTTTTTATACGCCAGCGATAAAAAATTTGTTAACTTGTTCGGTAGTTTAGCATCCCTACATGATAACACGGAGTACACCCTTAGCGATGGTAGAGTGCGTGAAACATAGGCCGCTAACTCGGCTAAAATTATTAATGTTGGCGCTTTATACCAATTAATTAAGCAAATCTGTTAAGCCTTTTAAGGCTGTTAGTGTTATGGACTTAGGCTCTTGGCCATTGAGTTTATAAGTTACGTGACTGTGTATGTAACGGGATAGGTAGTACCCAGTCTGGGCTCAGTCCAGGCGTAGACCAGACACGGTTTGTGTACGCACCGTATAAGGGTACGCAACGAGTTGGACACTGACCATACCTATAAGTCCTGCACATTAGGCCACGATAACCTCTTCTAGTCTTCCTCCGTACCTCAATAGTAAACCTCATTTGGCACCTACTTGGCTTACTATCATAGGTCGAACCATAACACGTACAGAACGGGCTTGCTAAGATGACCGACCGCGGTATCGAGATGACTGGCCGCGATGACCACGGCCCCTTGACGAAGGCACTTGAAAAGCGTGGACCTCTATCATAACCGTATCACTATCCGACCGTTGGGCCTGTACGGGTCCTGCTGGTTAACAACCAAAATTCCGCTCCAAATCAAAAGACTCCAACTCGTTGGCGAGTTTACGGTACTTCTCTAAGGCTATGACATAGTCTACCAGGCTAACACCTGTAGTAATAGATTTATCGCGGATACTTGGCGATAAGCAGGAGCGTAAGTAGTTGTACTTTACGGCCGAAGGCTAATTTAGGCCGCCTGTTTAGGCTAAGAGTATTTTGAACCTGATAGCGAATAGTATCCACAGGTTTTTATCGTTTATAACCAAACCCTTTAGTTCGATTAATGCATTATTAACGCGATAGAGGTCGTTAAAAACCGCTTCGATATAGTTGAAAAACTTTCCTGTATTATATATGCTCTCGAATCCTCACTTTATAGTACGCCGTAATAGCCTACTTTACCGCCGCCGTGTAACATCCTCATATATAAAAAAACTTATACCTACCTTTTATAATTTACATTTTATTCGCTTCTAGTATAAATTCAATTGTTTGGCGCGTCGCCGTCCACGTCAAAGCCAATCCGTCGAATTGCAATTAGTTATGTCATTTTCGCACACCCTAAGCTAGTGAAAAACTAATAGTTAAAATCGATTAACCCGATTATTACAGTTATTTCATAACCGATGCGAAATGATTTACGGTATTTTATAAACGAGAAATATCGGTTTAAGTCGGACTTGAAAGAGTAGAAGGTGTGTTTATAAAGGTAGAAGTTTAGGTATTCGCCGATGGCTCATCCTCTCCGATAGCGTTGAAGTATAACGTAAAATTATTAACGCTTATTATCGATTCGTTTATTATAAGTAATATTCCTTTCAAAAATTGAAGAAAACCTTAATAATATATTATAATATAACCTACGATAATAAGCTAAATAGGTATCAAATGAAGTTTACTATTAAGACACAGAAAAAGATTAAAAAAGGTTATTGCAACCTAACGTACAGGACCTATAAATATAGCTAGTACCCAGCCCATTACGTACCCTTATACGGTCTATGCACGAACCGTATACGGTCTGCGCCCGAATCGTATCCGATCCGTATCCGGATCATGCCCAAACCAGGTACTACCTATCTCGTTATGTACATAGTCACGTAACCTATAGACCCAATGACCAATAGCCTAAGTCCATAACAGTTAGGTATTGCTTTCCACTTAGCACTTTACTTAAAACCTCTAAACCTTTTAAAAACCTTTTTACGGTAGGTTTGCCTATATGCGAAAGCCTATTACCAGCCATATTAAAAAACTTTACCCCTCAGGCCAAGCGACTAGTAATTACCTTTAATAATGTGCCTAAGAAGCTTCAAGATTTAAACTGCCAGGAAACTCTAATTAAAACTAAGATGATTATCGCAACTTGCCTCCACAACCTATTAAGATGGTTAACATTAATTAAAAACTTCTTATAGACTTCATCAAAATCTGAAATGACGTACAAAAGTATAAAAGGAAGCCTATAACCTTTTCGATACTAATATAAAGCCCTTTTTAAATATCTGTAAGTAAATAGAAGTTCTTCTTTTAGGTTTTTACTTATTGTTCTATGGAATCCATACAGGGAACGTTAGGGACTATTACCTAACCTGTTTTACCCAAGCTACCACATTTCGCGTGGTTTACGATGGTATAAAAAGCTAATTCAAATACGAAGTTTACCTCGCTTAATATTTTATAAACTGAGTTACTATGCGATGGATTATAATAATAGCGAAGAAGAAAAGGAAGGAAATACTAATAGATGTTTTTAATTAGATGTTTAATAAGATAATATTATGCTAGCAAGTAATGAGGAAAGCCTATGCTGGCGAGGTTACATTTTGTAAACAGGTATAGACAGTGATTACTAGCGTTAACGAGTTCGAATACGCCTTATAACGCCTAAATACCACCTGCGAAGGCTTTTTAGCTAGTTGCGTTCCTCGTTTGCCAATATAATAGAGCGTAAACCAAATTCTCTTGGTATATAACCTTAAGCCGGCAACTTTTGTAACGTAGATAAAAAATACCTTATGGTGGTTAATTACGTCTATCGTAAGTATGGTTACGGGTGCCTTTAAAGCTTAAGATCTGGTTTACCAGCTATAAACTAAAGGTAATAACCACGTTGATACTAATGAGGCCAAGATTTAGACGAACCTAATGACTGCAAGTACTATCATCGTAATAGTGGTAAGCGATATTAGATTTGTGGCAAGTCTGGCTACTGGTTAAATCGGCACCCCCCTGCCGAGCGAAACAACAAAAAGGCAATGTAATACATTTAGTATCTTAACACTTCTAAGTCAAATTACTTATATTAAATCGCAGATTTTAAAAACAATAAGTTAATCAACGGCGACAATAGCCCTAAATAGATTAAAAGGCATAAAGATACTAATTTTAGTACGGCCTCATAACTAATAAACTACATTTTTCTATACAATTTAGGCGGTAAAAACCTTTATCTTTTCCTTAACCGATTACTTAAACCCTTATACACCTTTGACTTTCGCTATCGTTATACAAACCACACGTTTTAAGGTATTATGCCAAACATAGGTGTAACAAGGTAATTAATAGGAGGTTATTTGTAGTACGTAGCACTGCAAAGGGAAACCGCTATAACCACTAAGATCGATTGTTATAATGCTGGTAAGGTAAAAGTTAACTTTAGACCAGGCGAATAATTATCGTTACTAGGGATAACGGTAGTTTAAACTGCTGTAAAAGTAATTATATTTTATATACTAAAGTTCCTTACTCTTTTCTTCCTTTACTTAAAGTATATAAAGACCCTCGGTGTTAATGTCGATGTTAATATAAATGAACTGGTTAAAAACGGCCAAAGGTTTTTACTTGCCTTCATGTGAGGGTATCTATGGTTTTATATTTAAGGCTCAGAAGCAATGGTATTAAACCTAACGAAGCCGAAGATGCGTTAACTGCATCAGAATTTTAATTATCCACTTGTTAATAGGCTATATAAAATCCTAAAGTTTACAAGGCATAAAGATGTGTAATACATTGCCCTAAAAGTTATTAGAAGGCTTTGCCACTACTATCAAACGTATGATTAAGCCCCCCGGAGATTTAAGTTTACACTAAAAGACGACAAAGACTTTAACTACGAGATTTTCTTTAATGTTTTACTTAGATAATAAGCCTATCCTTTACGTTGTTAATTTTGTAATCTCCTTTTACGGGGTTAAGTTTTTAAAATCCTTTTTGGCAAAGGATACGTGGGAAACGTCAAGAATACTATAAAGTAACACGTATCTGAGTCCACCTAACGTCGTCGTTTACGATACCAGTACCAATTTTATGGCGGCGTATTTTGAAAGAGATACCAAGATAATAGATATCCAATATAAATAGGTACCTATAAAAGCCCACTAAAGCATTAAAAAGGTAAAAAGGGCATACGACCTACTTCGCTGAACGTATAATATCTTTATATTAGAAATTTGAAGTTTTATGGATCTGGAGATAAGCTTATAGAAGGCGATGGAAGGCATGAATGAAATTGCGGGCTTTGACGGCTTGGTGCTCAAGTTATTGGTCTTTGGAGTGTACTTGCGCCTAACGATTAAATATCCGCCTTTAACAAGCACTTAAAAACGTGTTATGGCCTACGGAAAAGCTTTAAGGAAACTGCGAAGAAAATCGGCATGTTGCTAGGTTAATAATGATTTTAATACCAAGAATAATCGACGAGTTTAATTCTCAGTTACAAAGTAAAGTTCTCGTATAGCGGGAGCCGGGTAAATGAGAGGGTTTATATGGGATCCTAAGTATCGCGAACTCTGAAGTAGTTGTTAAAACTGCTAACGGTCCTATATTTCTTCGAATTTATTAGGTAAAGCCTTATATCAATGTCAATAACGATAAAAACCCTTAATTTTAACGACCGAATTAATACGAACCTTTTCCAGCCATTATCGATAAACTGATAAAACGTCGCCAACATGAACGACCCCCGAAAAAGAGGAACGTTGAAGAGGAGGAATATATATCGGGCCGTATCTATAATACTACTTGGGTAAACAGGAAAAAAAAGGATAATGAAAAATTGGTATTAAAACTTCGAATACAAGGGATTATTAGAACTTTTGGTAAACCGTTTAAGGAAAGCAAAAAAGTCGAGATTAACGGCCTATTGATTTGAGGGGTTGTACAATTCGTGCCGAAAACTGATTTCAACCTTTAAAACCTGAATGTTACGATCTTTAAGTCGAGTATTATTTACGAGGTTAAAGGCAAAGCCATGAGGCGGCTATACGAAAAGTTACGTTTAATCGTCTAAAGATACAGCATTAAAGTAAAATCCTAGATCCTTACGTAATAACTAACGATTTAAAAGATTGACTAACGCGCAGTAATCTCTTTAGTAGCAAGTTTAATAGTCAAAATTTAAAGCTAATTTAAGTTTAATAGCTGTGATATAACGTAAGCTGATGCATAGTTGATAACAGATTTATAACAGATCGTATTATTTAAAATATTACAGGAATTACGTGTCATATACCCTTTAAGGACGGTAATGTAGTGTGTTAAACCACCATAAGAACTAGTAAAGATGGGTATTAATTAGTTTCCAACCTGTTAGTTGTATTTCAAATTACGGCCAACGGTAAAGTCTTTAACGTGCGACCCGTAATCATTAGTAAAGTAAAAGAGGAACCTTGGAGTGGTAGGTATACAAACTAACGATACACTTTCTGTTAGAATGGCTGGCTTTATGGCATTAGAATAACAAGCGATTAAAGACTCAAAATTTTTTTATTATAAGCCCGTGACGACGTTAACAAAAGGAAGTTAACTTGACTTTAATAAATCGTTAATTCGTATACTAATTATTCATTCCAGCCTTAGTTTTCGCCAAAAAGACCAGAGTATTGTTTTGGTTATAATTGACAAGACTAATGTAGCTAAGGCTTAACGGTACCTAGAATAGCGTGTTCATGTCAGCTACATTGCTACCTTATTTTAATCGAAAGCTTTTTACGATATTTTCATCGCGATACAAGTATAAAACCCGGTAAATAAAGACTTTAACCGGCTAAATAAGAGGTTCAAATAGAAAATACGGAACTTAGACCGTGAGATTAATATAGTCCCAATCGAGTTGTCAAAGGCTAAGTTAATAATCTTTACGAATGGGTCCTTTATAAATAATACTGATTTATCTTTACAGATCGGCTTCCTAATAACCCTCGTTAAAAAAAATAGGCGGGAAAACCAATTTAGTATTATCGGCAGCCTAATTTACTAAACCTTCGTCAAGTATAAAAGAATTACACAAAACGTATTAGCTTTGGAGGTCTAAGGCATAATAACGGGTTTTAACGTAAGTATGGTATTATGGAAAACCCTTAACTGTTGGAATAGTATTACATGAAGTGCAGTAGATCAACTTTACTTATAGTAAAGTTGACTGTACTGCAAGTTGAGTGTATTGCTTTGTGTGGACTTACCGTATTGGGTGTAAGTCGAGTGTAGTACGCTGAACTTCACTCTAGGGTACGGGCTAAACAATTGGCTATACAAATTATAGTGCAGACTAGCTAGCGGTCTGCCAAACCTAAAACAATTCATCCACTATCTGACCACGCAATACTACTGTTACTTGGACCAATAGAATCGACAACATTACAACGTCTAAGTCTTAACAATACTAATTAGTGTTTGCCTGCCTATAGGTTAAGCATAGATAAGCTTAGTAAAAGAAGAAGCTCCTTTCTGGTTGTTACGCTCTGTGGCTACGGCTGCTAGAGTAAAGGAAAGATTCTTGCGAAGGGCCTCTATTAGTACTACGTCAGTCCTCAATGGCAGGAAAACAGAGAGGAATTCTTAGGTTACGTTAGTCCTTAACGGCAATCTGGAAGTAAGTGACGGTATCGCTACTTAAAAACACCAATAAATATCCATTAATCCTTTTTAAAAAACGTTTAGATTAATCGCTAAAAGTCGCAAAGTACGGAAAGTTAATAAACGGCTAAGTCGATACTATTACGGGTGTTATTATTGCAAAAACGACTAAGTCCTACGGCCTACAACAAACAACTTTCGCCCTTTACTACTACCACCAACCTTCGACCTTACTCACTATACCAGATCTCTGCCCATACTTCACTCTTTTCACTTCCCCTATATTGATTAAATCCTCAAAGTTCGCTACTCAAAGCTAAAATACTGAAAGACACCAAGTCACACCAAAAAAAACCACGTTACGCGACCTTACGCAAGTCACCAAGTCGCCAAGTTTCTACGTAAATTCACGCTAAAACACCAAGTCATTACGCCTAAAATTACCAAGTCCCCCACCCTTCACACTTATCAAGATGTTTAACGCTAACTCTTAGTTTAAGGCCATTACCGATCTCGAGTGAAAAGAAGTAATCAAGGCCCTCAGACACTTCTTCATCAAGTACTACGACAACGACCTCTAAACCCGAAATATCGACGAAAAATATACGGAAAAAAACTTCACCAACTTCGTCGGATACTTTATTATCAATTAAAAAGACAGCTATGACATTGACCATACCTTTAGCAAATACCGTAAGTTTTTTAATGATTAAACCATAAATATAGAAAAAAATAATTTAAAAAGGGATTAAATTAAAACTTAAGTCCGGACTAAAAGAACGAGAGATTTTCATTTAATTATAAAGCCCTATAATGTTAGCCTAAGTTCTCTTCGACCTAGCCCAGCTTAACGAATATCCTTAAGATCCACAGCCTAAAGAAAAAGGCATTAAAAAACCTTAACGCCCTTACACGCGTTTCAAGAGACCTTCACTTTACCATTCATAACTAAGCTAAGCCTCTTTACGCACTAACGATAAAAAAACCTCGTAACCTATTCAGCGAATTAATAGCTCTATGTAATAACGTGGAGTACGATTTTAGCGGCGGAAAAGCACGCAAAGCGAGGGTTGCCAACGCGGCCAGAAGTATTAACATCAGCATTTTACACCAGTTAATTGAATAAGATCGTTAGGCCTCTTAAAACCTATAAAACACTATCAACTCTTAGCGTTAAAATTGCCAAAAACATTAAAAACCCTTTTCCTTCGGAGCCTACGCACGTAAACCGACTATAGGCCCTATTAAAGAACTTTAACTATCGGGTTAAGCGACTGGCAATTACCCTTAACACCATACCTCGGAACCTCTAAAACTTATACCGCTAAAAACACCAATTAAACTTAAGATAATTATAGCGACCTTTCTTTAAAACATATTAAAATGGGTAAAATTAATTATAAGCTAATAATAGGCTTTGCGAAGATCTGGAATAATATAGAAAAGTATAACAGGAAGCCATATAACCTTTTCGATACTAATAAAATACCTTTCTTGAACATCTGCAAGTGAATAGAGGTACCTCTTTTTGATTTTCACTTACTGTTTCCTAAAATCTTTACAACGAACGCTAAGAACTACTACCTAACCTTCTTAACGAACGCTACTTCGTCCCTCGAAATCTACGATAACATAAAATGCTAATTCGAATACGACGTCCACCTTGCGTAATACTATATAGACTGGGCCAATATGTGGTGGATTACAATAATAGTAAAGAAAGAAGAACGTGAAATTACCAATACATATTTTAAATTAAATGTTCAATAAGCAGATAATGTATCAGAAGGTAATAGGAAAGACCTACGCTGGTAAAGCTATACTTCGCGAACAGATACAAACAATTGTCACGGGCATTAGTAAATTCGAATACGCTTTACAACGCCCAAATAACACCTATAAAGGCTTTTTTAGCCAGTTATGTTTCTCACTTACTACCGTAATAATATGTTTACTAAATTCACTCGGTATATATACCTAAGCCGACAACTTCTTTAACGTAAAAAAGCAAGACCTTACGGTGGTTAACTACGTTAACCGCAAGTATTTACGTCTATAACGCCTAAGGTTAGGTCTATTAACCTCGGCCTTAAACTAAAAGCAAAACCTATGCTAACGTTATTAAAATTCAGGCGGACCTATTAACTGTAAGTATTATCGTCGTAATAGTAGTAAAAGATGTTGAATCTGTAATAAGGCCAACTACTAGATACATTGCCACCCCTTCGCCGAACGGAATAAATGGAAAGTAACGTACTACGTTTAGTACCCAATTACTTTAAAATAAAATTACTTAGACTAGGTTATGGATCTTAAAGACGATAAGCCAACTGCTGCTTCTAATACTCCCAAGCAGATAAAATGGTACGAAGATTCTATTTTTAGCATTGCAGCCTAATAATTAACAGACTACGCCTTTTTATACCGTTTAGGTGGTAAAGACTCTTACTTTTACCCTAACTATACCCTTGACCCCTTATATACCTTTAACCTTTGCGATTGTTATGCGAACCATACGTTTTAAGGTATTATGTTAGAAACTTTGGCAATAAGGTACTTAATAACAGGCTATTTGTAATACGTAACACTGCGGAGGAAAAATACTACAGCTACTAAGATTAATTGTCACGATACTAGTAAAGCTAAAGTTAACTTTGATTCGAGCAAATAACTATCGTTACTAAATATAACGGTAATTTAAACTATTATGTGAAAGATTAGGTTTCATATCCTTAAGTACCCTACCTATTTTCTATCCTGCTTAAAGGACATGAAGATTTTCGACGTTAACGTTGATATCAACTTAGACGAGCTGGTTAAGAACAGCTAAAGGTTTCTACTCGCCTTTAAGCAGGGATACTTATGATTTCATCTTTAAGGTTTGAAAGTAGTGGTATTAAACTTAACGAAGCTGGAAATACGTAAATTAAACCGGCGCTTTAATTACCCAGCTATTAATAAACTATATAAAGTACTAAAGTCTGCAGGGTATAAAAATGTGGAAAACTCTACCTTAAAAGTTATTGAAAGGCTTTGCCACCACTGCCAAACGTATGCCTAAGCCCCCCGGAGATTTAAGTCTATATTGAAAGATAATAAGGACTTTAATTTTAAGATCTTTATTTATGTATTTTACTTGCATAATAAGTTTTTTTTCCACGTAGTTAACTTCGTAATTTCTTTTGACGAAGCTAATATTTTGAAGTTCTTTTCGGCAAAGGATACGTGGAAATTGTTAAGGATGCTATAGATTGATATGTACTTAAGGCCGTCTAACATTGTCGTTTACGATGCCGATACCAATTTTGCGGCGGCAGAGGTTTAGGAAAATGCTAAGATAATGTGTATTTAATGTAAATAGATACCTGTGAAAGCTTATTGGAGTATTGGGAAGGTTGAAAGGGTATATACTTTACTTTGCCGAACGTATAGTATCTTTACGCTGGAAATCGGAAGTTTTATGGATCCGGAAGCACGTTTATAAATAGCAGTAAAGGGCTTGAATGACATTGTAAGCCTTAACGGTCCAGTATTAACGCTATTGATTTTTGGAGCGTATCTACGCCTGATAAGTGAATCTCCGTCCTTGATAAGTACTTAAAAACGTGTTATGGCTTATAACAAAGCCTTGAGGAAATTACGAAAATAATCGACACGCCGACAAGTAAATAACGCTTTTAATACCAAAAACATGCTTATAACAATCAACGTGTATGCTTTGCCATTATAAAGTAAAGTCCTCGTATAGAAATAGCCGGGTAAATAGGAGGGGCCGTATAAAATATTAATGATTGTAAACTTTAAAGTGGTTATTAAAATTACTAACGTCTCTCTATCCTTTCAAATTGCCCAGGTTAAGCCTTATATTAGGGATATCAACGATAAAACCTTTTAAGATAAACGACCGAGTTAACACGAACCTCCTCCACCCAATATCGACAAATTAAAAGAACGCCTCCAGCGCCGACGACCCCCGAGGAAAAGGAATGTTAAAGAGGAGGAATATATACTGGATCGTATCTATAATATTACTCAGGTAAACAAAAAAGAGAAGGATAACAAAGATTTTGTAATAAAGCTTAAGGTATAAGGGATTATTAAAACTTTACACAAACCTTTTGAGGAAAAAGATAAGGTGGAGATCGATGGTTTGCTAACTCGAGGTGTGGTATAATTTGTACCGAAGGCTAACTTTAACCTTTTAAACTCAAACTTTACGATATTTAAATCGAGGATTATCCATGAGGTTAAAGATAAGATTATGGGATGGTTTTATGAAAAGTTACGGCTGATCGTTTAAGGATACGGCGATAAAAGCAAGGACTAGATCTTCATGTAGTCTCCAACGATTTAGAAAATTAGCTAGCGCTTAGTGGTAACTTTAACAATAAGTTTGCTAGCCAGGGTTGATAGTAAGTTTACACTTAATGGCCATAAAATTACGCAAGTTTATATATAGTTAGTAACGGATTTATAGCGGATTGTATTGTTGAAACTACTATAGGAACTCCGTGCCGTTTACTAATGAGAAATGGTAATGCGGTGTATTAAACTATTGTATGGACTGGCTAAGGTAAGCGTTGATTGGTTTTTGACTTACTAGTTGTACTCTAAATCTCAGCTAATGATAAAGTTTTCAATATAAGATTCGTGTTTGTTAATAACGCGAGAGAAAGACTTCGGTATAATGGGTATGTAAACTAATGATACCCTTTTTGTCGGAACGTCTAGCTTTGTAATACAGGAATAACAAGTAATCAAGGACTCCAAGTTTTAGAATTGTAAACTAGTAACGAAGTTAACGGAAAACCATTAACTTAACTTTAATAAATCGATAACCCGTATGTTTGGTGTTAATATCGGCCTGAGTTTCCGCTAAAAGGGCTAGGGCGTTATTTTTATTATAATCGACAAGACTAATAAGGACAGAGCTTAACAGTACTTAGAACAACGTGTACGGAGTAACTATATTGCCACCCTATGCTAACCGAAAGCCTTATACGGCTTATCTATTTCGGTATAGGCATAAATACCAATGGATAAAGACTTTTATCGATTAAATAAAAGGCTGGAGTGGTAGATGCAGAACTTGAATCGCGGGATTAATATAGTATTAATCGACCTTTTAAAGGCCAAGCTAATGATTTTTACGAACGGGTCCTTTGTAAATAATACCCACTTGTTTTTACAGATCGGCTTTTTAATAACCTTTGTTAACGAAGATAAGTAGGAAGATTAGTTTAGTATTATTGGTAACCTAATCTACTGGACCTCCGTTAAGTGTAAAAGGATTACACGAAACGTTTTATCTTTAAAGTTATACGGTATAATGACGGGCTTTAACGTAGATATAGTGTTATGGAAAACCCTTAACCTTATTATCAGGTAGCTAAAGGTTCCCTTTATTCTGGTGATGATTTATACCAACTTAAAGAGCCTTTTCGAATGCTTATCAAAGCTCGAAACTATTAGTGAAAAACGCCTAATAATCGACGTGATAGAATTTCGCGAAGTTTACGAAAGGAGGGAAATTAGGGAGTTTCGATGGATTGATGGCAAAGATAATCCTACAAATACTATAATTAAGGCTACCCTAAATAAAGTACTGAAAAGGTTTATGGATAATAATAAACTAATCATACGCATTAAGGGATACGTGAATAGACCTCCCTGAAAGCCCAGATTACGTAATAGCGGACAAGGATGTATTTACAGATTGAAAAACTGCTAAGGGATTGATAATGGTAACCTATTTGAGTGGCATAATTAAGGCTATAGCGAAAGAACTTTTTGTGGGAGTTGATAAACTCGGACCTCGGAGCGGCGGAGTAATTGAGGTCAAATGGGGTTAATTTTCATGCAATTGGGTTCAATACAATATGGGAGTCAATTAGAATTAACAGGGGTCTGGCTAGTTGACGAAGAGGTAATTTAGTAGTAACCAAAACCGATTAGTTAGCTACACTAGCGTGCACACGTATAAACTAAAAAGCCGCCAGTGTTGGAATAGTATTACATGCAATAAAGTAGGTTAAATTTACTTATAGTAAAGTTAACTGTACTGTGAGTTAAGTGTATTGCTTTGTATGGACTTACCGCATTGGATATAAGTCGAGTGTAATACGCTACACTTCACTCTAGGGTACCAGCCAAGCAATTAGCCATACAAATTACAGTGCAGACCGGCTAGCGGTCTTCCAAACCTAGAACAATCCATCCACCATCTGACCATCTAATACTACTGTTACTTCGACCAATGGAATCGACAAAGTTGTAACGTCTAAGGCCTACCAACATTAACCTTATTACTAGGAAGCTAAAGATTCTCTCTATCTCATTGGTAATTTATACCGACTCGAGAAACCTGTTAGAATACCTTTTGAAGCTCGGAGCCACTAGCGAAAAACGCTTGATAATCGACGTAATGGTATTCCGTAAAGCCTACGAAAGGAGGGAAATTAAGAAATTCCGATAAATTAATGGTGCTGATAATTCCGCATATGTTATAACGAAGGCAGTACCGAATAAGGCCTTAGACAGGTTTATGAATAGTAATAGGCTAACTATACGTATTGAGGGCTACATCAATAGGCTGTCCAAAAAGCCTAGATTACGTGACGGTGGTCCGGGATATACAGATAAAATAAAAGACTGCTAGGGAAGTAATGAAATTAATAAAGGCAATCTGTTTAATTAGCATGGATAAAGTGGAGGCCTATAAAAGCCTATAGCGAAAGAAATTTTTGTAGGAGTTAATAAACTCAGACCTCGGAAAAATGGAGTAATTGAGGTCGAATGGGGTCAATTCTCATGTAATGAGGTGTAATTTAGTATAAAAGTCAATTGAAATTCACAAGGAGTTAGAAAGTTAACGACGTTACTGTTCAATGCTAACCGGAAAAGATTGGTCAACCATACTAGCGTATACACAAAAACTAAAAAGCCGCTAGTATTGAAATAGTACTACATATAGTGTAATAGGTCAACTTACAGTAAAGTTGACTATACTATAAGTTAAGTGTATTATTTGTGGACTAACCATATTGGGTGTAAGCTGAGTGCAGTACAATACACTTTACACTAGGGCACGAGCCAAGCAATTAGCCATATAAATTACAGTGCAGACCGGCTAGCGGTCTGCCAAACCTAGAACAATACATTCATTACTTGACAAATACAATACTATTGTTCCTTCGACCACGATTCGAATCGACAATGTTGAAACAATCTAAGGTCCTAATAACACGTATGGCGTTTGTTAATCAACTTATATATATTATTTGAAGGATTGGTTTAATATTGTATAACGAATGAAAGGATAAATACCGCATTTAGTTATACCTCTAATACTACCTAAGCCTCATGTACACGCTAACGTTTGTATTCGTCGGGTCGTTTTATACTGTTTAAGTTAATAAGGGCAACCTTATTTAATTAATCCTTCAAAGTAAGGTTCAAAATACTGTTTCGGAAAGTTATTGTCGCTTTGTTAAAGTCAATTATATCATTTTCCGTTAGGTACGTTTTAGGTTTCGCTTTTAGGCCGGCTTCCCAAAACTTTGTCTTTTTTGCTACGGAAAACGAAGTGTTACATAATATTAGCGTATTATCTGTTTATATATGTATAAATAGAAAACCTTCAAAGCTTATCATTAAAACCAGTAGGTAAGGGTCGAAGGTCGAGTTAGCTATTTCGAACTTGTTTTTATAATGCCTTTAATAGGTGTTATACCAGTATATACCAACCTTAACTAGTCCCTAAAGCGATTTCATAATACGTCAAATTCTTTCTGATAAATAATGCTTTCGGAGATCCGTAGGTATTCAGGCGTAAATACGGCGTTTCAACCGCTTTTTCGACTACATGTAAACCTATATAATATTACGAAGCTTAACATAAAGGCTGTAGGACATACGTAAGGAGGCGGAGAAAGCCAAAATCAAACGATAACTTATCCTTTACAAAGTAGGCAATTAGTTTATAGAATTTTTTTTATCAACGTTATTATATTCTTTAATATTGAAGGGGTCTTTTGTATAGGGTTTGTCGGTCTTATATTTTACTTTATAAACTAAGCGTATAGGAGAAATTTTATAGGTGTTATAAATCGTTAGTTTAAATCTTTTAAAGCGAAAGACACCTTATTAGATTAAAGCTATGATTTCCGTCTTGGTAAACTGCTTAAAAGTAACATTTGAGGTAGTGATACTGCCTTTTCAGTAAAGCTTCAAACTTAATTCACTGTTAGCCGTTTCCTTTCATTTAATAAATAAGTTCGTAACGAAGGCGTTAAAGCGTCTTTTATTTTTAAAACCAAGTAGGCGCCTTTGGAGGCGCCGTGCTAGTTTTGTTAGTGTGGGTGGACTGGGTTTGTATAGTGGCAAAGGTTTGGACGTGGTATCGAAGAGGTGTATAAGACTCGAGACCGACTTAGATCTATTATTTTAGAAGTTGTTTCGTTGGTGTTATTAGCTGGATTACGGCTTCGGGCAACACTTGTCCACTTCTTCCCTTTTATATTCCCGTATTATTATCCAACAGAATTAACGTTTACCATTTAATGAATCTATAGGTATATCGTAGCCTTTAAATCCATTAATCCTTCAAAGCCTAATTTATCCATCTTTCGTTTTTCAGATTGAAACTTTAAACTATAGTAATAGATTCAATATGCTAGTTTTACGCGGGCCGTTTTTCATAGCAAATACTTTCGAAAAATTATTTCTAGCCCATAGGGAACGTAGTGTTACCATAGATTTTGCCATAGGATTAACTTTTTACCTCATAATTAGCGATAATATTGAATTTGTATGGACTTTAGAGTAAGTACCAAGAACAAAAAGTGTTAAAATAAGCCTATTCGAGTCCAATATGTTGTTTATAACGCTAACCGCTATTTGCAAGATTAATTATTTAGAATTAGTACTCTTTAGCTCTTTATATAATACTATATAAGCTTTTTGAATGGTTTATAATATGATTTACATTTTAATGCCTTATAATACTTTTACCAGGATCTATATACACTTATTACCAGAGATTCTGCCCTTAATAAGCTATTTGGTAGAGTCGAAAGCTGTGCCTACGTCGTGGGTAATCTAGTCCAGAGGTTTCAAGTAAACTTTTAACTAGCAATCCACTAAAGTATTCTAATAGTTCGTAATGAAAACTTTCCGCGTAAATTTCGCGACCTGAAACAATGCTATTACGTTAACAGAGTATAATATTAGCTGGCCGTTAAGGTTTATTATATCCATAATTACCTCGTAATTAAAGTCTACATTGATTTCAAAGCGGAATTTGAATCGCTGTAATTCTTACGAGTATAGCTGACACTCGTGAGAAAAAGTCTCGATAGCTTTTATCGTTCCCTTTCCTATATCAATATACTTTACGGTGTATAGCAGCTGTAAAAGGCATTTCGTAGCTAGTTGTCCCAGCCGATGTTTAAGAAAATTTAGTTTCGGTTATATTATATAAATAGCTTTATTTATACGTAGTGTGGGGGAAAACCACAGGTGTTTAAATTTAAGGCGAAACGATATAGATACATTATACAAAGCGCAGATAAGTTGGTTGGTTGTATTTTGAACCTCGATTTCGAGTTTGTTCATATTAGTTAATAATAGTAGAAATATCGTTTTAAAGTTTATGATGTATAAATGAACCGATTCGAATCGTGTGTTTATAACGACCATACTAAACGACGACGTTTTTCCTTTGCCGAATATGACTTTTTGGTATTTATTTGTTTTGTCGAATTAAAACTTTAGACATTTCTCTGCAAGTACGTCGAATTCTCGTTTTCCAGGAGTCTATATTTAGTTACGACGATATTTGATGTAATTACCTCAAATTAGTTGTTGTAATTATTGAAAAGTGTGAAATGCGAAGTTATAGATGCGTTTAATACGTTGTTTTTACAATTGAAGCCTACGATATATATAAAAAGAAGCGTTTTATAAGTTTGTAAAAATTCGTTAGGAGGATTTGTTATTCTAGGCGGTTAAATAGGTATTATTTTCCTTTTGGTTTTCCTTTCCAAAGGTATACTTATAAGGGTAAACGTTAAGTTTATACTTAACGCCTTTGTATTCAGCTAGGTATATTGTAAAATTAGCTTCTATTTAGTCATTAGATAGGTATTCGGCCTAAAAATGGCGTTCAATATGAATCTATTTATATACTAGGTAATTAGTAAACTAACAACCGACCTTATCTCATACAATATAACGTTTTTAAAAACCTGTAAAGCTCTATATATTTCTTTGTAGGTAATGTTATAGCTGTGGCAAATTTCGCCTTTAGCCATAGAACCGTCTTCGATAGTAATCGTTTAACCTTCGGACTCCGGGGCTTTCTCTATATTGTTTCCATTCCTCATCCCCATATTTAGGGCGTTTATTTTACTTGATGTATACTTTAAACCTTCAATTTGGAACGTGGTAGATAGTTTTAGCAAGGTTTACTTTCGTAATTTAACACTCGTCTTAGTTTTTTCAGCTGCAAATGCCGATCGGAACATTGTTTTTCGGCGCATAAAGGTTTTGAGAGATATTTAAAGGCTCATATGAAAAGCCTTCAATTTATTTTTAGCTTAGATAGCATTATTTCGAAGTTTGAGTTTTCGCGACACGCCTTTATAATTGTTTAAATAAATTACTTATTTCCCTTGTATTTCGGTCTAAGGGACGCTGTATATTTTCAGAACTTAGCTAATAAGGCTATAAACATTTTTATAAGCTTTCAATAGCGCTTTTACGCTATCCTTTTACGGATTTTCAAGTAGTATCAATCTAATCTCTATAGTATAGTTCGAGGTTTATTTCCGTATTGAAGTGTATTTTTTATCAATCGTAATATTCCGTCAATATATATACTTAGATAAGGTGACATATATATTACCTTTTGACTTACCCAGATAGTATACCGGAAAAATGACATGGAATTGTAATAGCTTAATATCTAGTCTTTTACACGTGTTAAATATTACACGTATTTCATTCTCGAAGATTTCTTATGGCTTGTTATTATAGTTTTCCTCCTCATTCTCTAGTTTAGCTATGTTGGTAAGTTTTGCCGGGTTGTTTTTGGTAATTGGAAATTTGTATGGTAAAAGGTTATCATAAGGGTCGTGGTTAGTAGGCATTGGTTTGTGAGGTTCATATTATCGTTTTACGCCGCTTATCGTGTCTCAGGACGGGCTGCTTTCCTTATCCTGGCCGCTTTTATTTAGATAAAACGGGTTATTTATAATATTTGGAAAGTGTTTTTATCTCTTTTTCCATTTAAAAGTACTTTTGGGTAAAGGTCTGTGTTCAAATCGAGTGATAAATAATCTTTGTAGCTTTTTTTTTCTTTTCTTGATTACTCCGATTCCCTTTTCTTTTTACGGCATGCATTTAGAATTTCTGAGCGCTTTAATCTCTATGTTCGCGGAATCTTTTCTCGTATTTTATCCGTTATTTTAAAACGCCGGTTCTAACGCATTTCCAACTAGTATTCTTTTACGAATTTCACGTCTATCACTTTATCGTCGGTTTATTTTGGTATTTGAATAAGTCAGGCCGTTACCGACAATGCTTTCAAGATACGGCTGTTATTGCCACCGGTGGTATCAATATATTTACTCCGTACTTATCTACACTATATGCTTAAAATTATACCATCTACTATACGTCACATTTCTGGCGTCTCTTTCGCAAAGTCCCACCTAAAACTATTAAATGAATCGCGTCATTTAATATATCCGTTGTCATAGTTAAAACATATATGTATAAGACACGTATTTTCCATAAAAGGGTCCAAATTTTCCACTACAGCCTCGATTTTACTATCATACAAATTAAGGTCCAAGTTTGGAGAAATACTTTTACAAAAATGATTTGTTCTTAAATAAATAGTCTATATATTTGTTAGCTCTATCTAAGATCATTCTTGTTCAAGCTATCATTGTAAGAGTACAAAGTGTATTAAAGCGGTTAGGAGGTTAAATTTTGTATACACCGGAAATGTTATAGTGGTATGAAAGTTGGATTTACATAGTAGATAAGATTTGTTTACGTTTGAAATATAGTTTTTAAGGAAGTTTATTTTTAATAAAGACGTATAATGTATAGAATAAAGTAAATAGAATGTAGTAAAACCTGTAAAGTGAGGCGTTTCAGAGTTTACTAATGTTAACGGAGTTCAAATGTAATATAAATGAAGCGTGACTACAATTTGGTTAGGCGTCTTGAATTAGCTCTTTAACGCTTTGCAAACGCTATACTAGCCAAACGGATAATAAAGTTGAACGTTATAATGAATAAACTCAAACAAATAGTATATATTTTCAGGAAGATAAGAGAAGAATAACAGCGGAAAACGAACGGGGCAAAAGAGGGATAAAAAAAATGAATATCGAAATTGAAAAGAATGTATTAATAAGGCTTGGTGTACGTATTCGGCTTACGGTGTGCGTTTGGTGAGCGGTTTGGATATCGTATTTTTAACCGCTCTTAAGATTTGTAAACGTTGTAGATGTTATATTTTAGCCGCTTCCAAGGTTTGGAAGCGGTTTAAATGTAGTGTTTAAGTCGGATAGGTTCCAATCAAGGGTTTCGAAAATTATTGGTTTTGGCTTATATAGCCTGATACGTAATGAAACGTTATCCAAAAAGTGCCTGGATGTATCAAAAACGCTAAAACGAGTTAACGGATAGCGTACCAGGACTTTTAGCAGATAGAGAACTAATAGAGTTAATGATATCGTACTAAAATTATCCTTTCTAGAGTCACTTCGGGTCTTGTAGTCTTTTTACGTTTTGGATTTCAAAGGCTCACCCGCGTATTTCCATACTCCCATATAATTCTTATAAGTAGTAGTGTTAAAGTATGGATATTAAAGACAGTTACAATATCCTGATATAGGTATTTCACTTAAGTTTGTCTCTTCTTTTCTAAGCTATATGTAGTCAAACGAATCGGCTACTCATCAGTGTCGGAAAAGTCTCTGCCTATTTACGTAAACGTAAAAGAGTAAATAAGTAATCGTAAAGATTGTGTATATTAAAGTAATAGGATAAATATGAAGGAAAAAAGGTATCCGAGGAGTACACGTTACGGGTAAAAGGTTATAACCTTTCATCTAGGTAGTGACACTCTACTGTACAATCTGACAATCTCTCTTCTGGGCAGTGATACACTATTATACACTTTGCAAACGCTACTTATAAGCAGTGGAACGCTATCATAAACTATGCAGGAATGCACGTGGCAGAGTGGCACGTTACTATTCACTCTTGCAAAGATGTAATCTGCAGTGTGGCTGCTTACTAACTATAGAGATATATGGTAATATCCACAAATATACTTGTTTCAAGCGTATTGCTCGAAATATGGTTAGACGTTGACAAAGTTGATATTATAGGTCTTATTGAAATTAGTTTCTTTTCTCTTTTATAAAAAAAGGTATCTGGCATCGTTATTACAATTTAAGCGGTTTTATAATCCATTAAAGTCTAAGTCTTTATCTTTCGATAATGTTTTAATAAGTTTATAGTTTCAAGACTTTCAATGTTTAATTGAACCTTTGAAACTATTGGAAAGACAATAATTTCGATCAAAGATTCATTGTTAATTTATGTATTATCCGTATGGAAATCTTCGTTTTACTATATAAGTAAATTGAGGTTATACGCTCATAAATTTATATTTCCTGCAGACCTACAGTGCAACTAATACGTTCAAAACGAATAAATTCTTCATTGAATCAATATATGAAATGATTCAACGTATCGTATATATCATTTTGATCCCTAATTGTTACTAAATTCCGTAGAAAGTTCTAATAGTATCGTCTGTTATTAAATAATGGAAAAATCATAAATTTTCGTACATTATATCATCAATATTTAAGTTGAACTTCTTGTTAATATTTAATATCGTACTTATTGTTCAAGCGCCTAGTAACTGCTAGTTAATATTTCGTATTGTTCAATACTGGATCCGAATTTTGGTTCTATATTTATTGTTATACCCTTCGACGATGAACTTGATTTGTTTCGTGCAACTTGTTCTTAATGTTACTCCTTATTTCGTAGATTATGTTTAACTTGAAACTCATTATGTCAATTTAGTTGAGATTGAACTCGCTTAAGGAAAAAAAATACGCAATAGTTTGTATAAAGAGTATATTCATTTTTATCCTATCGGTTTTTAAAGTAGTTTATCCAGAGTTTTAATAATTGCTTTTATACGAAATTCAATAGCCAGTTTTCAATTATTATTTTCTATTTAATCAACTCAAATTCTTGTATGTTTCCTTCCGAAATTATATTTCCAATAGTTTTCTCTAAAATCATTCTTTGTATGTGGTCGTTTGTATTATCTTCAATTCACTATTTTATTAATAGCCAGCACAAATAAGCTTATTCAATCATTAGATCGACATGACAATTGAAAATTTTCTTAACAAATACTTTACTTAATGGTTTCATCTGTATGATACGAAATATTATAGAACTGTTAGCCGTTGCGTTTACAATTGTTAGTGTTACGATACTTAAGATTTTTAATAGGCTATTTCATTTGGTTTTAGCTACACGGATATTTGATTTAGCAGTCGTAAAAATAGAACATTTATCGTCGATATGACATTTTAGTGTTACAGGTGTTATTAATTTAACATCTTACGGATTTTGTCCGTAATTTTCTCTAGGCTTTATTGTAAGTCATAACCCATTTTTAAATGTTTCATAATAAACTAACTGACTAACGTAAAAACTAACATAGTTTATAAAAGCCTTTTGTAAAAGAACTCACTTTTTCTTACCCAATTACAAAACGAGATCGAGCAGGAAGCTTTTCTTTTACTTAAATTATTTGTATTAAACTTACCGTCAAATATTAATAAAATTTGATAAGCATTTAAATGTGATTATAGTTTCCAATTTGAATCGTATCGAAGTGATTGATGGTAATATAAAGGTTAAATGATGGATGAAGAGGCTAAGTTCAGTTAAACTGTTAACCAATTTACTTATGTTCTAACTTATATGGGCTAAAGCTTGGCTCGTAACGCACTTTGAATTGGTCACTTCATAATTGACGTAAAGCCACTACAATTGACAGCAGTCCAAACATACATACTTGGGAATATTACTAGATATCACTATAGTTAGCAAGTGTAGGGAACTATGTTTGCGGAGTGTATGATAGCATGTCATGCTGCAGAGAGTACTCTTGTAGAGTGTATGATAGCGTGTTATACCCCAGAAGAGACGTTATCAGAGTGCATAGTAGAGTG
Organism: Anisogramma anomala; assembly: GCA_038502455.1. Lineage (NCBI taxonomy): Eukaryota > Fungi > Ascomycota > Sordariomycetes > Diaporthales > Gnomoniaceae > Anisogramma > Anisogramma anomala. Next base: position 17,404,913 of record JASMMZ010000005.1, read on the forward strand.
CCACGCTCCGGGTGAAAGCTTATAAGCTCTTATCTAAGGCGTACACTTTCAGGATACCTTATCTCCATTTTACATATCGTATCTATTTTATTACTTTAAATATTAAATCATATTTTTATATAATAACCTATAAACACAACCCCTACTAGTAAATAACTGATTCGGTTGACTACAAATAGCTTGAGAAGAAAAGAAACAAGCATTGATTAAATATTCATAACGAGATATTATAATAGTTCTAATGAATTCATATTTCATTACTACGATTTATAAAATATATAAAAAAAAAATAGAAAAAATGTAAAACTCCGAATGACTTTGAAAGGGATAATTTTAATACAATATCTTCAATTAAATTAGTATCTTTCAACTATTAAAAGCCTTATTACGTTCCTATTAACTCGGATAGCGTTTTGGATGTATCTGGATACTTATTAAAAAGTGTTCTATTACGTATTAGTTATGTAAGTTATCAAGTTCTAGACCCCTTTACTATACCCTATCCCAATAAATCACTCAAAACGCAGTATTTGCATCGCTTATACATACTTCGAAAACGGCCTAAATATCTTTTAAAAAATTCATACTTGCACTTCAAACGCGCAAAACGGCTTCCAAAACACTTAAAGAAACTTATTAAGCGCTGAAACACATTTTGAAAGCGCCTAAAACAACTTTCGAAGCGCTAACTAAAATACTGGAAGCGCATAAAGCAATATCTGATGCTGTTATACCACTTTAAATCTTACACATACAACTTTTCACTCCAAACACCCGATTTCTTTTCTTGGCTTTACATTCATTCAACTTACCATACACCACTTTCTTAAATTAATATTTAGGACGTTTAATCTACTAGTTACTTCATTAATATAATAGTTGTAAACGTCAAATAACTGATTTGAAACGTTTAGTTAAATTTCATTTGCATTTATTTGTATTAAAAAACTCTCAAAGCCATGTTTAAAACGATTTATTAAATTTAATTCATATTTAATTCAAGTATTATACAATTTTATTTGCCATTTATTTTTAAAACCATTGTAAATACACCATTTCAAACGCATACAAGCCCTATTACTGCACTACATTCGAAATAATACCTTACATACAACACCGTAACCTTTATAACACTACTACTAGCAGAATTGGCTGAAGCTAACTAATATGTAAACCTTTTATTTCAATATATACCGCTCCAGAAAACCGTTCAATGACTTATTAACCTAAAATTATAAGATAATGTCATTAAAGTTGCAAATAAAGTGTATAATACACAACTCGATTTCAAAACGACTACATGTATAATTAAGAAGCGGAAAAATTACTATGCCAAGTGGCGAAAACGGTTGCATTACAAAAATATTGTTTACCACAATTCAATTCAATAAAATGCCAGTTTGGAAATACAAAAAGGTGTTTAGAAATGAACTTTATACAAGGATACTAGTAAACGAAAAGTAAAAAACAATTTATTAAAAATACACGAAATAAACCACAACACGGAAACACTATACGTATAAAAAAGTAAGAATTTTGGAAAAACAGGCCGCGTTCTATGACAGGTAAACAAAAACCTGAAGAGGAATCGACAAAAGAAGAGGAGAAACTACAAAATTCATCCTTTATTCAAATTCTAAATACACCCGCTTTAACGAACCTTTGGGGAAAATGAAACAAACTAAACCATACCCTATACGGAAAAAACAACTTTCCTAACCATAAAGAAAACACCTCAAACCAAAAGAACAGCGTTCTTCAAGGAAATATAAAAAAACCATAAAAATTATATAAACCTTACAGACTAATATTTACAAACCATAACCTATACCACGAACTTCTATCTTACTGGGTTCCTACTAATAAAAACGACCTTATAAAACTTACAAACTTTGCCAAATTGTGGAATGAAAGCGATAATTACAATAAAGAACTTAATGCTCTACTTAATAATAAAATCTGTATAATTTTAAATATCTGTAAAAAACGGGATATTGCACCCTTTCAATTCAATATAATTCTACCAAATATACCTATTAGGTCAACCAAAAACAATGTGTACCATTTAACATAAATAACCATATTAGTAGAATTTCATATTTTCCTGAAAATATACCTTAATACATAAATTAACCACAAATTATCCCATAAAAACTGGACGGGTATTATATGGAAATTTGTCCAAACCCAACGTAACAATACATAAAAATCGCCAAAAAACGATATTGAATATCCTGTTGACGAAGTTTAAAAAATATCAGGCAACTTTCAAACCAAAATACAAAAGCGATGAACTATTTATTCAAGTAATTATAAAAGTATACTGTAAAAATTGAAACTTTAACTTTACGTTATTCAAATTGAATGAGAACTTGAAATAATCTTTTTGGGAGAGATTTATAATATTATTGAAAACGTCGATATGTCGATAAGCGAGTCTTAGATTAAAGTTCGTAACCGGAGAGGTTAAAAACGAAAACGCACAATTTATAAAGGAAAAAATTGCCAAAATAATTCACCATATTTTGAATCAACGATTCAAAGTGTATTTAAGGAATGAAAACCCCGATATAAACCCCAAATACAAATATAAGGATAACAAATACTAAGGAGAAAACTTCTAAAACTGTGGACAAAGTAAATACTAACGTAGATACCCCTACAGCTTAAAAAGAAACTCATGACGTGAATTATGTTTACTATACCTATATAAAAGCATACAAAAGCCTATAGGTCCCCCAAAACAATTCCTAGTTTACAATAAAATCGGTTATAAATCTACTAACCATCAGCTAAATGAGAAGATTCGCCTTAAATGAAAATTTTAAACCGACTATCCTTTTAAACAATAAATAATGAATAATTTTATAACGTATATAACCTATTAAGAAAACTTTTTTAAAAAAAAACCTCTATATTTACACATACGAGTATACCTACATAATCATTCGAAAAAAGACAAATTTACGTAAGAACCTAAATATAGGGAAACATATAAACGAGTATTTATAGGTCTACAAATACTCCATTTTTATATAACGCAGGTCTAAATGGTAATAACGGTATATTAAACGTTCACATGACGTTACAGTTCATATTACTCAATTGGTATCCTTACCAAATCCTGCTTAATTTGCTAAATATCGGTATAAGAGAAATTTCGACCGTTGGAAATCGGTAATTCGACGCTTTTGCAGCGAGATTTCCCAACTTTTAACTCAACCAGACAGGAAAACACGGCGAAGTTTTATTCTGTAAATAAAAACCGATATCATTAGGTATAGTAATAGAAAATATAAAATTCAAAAAAATTGAAAATATATAATATATATTGAAACACGGTTCCTACTTCTTTTGGTTAATATAAATATATTACGTATTGAAATTAAAAATAAAAGAAAATCAATTCATTCTTTTTTCGAATCCTGTATTTATACCGCTTGAATTTCAGTTTATATAAATTTGATTGTTCCTTGAAATATATATAATCGAAGCCGTTCATTTCATATAACCGGAATGATATACATTATACTAACGGTCCTGGCACCCGGTTATAAAACATCTTTTTCGACTTCTGCGCATAACGAGCCACATGATATGGGAAAAGAAGCTTTAAAAGTTATAAAAAGGTTTTGCGACAAATAATAACTATATTTACAGATATTATAACGATTTAAATTCTGCCTATAAAATATTAACTTCAATTACGAGTTTATTATCAATATTTCATACCTGAATGAATAAACAGGTTTTTACGTAATCAATTCTACAACGCCATTCTGAGTTGTTAAATTTACACAAAACTTTTTTGCAACAAACTGCTAAAATACTATGGTAAACTAATGAACGAACATTTATTTTGAACCTTGGGAGTAAATAACCCACGATACCAACAAGGTTTTCGATTTGAACAAATAGAAGATATATATTAACATAATCAGAAACGAATGGAAACAAATACCAATAAAGGTGTTGTAAGATATCGAAAAATAGAAACGATATTATAAACAGTTTAAATATATATACATAAAATATTAGCGAAAGAATTGAAGTGAGAAAATATAAAGAAATGAATCTTAAAAATGAAATTATATATTATAAACAATATTTTTAGTCTGAATAGAAAAATCACCAATTTTTCAGTAGATATTTACCCCAAAATTCGTATAGATTCGACACCGTTATATACTAAGGTTTCAAAAGCGAACGTTATAGCAAACGCCATAACATCTTCGCGGTTTTTAAAAGCTAAAAACGATGTCTCCAGGGTTTTATCAACGAAGAACGGTCCGCGGAAAACAATCATTCTAAAACTATCATTACAATTCGAAGTCCTGGGTAAGAAAACAAAAAAATATAGATTAAGCTTTAAAAGATTAGCGATATTGAAAGTCATAATATATTTATGGACTTACCAAAGAACACGAGTTTATTTCTCTCAATGATTATACAGGAGTATACAAAGGAAAAGGTCAACGATAAAGCCCTTAACAAATAACACACGAAATAATAAAAACTATACTACACCTACGATAATATAAACAACCCTCCCCTAATATTTAAACACCCCTCGAATAGGTCTTTAAGCCCTCCGAAATTTCACCAAAAAAAGCACCTCAGATTAACGAAATTAAAACGACGTCGATAAAAATATCCACTTGATTTGAAAAATAATAAACGCTTTAAAACCTTTATTTCAAAATCCTTCGTTACTTAAAATGAGGTAGCGGATTGCAAACTAAAAATAATACTCAGGCTAAGAAGGGTTATTATACGTTGAGGTAGCTTCTTCGAAGAATTAGCCTAAAATAAAATCTTTATATTAATTGAATGAGGCATTTTTTGAAAGAAAATCGATCAAATAATTTACAACTATTTTCAAATCTTCCTCAATCCATTCATCTATAAGGTAAAATACAAAGTTGGAAAGTTTTAGAAAAAAGTTGCTCTATAGTTTAAGGGTACGATGATACCAGGAAAAAAAAAAAAAATTAATTACCGTCTTTACAGTGATCTAATTATCGTTTTATTTTAGAGCTTGTTACCTCCCCACATGCTTTTCAAAAACCGTTTTTAGTTTAGAAATATTATATATACATAAAAATAATTAGAAAAACGACTTAAAAGATGTATATACGTTTACCTACCTATAAATCTTCAGAAATATTATTGATATAAAACGATATTACATATCTTAAAATTACATGACGGCTTTGTTAAGATTGATTTTTATTGGTTTAATACATATTAGAGGTATTATAAGAAGCGCATCAACATAAATAACTTCACGTTCGACTTATACTTACTAATTTCGATATTTTGTTGAAAAGGCTCTACGTTTATAGTAATACAAATCGATGATACCTTTATTTTATATAATAGTGTTGGAATAGTATTGCATGAAGTGCAGTAGGTCAACTTTACTGTCAGTAAAGTTGACCGTACTGCAGGTGTATTGTTTTGTGTGGACTTACCGCATTGAGTGTAAGTTGAGTTCAGTACGCTGCACTTTACTCTAGGGCACTTTCCAAGCAATTATACATACAAATTACAGTGCAGACCGGTTAGCGGTTTGCCAAACCTAGAACAATACATCCACTATCTGACCACATAATACTATTATTACTTTGTTCAATCGAATCGACAACTTTGTAACGTCTAAGCCCTACCAATATTGATTGGTGCTTATTAGGTTAAGCACAGATAAGCTAGGTAGAAGAAGAAGCTACTTTACGGTTAAGTTTTAAGTTAAACGACCGCTGGAGTAGAGGAAAAGTTTCTATAAAAGGCTTATATTAGTATTGCGCCAGTTTTCCAACGGTAAGAAAATAGAGAAGAATTTTGGGTTGCGTTAGTCTTCTACCAGAAATCTAGCAGTTAGCGACGGTATCGCTATTTGAAACATTAAGAAATCTTTACCATATTTTTCTTAAAGACGTTGAGATTGACTGTCAGAAGTCTTAAAGTTCGGCAAGTTAGCAAACAGCTAAGTTAGTACTACTGCGGGTACTATTATTATAAGAAAAACCACTAAGTACCACGGCTTATAATAAATAACTTTCGTCTTTTTCCATCAATAATGACGTTCAACCTTACATTTTATATTAAACCTTTGCTCTAATTTACTTTTTTTCAATTTCCACGTCACTTTAATCATCAAGTTCGCTGCTTTGAGCGAAAACACTAAGTTACATTGAGAAAGCCACATTACGCGACCTTACGCTAAGTCACCAAATCGCCAATTTTCCACGCGACTTTACGCCAAAAACTAAGCCCCTATGCCCAAGATTATCAAGTCCCTCGCTCTACACGCTTTATACGTCTTACACAAGTCAAAACGTCAAGATGTTTACCGCAAACGTTTACTTTGAATCTATTACCGACCCCGCCTAGAAAGAAGTAATTAAGAATTTTTAATTAGTTTTCGTTAACTATTACGATCAATAACTCTGGATTACGGATGTTGTCGAGACCATAACTAAAGCATATCTGACCAACTACGTTAGCTAGTACATCCTTGAGTCTGACGCTGGTAAAGAGTTCAGCTGCGGCATCCGCGCTTTCCAAAACTTTCGCGAGTTTTTCAACCACTGGATTCCTAATATGTGGAAGATAATCTAGCGTAAGGTTAAGGCTAAGCTAAAGAAGGAGGTTACATGTTGTGTTATTTATATCCCTGAGAAAACTTCATTTGGATTGACGAAAACCTTTTTCTAACTGATCTAATAAGAAAACTTACATTAAGACTCTGATTCTCAAGACTCTTGAGGAAAAGAGAAAGGCGTTATGGGATTTCAACGCCCATGCACACGTTTTGAGGGACCTTCCCTATACTCTTACCTAAGTTAAGCCTTTTTATGTATTAGTAATAAAGAAACTGTTAATCTTCTCGACAGATTAATACCCTTACGTAATAGCGCGAAGTATTCTTTTAGCGGCGGCAAGGTACGTAAAGCATTGGCCGTCAACGCGGCCAAAGGTATTGATGTTGGCGCTTTACACCAGTTAATTAAGTAAGATAGTCAGACCTCCTAAAACCTTTAGGCCTTCCAAAACTTCCAAGTACCTATTGCCCTTAGCAATCCAATCGCCAAACCCTTTTAAAAAAAATCCCTTTTAGATTTGCCTATGCGTAAAAGCCCATTACAGGTTCTATTACAGGATTTTACCCCTCGGGCCAAGCGACTGGAAATTACTCTTAATTCTGTGTCTCGGAAGCTTTAAGGTTTAAATTGTCAGGAAATACCATTAAAGGTTAGAATAACTATCGTAACCTTCTTTCAAGACTTGTACAGATAGTTAACATTAATTACAAACTATTTGCGGACTTTACCATAATCTTAAACGATATAAAAGAGTATGATAAAAAGCTTTATAACCTCATCGACACTAAAATAATACCCTTACTAAATATTTACAAGTGAATGGAGGTTCCGAATTTTAGTTTTTACTTATTATTTCCAGGAATCCTCATAAGATACGTTGAGAACTACTACCTAACCTTCCTAACTTAAGCAACTACGTTTCGTGAAATTTATAGTAACATAAAAGGCCACTTCGAATACGATATCCACCTTACGTAATACCATATAAATTAGGCTATGACGAGGTGTGTAACGATAATGACTAATAAAAAAATAGGAGGAAATACCGATAGATATGCTTAATCAGGTGATTAATAAGCTAATACTATGTCAAAAGGTAATGGGGAAAACTTACACTAGTAAAGCCACACTTCGTAAGTAGGTACAAGTAATAGTTACAGGCGTTAGCGAATTCGAATACACTCTATAGTGCCCAAATACTACCTACAAAGGCTTCTTCAGCTGATTACATTCCTCGCTTGCCATAGTAATAACGCGTACACCAAATTCGCTTGGTATATACTCGTAAGCTGGCAACTTCATTGATGTAGATAAAAAAGACCTTACGGTAATTAACTACGTCGACTGTAAGTACAGGCGCCTATAACGCCTGAAATCTGGCTTATCAACCTCGGCTTTAGACTAAAAATAACAACCACGTTAATGCTAGTAAGGCTAAGCTTTGGTCGAACTTATTAACCACTAGCATCATCGTCGTAATATTGGTAAGAGATATTAAATTTGTGCCAAATCTAACTATTAGTCAACTCGACACCCCTTTACTAAATATAATAATAGAAAAGCAATATATCATGGCTAATATCATACTACTTTTCAATGAGACTATTTGAATTGAATTGTAAACTTTAAAGGCGACGGGCCAATTAACGCCGTTAACTCCCCTAAGTAAATTAAATGACACGAAGATATTATTTTCGATACGGTGTAGTAGCTAGCCGACTACGCCTTCTTATACTGTTTGGGTGGTGAAAACCTTTAACTTTTCCCTAATTAAGGCCTTAACCCTTTATATACCTTTAATATTCATGATCGTTACGGATACCACACGTTTTAAGTTATTATACTAGATATAGAGATAGTAAGGTACTTAATAGGAGGTTATTCGTATTACGTAATATTGCGGAAGGAAAGTATAACAGTCACTGAAATTAATCGTTGCGATGTTAGTAAAGCAAAAGTTTGTTATGGCCTAGGCGAGTAACTATTATTACTAGAGATAACGGTAATTTAAACTATTATAGGCATAATTACGTTCTATATTTTTAAGTTCACCACCCCTTTCCTATTTTGTTTAAAGGATAAAAAGACTCTCAGAGTTTAAGTTAACGTTAGTTTAAACGATCTACTTAAAAAATATTAAAGGTTTTCACTCGCCTTGAAGTGGGGGTACCTGAAGTTTTATCTTTAATGCCAGAAAGCAGTGGTGTTACACCTAATAAATCTGTAAATGCGTTAACTATATCGAACTTTAACTATCCAGCCGTTGATAGACTATATAAAGTCCTAAAGTCCACAAGGAATAAATATATGGAATATTTTTCTTAAAAAACTATTGAAAGACTTTGTCATTACTTCTAAACGTATACCTAAGACCTCCTGAAATTGAAATTTATACTAAAACACGATAAGGATTTTAATGACGAGATTTTTATTAATATGTTCTACTTAAATAACAAGCTTATTTTTAGTTCTTAATTCCGTGACTTCTTTTTATGGGGCCAAATTCCTAAAATCTTTTTCGGCAAAAGATATGTGGAAAACGTTAAAAATGATATAAACTAACACATACCTGGGTTTACTCAATGTCGTCGTCCACGATACCGGTACCAACTTTACGACGACGAAGTTTTAAGAAAATACTAAGATAACAGGTATCCAATGTAAACAGGTACCTATAAAGGTCTACTAAAGTATTAGAAAGGTTAAAAGAGTATACACCTTACTTCGCCGAGTATATAATATCCTTACGTTGGAAATTAGAAGCTTTACAGATTTGGAGGCACGTTTACAAATAACAGTAAAATGCCTAAACAATACTGTGAGCCTTAATGACTTGGTATGAATTCTACTGGTCTTTAAAACATACCCACACCTAACAAGTGAATCTCCGCCCTAGGAAAGTATTCACAAACGTATTACGGTTTATAATAAAACCTCAAAGGAGTTGCAAAAAGAATCGGCATGCCGTCAAATTAATAAGGCTCTTAACACTAAAAATAGCTATGAAATAATCGACGTATTTACTTTGCCGTTATAAAGTAAAGTCATTGTGTGGCGGAAGCTGGGTAAATGGTAGGGCTCGTACAAAATATTAAGTATCGAGAACTCTAAAGTAGTTGTTAAAACTGCTAACAGTCCTATATCCTTTCGAATTACCCAAGTTAAGCTCTATATTAATGCCATTAACAATAAAAACCTTTAAGTTAAGCGAACGAGACAATACAAACCTCCTTTACCCATTATCAATAAGCCGATAAAATGCTGCCGGCGGGGACGACCTCCGAAAAAGAAAAAGGTTAAGAAGGAGAAATATATATTGGGCCGTATCTACAATAATATTTGGCTAAGCAGGAAAGAAAAGGATAACGAAAACTTGGTATTAAAGCTTCGAAAGTAAGAGATTATTAAAACCTCTGGAAAACTCTTTAAAGAAAGTAACAAGGTCGATATTAACGGCTTATTAACTCGAAAGATTATATAATTTATAACTAAGATTAATTTTAACCTCTTAGACCCAAATTTTGAGATTATTTAAATCGAGGATTATTTACGAAATTAAAGGTAAGATTATGGGGCGGCCGTACGAAGAATTACGTTTAATCGTTCAAAGATACAGTAATAAAAGTAAATATTGGATCTTTATATAGTAGCCGACGATTTTAAAGATAAAATAGCGCTTAGTAATCGTTTTAGCAACAAGTTTATTATCTAAAACTAAAGGTAAGTTTACGTTTAATAGTCGTAATATAACGTAAACTTACACGTAATTAGTAACGAATTTATAACGGATCGTATTTCTAAAACTACTATAAGAACTCAGTGTTATATATCCTTTAGGTACGGTAATACTTTATATTAAGCTACTATATAGATTGTGTAAAACAGGCGTTTACTGGTTCCTAACCTACTACTCGTACTTCAAATTACAGTTAACGATAAAGTCTTTAATATACGATCCGTATTTCTTAGTAACGTCAAAATAGAACTTCAATATGGTAGGTATATAAATTAATGATATCCTTTTCGTCGGAACGGCTATCTTTATGGTATTAAAATAGTATGCGATTAAAGACTCCAAGTTTTGGAATTAGAAACCGATAAAAACGTTGATAAAGGGCAGCCAACTTCACTTTAATAAATAGTCAATTCGGATATTTAGTATTAATACTAGCCTTAGCTTTCGTTAAAAGGGCTAAGAAATCATTTTAACTATAATCAATAAGACTAACGAGGCCAGAGCTTAATGGTACTTAAAATAACGTGTTTGAAGCAGTTATATTACTACTTTATATTAACCGAAAGCCTCTTACGACTTATTCATTACGGTATAAACGTAAAAACCAACGGATAAGGACTTTGACCGGCTAAATAATAGGTTCGAGTGGAAAATGATAAATTTGAACCGCGGAATTAATATAGTCTCAATCGATCTTTTAAAGGCCAAGTTGATAATCTTTATGTATGGATCCTTTACAAATAATACCGACTTATTTTTACAAATCGGCTTTTTGATAACCTTTGTTGACGAAGAAAAACGAGAAAACCAGTTTAGTATTATCAGCAACATAATCTACTAAATATCAGTAAAATGTAAATGGATTATACGAAGCGTATTGGTATTGGAGGTTTACGGTATAATAATAGGCTTTAATATAGGAATGACACTGTAAAAAAACATTAATCTTATTACGAGGCAGCAAAAGATTTCTCTTATCCCGGTAGTAATTTATACCAACTTAAAAAGCCTTTTCAAATACTTCTTAAAGCTTGGAACTACTAGCGAAAAACGTATGATAATCAACGTAATGGCACTTCGTAAAGCCTAAGAAAGGAAAGAGATTAAGAAGTTCCGATAAATCGATAGTAAGGATAATCTTACTAATGCTATCACGAAGGCATTACCAAACAAAGCCCTAAAAAGGTTTATAGTCAGTAACATACTGACCATACGTATTGAAGATTATATTAACAAGCCACCCGGAAAGCTTAAATCACGTGATGGTGGACAAGAATATGTTGGCAAACTGGAAAACCGCTAGAGGATTGATAATGGTGATCTGTTTAAATGGCATAGTTAAAGTGGAAGCTTGCAAAAGCTTGTGGCGGAAGAACCTTTTGTAGAAGTTGATAAACTCAGACCTCGGGGTAACGGGTCAAATAGGGTCAAATTGTATACAATTGGATGCAATTTGGTATAGATTTCAATTGAAATTGATAGGGGGCACGAGGTCGCTATTTAGCGCTGACTGGAAAAGATTGGTTAGCCACACTAGTATACGCATACAAATTAAAAAGCCGCTAGTATTAGAATAACATTGCATATAGTATAGTAGGTCAACTTTACTGTAATTAAAGTTAACCGTACCTCAAATGTATTGCTTTGTATGGACTTACCGCATTGGGTGTAAGTCGAGTTCAGTACGCTGCACTTCACTCTAAGGTATTAACCAAGCAATTGACCATACAAATTACAGTTCAGACTGGCTAGTGGTCAACCAAACCTAGAACAATACATCCACCATCTGACCACGCAATACTACTGTTACTTCGATCAATCGAATCGACAACGTTGCAATGTTTAAGGCCTACCAACAAATAGGTAGTTTTCCGCCTCGGAGGAAAAGAGGCTTTGAAAAGCCAACTTAAAAGTGAAACCAAAAATATTCCAAATAAAGAACCGTCTAATTGACATGAACTGTAGAGAAATTACGTTTAAAAATGATATCATTAGCATTGTTTGAAAATAGAATTGTATAAAATTGTCTTTATTGAATTAATTGATATGAAACGGTCTAACGAAAATAGATGTTAGTGTATATATGAAGCCTAAGTTATATTAGTTATATAACTATAAGCGACTTGAACATGTTTATCGTTACGAAATATTGGATAAAGTTGTGGAATAACGAATATAAGGCGTTGAATAAGCGTTTTCAATAGCAACTCCAGAATCTGAATCGTAGTTTACATTTTATACATTTTGATATACGGATAACAAAATTATTCATTTTTATTAAAGAATCATTCGAAAATATTATCGCTAATGAAATCCCGGATCGGAGTAGGTTTACCTTACGTAATAATGGTATTGATTAAAGTTCGACGAAATATAAAAAGATTATATGAAGCGTTTTCGCCTTCGAGATATATGGTATGGTTAAAGGCTTCGACTTTAGAATTTCCATAGTAATAACAGTTTGTATCAATATTTCGAACCTTAAAGTAAAACCCCTATTTTCATTAATTTGTATTGACCTTGTCTTCCTTTACGAATACACTGTAAAATTCATCATCATAAACTAGAAACGCTTTATAATCGATGTTATAATTTCACCCGAATCGTATGAACAGCTCAAATTTAAGAAGACAAAATAAATCGACAGAAAGTCAAATCTAATTGATAAGATAACGAAAGGCTACCTTAATAACGTATTGGAATTTTTTTATTTATAAATACTTTCTTTGTTAGCGTTATTAGAAGGTCGTGCAAAATAACCTGAAATAGCCGTATTTCTTTATACCTCCGTACCCATTTTTGTATTTTATACATTATACTTGATATTTCCCATTTTGAAATAGGTTATCCACCGTTTTACTAATATATCACTCAATTTTTACATTTTCCATCTAGGATTTTATTAGTATATTGCCACTCTTTATATGTATTATCTGTCACTTGCATTATCATTTTCTTTTCGAAAATGCAATTTTATTTCTACAGCTTTTTACAAAATAGCCGGTGTAATCCAGAAAATATAGAAGATAGCAGTTAAATATTTTCGAATAGCTAGAGGCATCTGGCGGCTTTTTTTTATAGTTATCATTGTTCTTGTCATCTCCGTTATCATTGCTATTTCTGCCACTATCATCAACGTTGCCGTCGGCGTCGGCGTCCTGAAGAAGGCTGGGCGCCCCCCATACCTTAGGATATATATCTTTGGGTAAGGCAGGATAGGTGTTGTTTACATTTTTATAATGAAGTACAAAAACATCGTCTAATTTACCTATGTAATATATATGTAGGTCCGCCCATCAAGCGGTGATGCCGGTCGTTGTTTCCGCCAGCCGCCGGTTGATACCAAACGAAAAATTAGCCTTAGCTTTGTTTTACGTATTGGAAAAGTATATAATGGATAATCGAATTTCGGATTATGTATTGTAAGAGTAAGTAATTAATTAAAGAAATGGTAAGTGTTTAACTGGCTTTGGCAAACGGCCCTAATACTACAGGTACGAAGACAAACCCGTTACCGTTTTATTTATAACAGTAATAACGGGACGGAACGCTTTTGTTTTGGAGACACTAATTAGAGGATTTGCCTGTGGTCGCGGACGTAACATATAGTACGCAGGGCGTGTCTATCAGCAAACCAGGGACGTGTACCTCAATACGCTGCTCTAATATTTTACGTGCTAAAAAAGCTTTATAATATATCTTAACAACCAGCGCTTTTAGGTGGCGGGTTCGTTATGCCATTTTATCATTTTTTATGCTATTTCAATATATTTATAATTTAGAAGAACACATATTATATACAGCGTTATAATTTCAGAATATGATCTTTGTAATGGTGGAGCGATGATTTGGGTAATAGTGGGGTTTTGATTTGTAATGAATATGTAGAGTTTATAGCCCTATGAAACTCTAGTTCTTACTCTTATTACTGTTATTGTTGTATTAAAGTAGGAGAAAGAGGGAAAAGGAGAAAGGAGAAAGAAGAAGTAAAAAGGGGTGTAGTGGCGGCGGCGGGCGAAGCGAAGCGAAAAGGGAAAGCGGGGCTAAAAAATAATAGGCTGTTGGTATAGGCGGGGTGACCCGCGGCAGTTGCGGCGGTAGTAGCGCGACACCGTTGGCGCGCCAAACGGTGCCTTTTGAAGCAGTTTTTGAGAGGTATATTATATGTATTGATTAAAACTTATAAAAACAAGCAATCCCGATAAAAATCATTAATTAAATGACCAATCCATATAGCAATACTCTATAAATAATTGGAAATTTGTTAGAACAGCAGTCAAATACAGTACAGTCAAGTCAACTTTACTTGTAGTAAAGTTGATTGTACGTACTGCAAATTGACTGCAGCTTATGAGATTTGAATACACTGCACTGCAAGTGCAGTACAGTGAGTGTCCACTTCAAAGTGGGGCACAGGCCAAAGCGTTTGGCCATGCAAATCAGTGTGCAGACTGGCTAGCGGTCTGCCAAACTTAGAATCAATACATTTTAATCAACAATATCAATACAGTACTAGTTACTTCGACTATAGTGATTCGAATCGACTACGTTATAACTATAAAGGCCTCCCAACACTGATCAGTACTTATTAGGTTAAGCACAGATTAGCTGAGTAAAAGAAGAAGCTGCTTTCCGGTTACGCTTTATATTAAAAAGACGGTTAGGGGTAAAGGAAAGGTTTTTACGAAGGGACCTTATAATCTATGTCGGTTGTTCGTGGAAACAAAAAGGAGAATTTATAGGCTGTGCTGGTTATCCGCGGTAATTTATAAGTAAACGATCGTATATTTTCTACACAACACCTAAAAATCTTTATTAATCATTTTGAAAGGCGTTTAGATTAACTACCCAAAAGTTTTAAAAATTACTAAGCTGGTAAATCAGTAAAAGACTAAGTAATTACTATTGCAGCCGTCACTACATGTACTACTACTATAAATTTCAAATTGTAAAAACGACTAAGTCTTACGACCTTTAACTTACCACTCTTTTCCATTCATACCCTTCAATATTCGTTGCGATAACTTTAAAACGCATTTGAATAAATATCGTTTCCAATATTGCCAGGAAAAAAGCGATTATCGTCCTTGGTATAACCTTCAAAAAGTACTACGATAAAAACCTTTGGTTTGCTAAACTTAACAAAAACTCCACGGTCTAGTACCTTACCAACGCCATCGGTTTCTACATTCTTAACTTAGATATTATATGAACCATTCGAAAACTATAAATATACCACTATTTTCAAAAATATTTTAGGAAATAGATTATCGACATGTGAAACATAACAAATGGGAACGTTAAAGTAAGGCTAAAAACTGAGCTCGCTAACCTAAGGCTCGACTTTTTAGTTAAAGAAGGAAAAGAGGGTGATCTAGCTAACGCATACTACGAATATACCACCGATGATAATTATTAATAGATCTTTAAAGTTAAGGGTAAAGGTATTGCTAACGATGATATCTTTTAACGTCTCTATACGTGTTGGTAAGAACCTACCTAAGCCTAGATAAATTCCTTAAATTCTCTTGCGTAAATTAAACGATCCAACGCCACTAGTCATTAAAAATCAATTAACTCACGGGTTCAAAGCCCTTAAGTTTACCAATTAATTAAATAAAAACCTCGATGTACTCCTTAATACGAAAAGGATTATTACCAAGTTTTTTGCGGTAAAAACCCTTAAATACCTTTCCTCTAAACGCCTTAATACGTTTAGTTATAATAGCCAAATTAAAGGAGAACTAGCTTTACATGCAATCCTATTATAGTTATAATTACTGGGTTTTTTCTTCCAAATGGTGTCAAAGGTAATTATCACGCTCATTAATATTAGAAAGCTTAACCACTTCCCTAGCTAAGATATTTATAAGATCTCTACGACCAATACATCACACTTTCCCCTCGACGTGTTTCTATAGTAGATACGAATTATATAGTAATTACCACGTTTGTCAAGATTTAGGAAGGAAATGAAAAGTATAACGGTAAGCCGTATAACCCCTTAGACGTTAAGTTACGCCTATTTTTTAACATTTGCCGCCAACTAAGGGTAAAATTACCTGGTTTTCACTCGTTATTTCCTAATATCCTTACCCGCTAAACCGAAAATTACTACCTTCAGCACCTAACGAATTCAATTCTCTTTTCGCGAAATCTACGATAGTCTAAAGAGTTACTTCAAATACGATATTGATTTTACTCATTATCATATCAATTGGAACAATATTTAATGATTCAATATACTAGATTATAAAAAAAATAAAATCGAAAAGTAAAATAGATCTCCTTAATCAAATACTTGATAGGCCAATACTTTGCCAATAAGTAATAGGGAATTTAAAAGCTGTTAAGGGTACCTTATACCAGCAAGTCCGATAAGCCATTACAGGTTATAAAAAGTTCGAATACGCCTTATAATACTTGAATGCTATTTTCGAAGGGTTTTTTAGCCAATTAAGTTTCTCACTAGCAATCGTAACAACTCGAGTTTCCGACTCGACCGGTTTATATCCTTAAGCTTCGGAATTTAATAATGAGGGAAAAACCCCTTTTTACTTGTATTATATTAATTGAAGGTATGGAAGGCCCAGTTAATACGGTTAACAAAAAGCCCGTAACTTTACCTACAAAGGAAAGTATTCCTTTTCTTCAAGGTTTTTAAGTCGACGAAGTAAATTTATCTTAAACGTTAAAAATGTTAAATTTATGGTATACAAGGTTACTATGTAATACATTATATTACTGCCGAATGTAAGGTAAAATATGTCATATATTATATATCATTACCCTTTATTATTAACTCGGACTATGTGGATTAAATAATATAATTTAAAGGAAATAAAGTTAAAAAGATGAAAAATAAGGCAAAGGTTATCGGTTAATACGAAAATATTAATACCAGTACGGGCTCGGAAATAATGTAATAACTTGTCGACCATGCCTTTTTATACCTCTTTTTAGGTGAAAACCCCTACCGCCTATATAACGATAAAAATTTTAGCCTTATATACCTTTTTACCATTTAAAGTAGCTAAAAAAAACAGGTCTTTAGGAGATTATTCCAGATACGGGGGTGGTACAGTATTTAACAAAAGGCTGTTTGTAATACTTTTCGTTTTGAAGGGATAATAATATTACTAATGAACTTACTTACACGGATATTAATAAAGCTAAGGTCGGCTTTAGCCCTATAAAAAGGCTATCTTTACTAGGATCGACGATGGTTAAAATTGTCGTTAACCTTATTATTTTTTACATTTTAAAATCTCTTACCACTTTCCTTCCTCACTTTAAAGATATAAAGAATCTCGGCGTAAACTTTAATATTTGAACTAACGAACTAATACAAGTTAAGGATATCAAAAGGTTTTTAATTAACTTTAAATAGTAGTACTTTTACTTTCATCTTTCAAAGCTAAAGAAAGTAGTATTAAACTTGACGGAAGCGGAACTTCGTTAACTACATCGTAAGTTTAATTATCCGGCAACTAACAGGCTTTACAAAGCCTTGAAGGCAGCTGGTTACGAAAATATACATTGATTAATACTACAAGTGATTGAACGGCGTTACTGTTGTTACTAAATATATTCCCAAGACCCTTAAAGTTTAAATTTATGCTACAAGAATATTAAAATTTTAATTCGAAAGTCTTACTAAACGTGTTTTACTTCAACGGTAAGCTAATATTACATATTATAAACTCCGCCACGACTTTTTACGACGCTAAGTTCCTTCAAACCATTACATCGAAGAAAAAGTAGAAGTTATTACGCATTTTGTAAATTAATACGTACCTTGGGCCACTAGATGTGTTAGTTTATAACGTTGGTATCAATTTTTTTGCGATAAACTTTTGAACTAATATAAAGTCGATAGGGATTTAGTGTAAACAGGTTCCCGTGAAGGTTTACTAAGGTACTGGTAAGGTCGAAAAGGCAAATACACTTTTACGAAAAGCCTACAATATCCTTACATTGGAAATCAAAAGTTTTACAAGTTAAAAAGCACGGCTTTAAAAGCGGTAAAAGGCTTTAATGATACTATTAGCCTCAACGACTTTATAATAACTCATTGGTATTTAGAGCTTACTTACATATAATAATTAAGTTGTTACCCTCGTTAAGCACTTAAAAACGCGTTACACCATAAAACAAAGCCTTAAAGAAATTAAAAAAGGAATCGAAACGTGGTTAGATCAACGATACTCTTAACATTAAAAACCAACTATTAATAATAGATATGCTTTTACTTCCCCTTTAAAGTAAATTTATTACGTAACGCGAGCTTAGCCAAGAGAATAAGCCGCACAAAATCTTAAGTATTACTAACTTAAACGTGATAATTAAAAATATTAACGGCTTTATGACTTTCTTTATTATATAGGTTAAGCCGTACCGAAGACCCTTTAGGCCTTTGAAGTTTGACAAAAATCCTAACTTTGATAACCTCTGAGTCAAACGAATTAATTAACATAACCATCCTGGGCCAATTTTCAATAAGCTAATAGAACGTCGACTGTATAAACGACTACCTAAGAGAAGGACACATATTGAAGAGGAAGACAACGATAGGGAATACAAGCAAGGCAGGGTATATATAACGGCGAAGGTGTTTTGAAAGGAGAAGTTTAACGGAAAACTTACCTTTAAGTTACGTATTAAAGGTATTATTAATATACCAAGTAAGTCTTTTAAGGAAAACAACTAAATTGAAATTAATGGTTTTCTTGTATAAGGGGTAATATAATTTATACCGTTAACATAATTTCAAGACTAAGAATTTACTATTTTTAAGTCGAAGATAATTTACGAAATTAAGGGTAAAACTACGGACCAACTGTATGAAAAGTTTCAGCTGATCGTTTATGGATACGTCGATTAAGGTAAGGATGAAATTCTCATTTAATCGTTTATGATCTAAAATATTCACCACTTCTTCATTGTCGTAATTGCTTCCAATTTAACTGTTAGTGTAATCGATTAGTTTACACTTAATAGCTCGGATATCACATAAGCGTATACGTAATTCGCTACCGATTTTTAGCGGATTATATTATTTCAATTTCTAAAGAAACTAAAGAACAAGTTTGTGGCTAGTATGATAATAGGTTATATCAAGTTTTTATACGCATTGGTTAAAGTAAGTGTTAATTAGTTTTTAATGTAACAGGCGAATTTTAGAAATTGGTTAGGTATAAAGACTTTAACGTTTAACCCGGGTCTGTTAATTATAAAGGGAAAAGACTTCGATATCGTAGGTATGTAAACTAACAATACACTTTTTCCCAGAAATACTGGGTTTGTGGTGGCAAAATAGCGTATTATCGAGAAATCAAGCCTTCAAATATATAATCTAATTGGAATGTTAACTAAGGATAGATTACTTAACTTTAAAAAATCGTCAATTCGCATTTTTAGTATTAAGGCTTAAAACGGCACTTACATTAGCTTACTCTAAGAAGGGCAAGTTATAAGTTTAACGATTATCAATAAGGCTGATGGAGCATAATCATGAAGATACCTGGAGCAAAGGATTTATGCTGCCTATATCACCACTTTATACTAACCCAAAATATCGTACGACCTTTCCATTACAACATAAACATAACATCTACAGGATGAAGATTTTAAAAAGTTAAACAAGCGTATTTGGTAACAAATAGACCATGTGGAAAGAGAAATCAATATAGTTTTTGTAAATTTAATGAAAGCGAAGCTAATAATCTTTTCAAACGTGTTATTTACCAATAATACTAACCTTACATCGCAAATCGGCTTTTGAAAAATATTCCTTAACATGGAAAAATATAAAAAGCAATTTATAATTACCGGAAACCTTATATATTAATGTTCGTTAAGTATAAACGTGTAATATATAACATGTTAGCTTTAAAAGTTCATGGTATAATAATAGGCTTTAATATTAGCATAGTAACTAACAATACACTAAGCATCATTACGAAACTGCTAGGACTGCATCCAATACCTATAGTAATATATACTAACTCCTGCAGCCTTTACAAATCCCTATTAAACTTAAATAAAACTAAAGAAATAAACGTCTAATAATAAACGTAATAACTTTAAAAGAGGTCTATTAAGCTCGGTAAATCGATAAATTCATGTGGATCAACGGTAAAAATAACTTTTCAAACGCTATAACCAAGGCTACTCTCAATAGCGTTCTAAAGAGGTTTGTAAACAACAATACGCTGACTATACGAATCGAAGGCTACGTGGACTGCCCGGTACATAACGCGAAGGAATAGGGTACCCCTAATGAACTGGAAGATTGCCAAGATATTAACGTTAATGGTAAAGGTAGCAATAGCAGTAGTTTAACTACTGGCAAAAGGTACGTAATTGGTAACGTATTTAATTTATATAAGTTCATAGCGAAAGATTTGTGCATGGGAATTAAGGAACGGATGCCTCGGAGGAGTGGAGCAAAAGGGCCATAAAGGGCCGTAATTAAGATTAATTTCAGTATAGATTGATCGGAATCAACAAGTGTCTGGTTTGTGGATTAAGGAGGGATTTCAAAGGTTGCTACCAATTGATGGCAAGCTGCACTGACGTATAGGCACAAAACAAAAAGCCGTTAGTATTGGAATAGCAGTCAAATACAGTACAGTTAAGTCAACTTTATTAGCAGTAAAGTTGATTGTACGTACTGCAAATTGACTGTAGCTTGTAGGATTTGAATACACTGTATTGCAAGTGCAGTACAGTAGGTGCTCACTTCAAAGTGGGGCATAGGCCAAAGCGTTTATCCATACAAATTAGTGTGTAGACTGGCTAGCAGTCTGCCAAACTTAGAAACAACACATCTCAAACAACAATATCAACGCAGCACTAGTTGCTTCGACCACAGTGATTCGAATCGACTATGTTGCAACGATAAAGGCCTACCAACAAAATTTGTTATTTGGGTGTATAAGCGCCGTATAGATAATTAAGTGCTTGATTTATAAATGGTAACGAGTCGATAAAAAGGGAAAAAATGAAGTTTTGTTTGAATCGATAACGATATATTACTTTATATCATTTATAAAACATATAACATCTATAATTATACCTTTATCAGGAATACCAACTTTCCAAAATAACCTTTTGAATCCTACCACTATTATTATCGAATTACCGATTACCTTTCAAAATAAATTATAATATATACCGTCATTATTACCGATTAACCAATCAGGGGCTTAAACGAATTATATTATTATTATTAAGTTATAAATACGATTTTTTCTGACTATAGCTTATATTATTCTATTATTAATAGAGTATGGATACGGAGCCTTCGACAAATAGAAGAGATTACCAATGAGGATATTACTAGATATCACCATAATTAGTAAGTGTAGGGGACTACGTTTGCGGAATGTATGATAGCGTGTCACGTAGAAAGCACTCTTGCAGAGTGCATAATAGTGTGTCACGCCCCAGGAGGGACGTTAGCAGAGTACATGGTAGAGTGCCACGCTCCGGGTGAGAGCTTATAAGCTCTCACCTGAGGCGTGTACTCTCCGGATGCCTCTTCTCCCTCTTGCATATCTTATCTATCTTACTACTTTGAATACTATACTGTCTTCTTCATACGTTGACGTACAGACCTAACCGACAATACTATTTTAAGCGAGGCTAATATTCTTCGCGAGTGTGGCGCACGCACCTAATACCTGACCAGGATGCTATAATTTACCCCTACCACCATAGTAGAAAATAAGAATGAATTCATCCAACAACTAGAAGGCGAGCGAGCGTGTTATTCACAGCCATGACCAGCTCAAGTCAGCTTATAGCCAGCTCAAAAGTCAGCTGTCCACATTATTCCAGTCCCTCTGCTAAAATAACAGCTGATGCCGATCGTGACGGCCATCAACCCACCGTACCTAGTACTAGTTCACTTTTCCCAGATAGGCCTACCGTTTTCAACAAGAGCTCGTGTTCTGTCGTCTTCGCATCCGCGGCAATCAGGTCAAGCCACTTGGCCAGGCGATAACCAGCTCGGGCGACTTGTATCTCAACTACCAGTGCGGCCTTTTCGTAGTAGTCGCCGCTGAGTTCCTGTCCGACAATGGCGGTCGGACCCTCCGGCAAGACTAATGGACCCGTCAGCAAAGGCAAGGCACGCGTATCATAAGGTTGTTTCGTGATGGGATATCATGACTGCCAGGCACGATGCACAAATGACCAAGCGCCGGCGAATGGAATGGAAGTTGAGGATAGATACGAAAGTGAACGCCTTACCATGTGAGCAAACATAGGCATTGGCCTCTCTGGCCCAGCCCAGCGCAGTCGCAATCGGATCCTCAACATCAACCCCATCCAACCACTTCTTACTCTCCGCCTTGAACTTCCCGTCCCTGATCATACTCGTCAACTCGTCCGCCCACTCCGAAGCCTCGCGATACGGGCTCCTCCACACGCCGCCCACCCACCGCTCAGCAATGCTCGAGTCCCACACATGGTGCAGGTTCAGCTCGCTGCCCTGCCAGAGCACGTGGATGCCGTTGCCGCCGCGCGCGACGTCCTCGGCGTGCAGCGGCTGGTGGGCGTCGCCGACGAAGTGCACGACGAACTTGGCGGCCTGCGCACGCCGCCACGCGGGCAGCGCGCCGGCGCCGGCGTCCCGCAGCTGCGCCGTGTAGTTGTGGAGGGCGGTCACGACGCAGCCGGCGGGCTTGCAGTCGCGGGC
The DNA here is from genome assembly GCA_038502455.1 of Anisogramma anomala. NCBI lineage: Eukaryota > Fungi > Ascomycota > Sordariomycetes > Diaporthales > Gnomoniaceae > Anisogramma > Anisogramma anomala. Next base: position 17,427,960 of record JASMMZ010000005.1, read on the forward strand.
GAGGTCGATGCTGCACGCCGCCGGCGGGGCGTCCTTGGCGTCGATGAAGTGGAACGGGCCGGTGAAGTGGCCCCACTTGGTGTAGCGCACCGAGTCGGCCCAGGTCGCGACGCCGGCGAGGTAGGCGGCGCTGTCGTTGCGCAGCAGCGCCTGGAAGTAGCGCACCGTCGGCGGCTGCACGAAGGCGCTGGCGATGTAGGCGATGGTGATGTGGCTGAATCCTGTGGGCGTGTGTGTGAGTGTATGGGTGGGCATATCGGTGAGGGAGTTGCTTACCTCCCCATGCCAACGCCTTTGGCACGGCTAGTAGACCCAGTGTGAGCGGGCTTTGTATCTTCATTCTGAAAGATAGTGAATACAGGTAAGGTGGATAAGGGAGTGAAAGAAAGTGTCAAGGGCAGAAGCTCCTGGAGCTCATGATCATGTGAAGAAAGACGCGACTTGTTGATGACGCAGCCAGCTCAAATGATGTACCGGTACCTACTATGTACTGTCACGGGGACCAGACAGCTGCTGCCCAAAGTCACCATGGTGCAGAGTTGAAGAATCCAATGCAACCGTACAGCTAGTCTCAAGTAGCATGCTTGTTCTGTCATCATTTCACACAACTCTACACATTCACCTGGAATGTCTTGAGTTGCGGGCGAGCCACAGTGAAGACCGTCATCCCGACACGGGACCGAGGTGCTAAACCGAATCTGTAACAACGCCCCCCCCAGTCATACATACGTAAAATCGCCTAAATTTATGGGTAATTTCGAATGTTTAATCGTCGAGACGGAACTATCGCTGATCTGAATAGTTTCTCGAATACGTGAATAGTTTTTTTAAATTTTATAATGGGCTATACAAAATATAGTAATATAAACGCTGTTAACATAAAATTTTATGTATATAAAATGTAATCTCGAAGATGATTTTTCTGAAGTCTTTTCAATGAATAAAATTTTGAGCAATTTATCTGTAAAATACACCTTGTATTTAGGTATTTTTTCAATTGATAACGTTATATAAAATACTATAAAACACTATTCTATTCCAATTATATTTAACTGTATTAAAACGTATATATAATGTATATTATAACGATTATATAGACTTTGCAATTGAAGTTATTAATCAACTGCACGTTTACATATGCAATATAATGAATAACATACAATTCATCTAATTATATGCAATACAATCAATGCTAATCGCATTAAAGTTAATACTAACAACTACCTTACCGCTTTCACTTTTATTAATATTATTAACTTGTTTATATATTTTCGTCGATACTGCAATCTCATAAATCAATGTTAAAACTGTTGATTATTTTGCATATAGATTCAGTAATATTATTGTTTTACTTTATGATGAAAAAAAGAGATAATTATTAACTTGCATAAAGGTATATACTAGTAGCGTTCTATAGATTAATACGTAGGGATGAGCCAACGGTTTTTAAAATTTGGAAAATATAATTATATATTCATATTGTTATTCAATTTGCAATTTGTTTCAAAATTCAAATCGATAACAATAGAGATGATATAATTATCAATACTGATGAGTGGTCAATCAAGTTAACTAAGAATAAATTAGTAAAAGAAAAGATATTTGTTATTTTCAAGTAAATGATTGAGTTTGTAGGACATCATTTTTACCAACTTATATCTCAGGATTAGGAACCTGACTACTGCTATGAATACCATAAAAATATATTGATTTAACGTATTTAATACTATTTATGTAGTTTTTCAGAATTTTGAATTTGGTAACGAATAGTTGTCACTCCATTTTCCCTCTCGAACATGTATTTTTCATTTATTTCCACCTTTGAAAAAAACCTTTTCCCCTTTGGTTTTGCTTTCCTAAATATATTTGACTTCGTTTAAACTTATCGGTCAATTTTTTTTTTTTATTCTTTCTATTGATTTCATTTTTCGATACGTATAAGCTTACCGATAAAACCTTTTTAAATATTTGGTTCTCTTCAATATAATGAAATTTTTGACTTCTTCTTACTTCAAATTATTATATCATCCAACCACGGCGATTGGAAAGAAGTTGAGGATTCATTTCATCAACTCGAGTAACCTTTCTTCTTGAAACTAGGGACGAGTTTTGTAAAAAGCTTATAATGGTAAAACCTAACATTATATACTCAATTAAGTATATCAACGAATTTCTCATTTATATGAATTTTACAAAGTACAGCGAAATGATATTTTATATATTTTAAAAGTCTTTGAGGAATTGAATTGTGGAAATAGGAAAAACATATAAAAAGGTTATCAAAATTGGATTAAAGATTAAACTTTGACGAAATAGGTTTCTATTATAAAATAAATGAAAAAAGAATTTTCACTTATAAACTCTTTCAATATACAATCATATACGAATACTAAAATTATCTATTACATGATAAAGAACATGATTATCGGAAAATCATGAGTAAAAATAGTTTGTTAATAGGTTACAATCCTTTAAACTAATTCAGAACCATCGAAAATCAAAACATTTAATAGGAAAATAACGACGAGAAATGAGTTTTATTCAAACAGATATAAGCCGTATTTATGAATAAAACATTTTAAATCACTGTTAAGTTATAATATACCATTTCGAAACAAATTATAAATGAAATAACATTGACCAAACATTTACCACCTTATAAGAATAAAGAATAAAACGCTTGAAAATCATTTAGCAATCGAATACTAAAAAACCTTTTTAATAACTACAACTTTAAGGCACAATGAATGGTAAGAATAACTTTAAAAATAAGATAACATACCAAATATTAAAGTAAATACAAAATAAATCTTCAACTAAACACTTGACATTATTAATACATTCCTAAATATATATTTCCACGCTTTAACAACATATTATTCACTACCTAAATAAATTCACATATAAATAAAAAACAACAACCAAATATATAACAAACCTATCAACTTATACTCAACTACAAATAATAACCCTTGTATATTGAACTTTGTAACACTCGTAACAAATAATATTTACTACTGCAAATAATATAATTTCATTGTTGGAATAGGACTATATGCAGTGCGCTAGGTCAACTTTACTTACAAGTAAAGTTGACTGTACTGCAAGTTGAGTGTATTGCTTTGTGTGGACTTACCGCATTGGGTGTAAGTCAAGTGCAGTACGCTGCACTTCACTCTAGGGTACGAGCCAAGCAATTGGATATACGAATTACTGCGCAGACCAGCTAGCCATCTGCTAAACCTAGAAAAATACATCCACCACTTAACTAATATAATACAACTGTTACTTTGACCACAATTCGAGTTAACAACGTTGTAAATATCTAAAGAATTACTAATACTAATAAGTACTTACTGTGTTAAGTATAAATTAGCTAAGTAGAAGAAGAAACTATTTTCCGGTTGTTACGCTTTATTTCAAACGGCGGCTAGGGTAGAGGAAACATTTTTGCGAAAGGCTCTTACTATTGTATCAGTCTTTATGATAGTACGTAAGGAATACTTTTAGGCTGCGCTAGTTTCTACGGTAGACCAAAGGTAGCGACGGTATCGTTACTAAAAACACAAAGAAATCTTCATTAATCTTTTTTAAAGACGTTGGAATTAAATATTAAAATTCTCAAAGTTCGGCAGGTTAGCAAAAGGCTAAGTTAGTTCTATGGCGGGTGCTATTATTACAGAAAAACAACTAATTACTTATTTTGAATAACCTTACTATTAATAAAACGACTTTCAGCCTTACCCTTTATACCAAACTTTTGCCTCTACTTTAGTCTTTTCACTTTCCCTACACCAATTCAATCGTAAAATTCGTTGTCCTAAATAAAAACACTAAGAATAGCCAAGTCACACCAAAAAGGCTACGTTACGTAACTTTACGTAGAATCGCCAAGTTTCCACACGACTTTATATTAAAACACTAAGTTTTTTCGTCCTAAATAACTAAGTTCCTTGTTTATCAAATCATATATCACCTTAAACCTTAAGATGGCATTTACTTAAGAGATTCAGAAAGGGATTAACGCCCTGGAATCCCTTTTTACGAAGTTGTATGACGAAGGTCTTTAAGGGTAAGATATTAACGAAAACTTAACCGAAAAAAATCTTATTAACTTCGTCAGCTACTACATCGTTGAATATATTAATATTAACGACTTTAACCTCGTCTTTGGCAACTTGCACAACTTTTTTGACGACTAAAACATTGATATATAAAAGGTAATTTAAAAATAGGTTAAGTTAGAGCTTAAATTTAAGTTGGAAAAATAAAGACCTTACGTTCAAGTACAGGTTATTATAAAGTTGGTATAAGCTCTTTTCGACTTAGCTTAACTTAAAGAGTGTCTTTACGACCCACGGTATGTATGAAAAGGGATTAAAGAATATTAACGCCCTTATACGCGATTTAAAGGACCTTCCTATTACTTTTATCTAAGTTAAGCTCTTTTACACGTTAATGACAAGGAACATGTTAACCTATTCGGCAGCTTAACACCTTTACATGATAACACGGAGTACCCCATTAGCGGTATAAAACCACGTAAAGAAAAGGCTTCTAACGCGGCAAGAGGTATCGGCATCGGCACTTTATATTAGACAATTGAATAAGATCGTCAAAACTTCCTAAACCCTTAAAGTACCTATCTCCCCCCCCCTAGCAATTTAATCAACAGGGCCCTTAAAAACCTTTTCCATTTAGATTTACCTATATGCGAAATCCCACCAAAGGTCTTATCACAGGACTTTATCTCTTAAACAAGGCGACTAGCAATTATCCTTAATACTTTGCCTCGAAAGCTCTAAGGCCTAAATTACTAAAAAATACTAATTAAAAGTGGGATAATTATTTCAACTTACCCATAAGACCTATTAGGATAGTTAATATCAACTATTAGTTGTTTACAGATTTCGTCGAAATTTGGAACAAAGTAGAAAGTATAACTGGAAACCCTATAACCTTGTCAACACTAAAATAATACCTTTCTTAAACATTTACAAGTTGATAGAGGTTTTTCATTTAGGTTTTCACTTACTATTCCCCGGAATCCTTGTAAGGAACTATAAGAGCTATTATCTAACCTTTTTTACTAGAGTTATCACTTTCTGCGAGATCTATGATAGCATAAAAAGCTACTTCGAATACGACATCTACCTTACATAATACTATATAGATTGGGCCACTACAAGGTGAGTAACGATAATAGTTAAAAATAAATAATAGGAAACACAGATGAATGTGTTTAACTAGATGATTAACAAATTGATGTTATGTTAGAAAGTAATGGAAAAAGCACACGTTGGCGAAGCTATACTTCGCGAGCAGGTACGGGTAGCAGTTACAGACGTTAGCGAGTTCGAATACGCTTTATAACACCTAAATGCTATTTGCGAAGGCTTTTTTAACCAGTTTCTTTCCTTGCTTATCACTATAATAACGCGTATACCAAACTCGTTTAGTATATACCCTTAAAATGGTAACTTTTCTAATGTAAAGAAAGAAAACCTTACGGTAACTAATTACTTCGACCGTAAATGTGGTTACGGGTGCCCTTAATGCTTAAGGTTTAGCCTACCGGCTATAAACTGGAGGTAATAGTTATGTTAACGCTAACAAAGCCAAGATTTAAGCGGACCTATTAACCGCAAATATTATCGTTGTGATAACAGTAAAAGATTATAAATTTGTGGCAAGTTTGGCTGCTGATTAACTCGAAACCCCCCCGCCGAGCGTAATAATAGGAAGGCAGTATATTTTATCTAATACCTCACTACATTTAAATGTGATTACTTAAATTAAATTGTAGACTTCGAGGGAAATAAGCAAATTAAGTAGTACGAAAATACTACTTTTGGTACAGCTTAGTAATTAGTCGACCACGCCTTTCTATACCGTTTAGGTAGTAAAAACCTTTACCTTTATCTTAACCAAGCTCCCGACACCTTATATACCTGTAATATTCGCGATTATTATGCGCATTACACTTTTTAAGGTATTATTCCAAATATAGAGGCAATAAGGTACTTGATAAAAGTCTATTCGTAATACTTGGCATTGCGGAGGAAAAGCACTATAGCTGTTAATATTAATTTTCTCGATACTAATAAGGCTAAAGTTGACTTTAAATTAGGCAAATAATTATTCTTACTAAAAATAACGGTAGTTTAAATATAAGAGCAGTTACATGTTATAACCTTAAGTTCCCTACCCCTTTACTACTTTATTTGGAGGATATAAAAATCCTCGGCATTAAAGTTGACATTAACATAAACGAATTGATTAAAAACAGCCAAAGGTATTTATTCGCCTTTAAGTAGAGATACTTATAGTTTTATCTTTAAGGACCGTAAATAATGATATTAAACCTAACGGAACCGGAAATATGTTAACTATACCAGTATTTTAATTATTGAGCCGTGAACAAGCTATATAAAATTCTAAAGTTTATAAGGTATAAAAACGTGAAACACGTTTCCCTAAAATATATGAAAATGCTTTATTATCGTTGCCAAACATATACTTAAGCCCCCCTAAAATTTAAATTTACGTTGAAAGACAACAAGGATTTTAACTACGAAATCTTTGTCTATCTATTTTATTTGGATAATAAGCCTGTTTTTTACGTCGTCAATTCCGTAATTTATTTTTATAGTACTAAGTTTCTAAAGTTCTATTCGGCATAAAATACGTAGGAAACGCTAAAGATACTATAGATTAACACCTACCTAAGCCCACTTAACGTCGTCATCCACAATGCTGGTACAAAATTTACGACGTCGAAATTTCAAAAAGATACCAAGATAATGGGTATTTAATGTAAATAGGTACCTACTAAAGACTATTGAAGTATTGGGAAGGTTAGAAGGGTATACGTCCTACTTCACTAAGCGTATAATATCATTACATGAGAAATTAAAAGCTTTACAAATTCGGAGGCATGTTTATAAATAGTAGTAAAAGACTTAAACGATATTATAAGCCCTGACGGCTTAGTATTGACATTAATAATATTTAAAGAGTAACCAATGCCTGACGAGTAAATATTTGTCCTCGGCAAATATTTGAAAACATATTACGGTTTATGGCAAAGCCTTAAGGGAATTGCGAAGAGAATCCGCACTTCGCCAGGTTAATGATTCCCTTAACACTAGGAATGGCCTTATAATAATCGACGTATTTGCTTTACCGTTGTAAAGTAAAGTCCTCATGTAATGGAAGCCGAGAAAATAAAAGTGTCTATATAAGATATTATATATCATGAATTTTGAAATCATTTTTAAAAATGCTAACAATTTTATATCTTTTCGAATTACCTAGGTTAAGTTTTATATTAGAGTTACTAACAATAAAAACCCTTCAGTTAAATAACCGAATTAATATTAACCTTCTTTACCTATTATCAATAAGCTGATAAAACGTTGTTAGTATGAACAACCCCTGAAAAAAAGAAATATTAAGGAGGAGAAATATATACCGGACCGTATTTATAATATTAATAAGGTAAGCATAAAAGAAAAGGATAACAAAGACTTATTATTAAAGCTTTAAATATAAGTGATTATTAAAAATTTCGTAAACCTTTTAAGAAAAGTGATAGGATCAAAATTAACGGCTTACTAATTCTAGGGGTTATATAATTGGTGTCGAAAACCGATTTTAACCTTTGAAAACTAAACGTTACGATCTTTGAGTTGAGAATTATTTACGAGGTTAAAAGAAAAACTAGGGGGCAACCGTACAAAAAGTTACGCCTAATCATTTAAAAATACGGCGATGAAAGTAAAAATTAGATCAATATACAATAACTAAAGATTGATAGCATTAGTTAACGTTTAGTCGTGATTTTAGTAATAAGTTTATTAGTTAAAATTCACGGTAAATTTATATTTAATGGCTATAATACAGCGTAAACCTATACATAATTAGTAATAGATATATAGCGATTCGTATTACTAAATTCATTATAAAAACTACGTGTAATTTACCCTTAATTAACGGTCATACGATATATGAAGCTACTATACGAATTGGTTACAGTGGGCGTTTATTAGTTTTTAATCTACGAGTCGTATTTTCAGTTACGGTTAACTATATAGTTTTTACCGTACAATACGTATTTTCTTGTAACGTAAAGAAAGGAATTCAACGTAATAAGTATATAAATTAACGATACCCTTTTTGTCAAAACAGTAAGCTTTATAGTGTTGAAATAATAGGTGATTAAACACTTTAAGTGCTGGAATTATAAGTTAATAACGATGTTAATAAAGCGTAATTAATTTAAAGTTTAATAAATAGTTAATCCTTATACGTGGTATTAATATCGTTTTGAACTTTCATTAAAAAGACGAAGGGATTGTTTTAGCTATAATCAACAAAACTAATAGGGCTAAAGCTTAACAATATTTGAAATAACGTATTCCGGGCAGCTATATTACTATATTATATTAATTGGAAGCATTTTACGACTTTTTAAACGCGATAAAAATATAAGACCCGGTAAATGAAGACTTTAACTAGTTATATAAAAGGTTCGAATAGCAAATACGAAATCTAAATCGAAAAGTTAATATAGTTTTAATGTACCTTTTAAAAGCCAAGTAAATAATTTTTACGAACGGAATTTTCATAAATAATACCGACTTATCTTAATGATTGGCTTTTTAATAATTCTAGTTAATAAAAATAAACGGGAGAACCAATTTAGAATTATTGATAACGTCAACTACTAGATTTCCGTTGAGTATAAAGGATTATACTAAGCGTATTAACTTTGAAGGTTTATGGTACAATAGCGGGTTTTAACGTAGTTATAATATTATGAAAAACGTTTAACCTTGTTACTAGGCAGTTAAAGTTTATTTTATCCCGGTGGTAATTTATACTAACTTAAGAAAACTTTTCGAATACCCTTTGAAACTCGGAACCACTAGCGAAAAACGCCTGATGATTGACTTAATAGTACTTCGCAAAGCCTACAAATGGAGGGAAATTAAGGAATTCCGATGAATTGACAGTAAAGACAATTTCGCAAATGTCATAAAAAAGGTAATATTAAATAAAGCCCTGGAAAAGTTTGTAGACAGCAACAAGCTAACCATACGAATCGAGGGTTAGATTAATAAGTTGCCCGGAAAGTTTAAATCACGTAACAGCGATCAGGAATATAGAAAAATATTTTAAAAGTACCAGATAATTAACGATACGGACCTGTGTAACTGGCACGAGTGAAGTAGAAGCCTGTAATGGCCTATGGCGGAAAAACTTTTTATAGAAGTTGATAACTTAGAACCTTGGAGCAACGGAACAATTAAGGTCAAATAAGATTAATTTGCATGTAATTGGGTGTTATTCAGTATGGAAGTTAACTGGAATTGACAGGGGTTTGACCAGATAACTAGGAGGCAATTTAGTGGTAACCGGAAAAGATTGGTTAGCCACACTAACGTATACGTACAAACTAAAAAGCTGCCAGTATTGGAATATTATTACATGCAGTGCAGTAGGTCAACTTTACTATAAGTAAAGTTAACTATACTAAACTGCAAGTTGAGTGTATTGCTTTGTGGAGACTTACCGCATTGGGTATAAGTCGAGTGCAGTACGCTGCACTTCACTCTAAGGTATGGGCCAAGCAGTTGGCCATACAAATTACAGTGCAGACCAGCTAGCGGTCTGCCAAACCTAAAACAATACATCCACCACTTGACCAATGCAATACTACTGTTACTTCGACTACGATTCAAATCGACGACGTTGCAACGATCTAAGATCCTACCAAAAAATACTATTATAAGCTATCGGTAAGATCTTTTTGTCTTACCTGTTAACGTAAAAAGCAACTATAAGATTGAATAGTATTCATGATGGATGTTTTAAAAAGAGAGGAGACATCCGGAGAGTGCACGCTTTAAGTGAGAGCTTATAAGCTTTTACCTAGAGCGTGGCACTCTACCATGCACTTTGTCAACGTCCCTTCTGCGGCGTGGCACGCTATTATGCACTTTGCAAAAGTGTACCTTACAGTGTGATACATTATCATACAATCTGCAAAAGTACATCTTATACCATAGCACATTAAAGTGTACTCTGCAAAAGTACACCTTGTAGTATAACTATTTACTAATTATAGGGATATATAATCATATCTACACAGAGAATCTTTTTTTCTTTAATAAAATTCGTTTCTAAATCCAGTAGTAATAATATCATTTATTTGAATCCTTAATTAGTTATTCAATGACAATAGTATAATTTACACGAACCCTTAATCAGTCGCTTAGTAATTGTAACATTATTTTCCCCAATTTCTAATGGTTATTCAATGATAACAGTAATAATAGTATAGTTTATTCAAATCCTTAATTAGATTGGGTAACGATAATATTATAATTGGTAACAGTAGTACTATAAACTTTGGATGGATGGTTGGAAAGGTCGGTAATACCTATAAATATGTAATTGTCGAAATTATGTGTTTCTAAAGTCAGTATAAAAAGATGTATCATTATCGATACAGACAATTTTTTTTCTTTTCAACGACGTGCTTTGACCCTTAAAGGAAGCGTCCAATTCACCATTTAAAGCTGGCATACCTTAAATACTCGTCCTCAACTAGCTATTCGAACCACTTATATTAATCAATCACTTAACAAATGTTATATCCTAACCGTCCCTCAAACAAATACCTTGTAAAAACAGAACTTAAAGGTACTTTTTAACGCGTTAGCGCTGCCGTAAAAAAGCTGTTGTCGTCGCCGCCCTACGCCACCCCACCACCAGCATTAGCCCTCATAACAGCAACAGTATCTCGTCGATTCAAAACGTGGAAAATTGTCTCGACGAGGTCTTCTTTCGTAATTTACGACCTTTCGTCCTTAAACTTCCCAGTTACAAACGTTAATCAGAAACTAGTTTATAGAAGTACTTTAATCTTAATTAATGTTCTCAATCTTGTGAAAAAAACATCCAAATTCTTTTTCGGTTTACATAACGTAAGGTTAAAGTTCAGATTTCTACGGTATACTTTTTTTACTATTTAGATACACAGTCTATTGCCTTTATATTCTAGTTTATGAGGTGCCTGGCAACTCTAAAAATTTTCCAATAAAGTATTTAGTACTTTCCATAAGGCTTTGTCGGTATTTTGACATTCTTGATTGATTTCCGCATAATGACCGTTTCGTTCTTATCATAAGGTTTATGATTCATTTCCTTATCAAAATATTTTTTTTATCGCTTACAACATTTCGTAAACATATTTACTTACATTAAGTGATATATATACCACTATTTAGCTTATCCAGTTAGTATACCTAGTTATCCTTTATAAAATTACGAAAATTCAATATTTAGTTTTCATAATTATCCAATATTATTCGGATTTTTTTATGGAGAATATCATAGGGTTCGCCACTGTAATTTTCGGTTTTATCCCTCAGTTTAATAAAAAAAATAAGTTTTATAAGGTTATTCTTCTTGGTAGGGTAATGGTATAAAGAGAGGTTGCGATATAAGTTGTAATTTATGGGTATTGGCCATAAAATTCGTATTATAGTTTATTACCGCTTATATTTTCTCTGAAAACGTTTTGTTCTTCATTTAAAGAATTTTTATTATGGTTATAGAGGGCGTTGAATACTTTGAAGAAATAACTTCATTTATAGTTCTCTTTAAACATACTTTCCAAAAAGGGTCAGTATTAAATCTGAGGAGCGGATATATTTCGTGGTTCTTACACCATGTCCGTTAATTCCTTAAGGTCTGTTTACTTTTCACGGGGTGCGATTAATATTTGAAGCGCCGCGCGCTTTACATATATAAAGTGTTTCTACATTAAATCTTCTTCCGCATTTTTTAAAAATTTATTTTTATGTTCCGTCAACCTGTATCCTTCCATAAAGTTTCCTTTTAACACCTAGTTATGTTTCAAATTTGGTAGTTTGTCGAATTAAGCTGTAGAAAATAGGGTTTTTATAATACAGCCGTTTTTTCCGCTTAGGATATTGATTCCTCTAGTCAGTAATAGTACCCATAGCATTTTGAAAATTTATAATACGCCGTATATTATATTTATAGTGTTTATTTAGGGGATAAAATCGAAATTTACCGAATATATCAAGCTTTTTAATCTTCTCTTCCTAATAATGAAAAATCACGTTTATAAATTATGTATTTGCCGCTTAAGGATTAAAATTCTCTACCGGTAGTTCAATACTATTTTTTTATGATTTTACTTCATTGAGAAGTACCCACACTATAGCTAATATAGAGTAACAATTTCTAATGTTGAGTTATATATACCGGTGGGAAGGTTTGCAATCTAAAGTCGTTACTTTACATAACTACTACTCTATTTGGTTCCACGTTTTTGGTTTTTAACCTTTAACCTATTGAACAAACCATCTTATTATTTATATTAAATTTATTCAAACTGAAAAATATATACTTTATTATTATACCCAATTTCCCAACCTTATGTTATATGCACTATTGAATACCTACCTAAGAGGCCTTATATTAACCATATTCGTTCCCGCTTCATAAAAAAACTTTCCATTTAACGAATTTGGGTCGTATTTATAAAGGTTTTGTCTATATGGTTTTAAAGAAAGAAAGCTCCTACTACTAGGTATATTAAAAATCAGTTTTTAACTTTATACCTATAATACCTAATAAAACAACCTTTGACTATTACAGAATTATTCAACAAAAATTTTGATGGGTAAATGGGCTTCAAATTGACCTTTTGATGAAAGAATTAATGTATTTAATAATTTAGAGACGCGTAAGAGCGTAAAACATGAAGCATTTACTAGGACATGTTTTACGGCTATCTCAATCCCCGTTTGACGCCTATTTGTATAGAAAATTTAACAGCCTTAGGAGAATAAAGGGCTTATGAAACACATATATCTTAGTTAAAACCGCGTGCCAATGAAAGAAATATACTTCAAAACTCATTTAACGAGTTATCTTTTTGCCAAAGACCGAAAACCTAAAAAGTATAATAATCGTAAGATAGGGTATAACACTAAGTGTTTAGTCTACCTAGAAAGGACCTTTATGAACAACTAAAGGTATAAAAAGTAAAGTCGATGGCAAAGGTCCCGTTAAGCGGACAAGGTGTCAATAGAGGTAGTAATGGTTTGGAAATAAATAAATAGAGCCGTCAAGTGTGAACGCTTATAATAAAGGTTTTTTCTCAAGACCTTAAAGCGCAAAGTAATTATACTTGTATCTCATTACAAATCCAATTTTAAATGTCCACGTTGACATAAGTAATGAGGGATGAAATCGTTAGTTATAAGGGCAATTCTCTGGATGCACCGCTACATAGACAGTACGCCGAGCCGACGACAATCATTATAGCCAAAAATGGGTCGCCGGAAAAGATTCAAGTGGTGATAAAACCGATTAGTAATGTTGTGGTGGAATAGGATACATGTGAAGTGATGGTGTTAAGAACAACTAAACTTGATTTTTTTTCTCGAAAGTTGGTACTGTTGGAGTTCAAAGCGTATACACCCTACCTTCCTTAATAAGGTCGTCCGTGCACCCATACCGAGAAAGTAAATGTAAGGTTAAAGATGACTTTAATAGTATTGTCATACATATTCAGGTAAAGTAGTTGTAGAACGTTTTTTCGAAGCGTTGTATACTAGAATAGAAGAACTATATATTTGCTAGCTTTAGCCAGGCTTGTTTTAGGTTATTACATAGGAACAAGGTTGTTATATACAAGGTTTTAATACAAAAGAAGAGAAGTAATGATGTGTTTTATGTGTGTGGGATAGTGTATTGAAAGGGGTTCTGGAATAGAATAGTAAATGAAAACGTATAATATGTAAATGAAATGCAAATACGATGCGTTAAAGCGGTCCAAATGAGGCTTTTTACGCTTGCTAATTCAAATAAAATGTAAATGGGGCGTGACCACAAACAAGTTAGGCGTTTTAAATGAGTCGTATTAGCACTTGTTAACACTATACTAACCAAATAAAGTGTAAACTTAAACTTCGTAAATAACAATTTAAACAAACGGTGTGTAACAAGTCGAACATGATAAGGTAAAGGGGGAGAGGGGGAGATCAGGTATTTGAAGTGGGGAATTGGTGTATAAGGGTTAAAATGGTGTTATAAACGCTTCGAATACTATTTTTAGCGCTCGAGAAATGTGCCGGAGTACTTTGAAAGAAGTTTTGGGCGCTTGATGTTTATTTGTATTGGCGCTTTGAAAGCTGCTTTTTTACCTCAGGGTAATCGTGGTAGCGCCCTAAAATTTGATTGAACCGCTTCTAAAGTGTACTTAACCGATTTAGAAGTTTCGGTTTAGATGTTGCAATGGGTGCTTTTCAGGTTTATCGAAGCATTGAAAAGGTTGTTTTGAACACTTTCTAAGATTACCGAAACGCTTTCAAAATTGTTTTAGGCGCTCTCCAGAGTTTTCAGAACGCCTTAAATATTAGTTTCCAATGGATTTCAATAAAGGGTTTGATAGTTTCATAGCTTTCGTAGCCGATGCATAATAAGATACTTTCCAAGAAATACTTGCATAAGTTTAGAACGCTAACCAAATTGATTGCAGCGCAACAGAGCTTTTGGTAATTAAAAATATCAAAAGAGTTGATAATTCCGTATTAAAGTTGTCATTTTTAAAATTACCCCGCTTTACATTTTTTATACTTCCGTGTATCTCTTTTAAGACATAGTTTTAAAGTACGGAACAGTTGAAACCGTGACAATATCCTACTATAAGAATTTTATTTAGGTTTATTTTTTTCTTTAGTACGTTTTTCATAGTCGATCGAGTTTGTTACTAATTAATTTCAGTAATGTATTTTTATTTTAAACGTTAATGTAAAAGATAAGTAGAAGATTGCGTAGTATCAATAATAAGTAAATGTTATAAAGGGAGAAGAGGCATCTAGAGAGTGTACGCTTTAGGTAAAAGCTTATAAGCTTTCACCTAGAGCGTAAAGCTTTATTATGTACTCTGTTAATATCTCTTTTTGGCTATGGAACGCTATTATTCACTCTGCAAGAGTGCATCTTACAATGTGACACGTTATCATACACTCTGCAAGATTGAATCTTACAGCGTGGCACATTATCATGCACACTGCAAGAATGTATCCTGCAGTGTAAAATCTATCCAATTATAGGGGTATATAATCATATTCATATAAGCTGTAATTCAAAAGGAACAGTGCAATTTTATCACCAGTTTTACCAAAATTTAAGAATTTAATAAAAAATGTAAAATTGTTAGAATAGTAATGATTATATTGTAGTAGATCAACTTTACTTACAGTAAAGTTAACTATAATGACTTCAAGTTGAGTGTATTACTTGTGGGCCTACTATATAAGCTGAAATTTGATTATAGTATACGCCTACTTCATACTGGAGCACAAGCGAAGCAATTAGCTATAAAAATTACAGCGTAGACCGGCTAGCGATCTGCTGAATCTAGAACAATACATTCACCATTTGACTATTGTAATACTATTGTTACTTCGACTAATCGAATCAACAACGTTGTAACGTCTAAAGCCTCACCAATACTGATCAGTGCTTATTAGGTTAAGCACAGATAAGCTAAGTAGAAGAAGAAGTTACTTTCCGGTTACGCTTTACGTTTAACGGAAGCTAGCGTGGAGAAAGATTTATGAAAAGTGCCTTTACGAACTGCGTTAGTTTTTACGGGAATGAATAGAAAAAACTTATAATTTGCGTCGATGTTTATAATAGTTTGGAGGTAGTGACGGTATTGCTATCGAAGATACCAAGAAATATTTACCAGATCCTTCTTAAAAAGTGTTTAGATTAACCGCTAAAAGTCCTAAATCGACATGTGAGCAAATAGATAAATCAATACTATTACGGGTGTTACTACTACAAAAACAACTAAGCCCTACACTGAATAACTATAATAAACAACCTTTGATCCAACCTTTTACATAACCTTTACCTTTAACACTAAACTTTCCCCCTACTTCACTCTTTTTACTTTCCCATGCTAATTTAATCGGTAAGATGGCTGCTTTAAGCGAAAACACCAAATAGTGCTTGAAAAGCTAAATCGGGCTACTTTACTCAAAATATACAAGTCCTCACGCTCTTACAAGCCAAAACACGAAGTTATCCGCCAACCAAAAACACCAAAATAACTGCCATAAATGCTGACTTTAAATTTATCGCTGACCCTGCTAAGAAAAAATCAATTAAGGTCTTCGGACATCTTTTTGAAAATAATTACAATAATGACATGTAGGAGTAAGATGTTAATAAAGACTTAACCAAAGAATATTTAAACAATATCGTTGGTAATTACATTTTCAACTAAAATAGCGGCGAGGAATTTAACTGAAACGATCTCACCTTTCGAAAGTATCGTAAATATTCTGACGATTGGATAATGAATATGTGAGAAGTAATTTAGAATACCGTCAAATCTAAGTTAAAGGAAGAATTGAAACAACAAAAGATATACGTGTGAAACAAGAGTTTCATCAGGCTGGAAAAAACTCTTTTCGAGTTGGCTCAATTTGAGAAAAATCTTTAAAATCTAAATCTAAAAAGTAAAAGCGTTTAAATCCTTAACGCCCTTATATACGTTGTAAGCGACCCTCCCTTAATCCCTAATTAAATCAAATTCTTTTACATGTTGACGATAAGAATCCTATTAATCTGTTTGATAGTTTGAAACCTTTCAGTGATAAAGTAAAGTACGTCCTTGGTAGTAGCAAAGCGTGTGAAGAAACGGTAAAATATATTAACGTTAGCTTTATTTAACGGTTAATTAAATAAAATCTTCAAATCCATTAAAACCCCTTCTACGAACAAGTTCCCCTTTACTCTTAACCCTTCATCTAAAATCTCTAAATTTCTCAAGGCGAATTTTCCCATAACAGGTATAGTTATATGCATAAACCCACTAAATGTTCTATTACAGGACTTTAATCCTTAAGTTAAGTGACTGGTAATTACCCGTAATACCACGACTCGGAGGCTCTAAAACTCAAATTAACAGGGAATAGCAATGACAACTGAAACGATCATCGTTACTTTTTTCCCCCAAACTTGTCAAAATGGTTAATATTAATTATAAAGCTTTTTACAGACTTCACCAAAATCAAAAATAATGTAAAAAAGTATAACGAAAAGCTTTACAACCTTTTTAACATCAAAATAATACCCTTTGAAACATTTGAAAATAAATAGGGGTCTTTTATTCTGGTTTTCGCTTATTATTTTCCAGAATCCTTACGAGGTACATCAAGAATTACTACCTAACACTTTTCATATGGGTACAAACTTTTCGCAAAATTTACGACGATATGAGAAATCATTTCGAATAAGACGTTTATTTTACGTAATATTATACGGATTAGGCTACTACGAGGTGAACGATAATAATGATAAAGAAAAAAAAGGAGGAAATATCGATAAATGTTTTAAATTAGATATTTGACAAGCTGATATTATATTAATAAGCAATGGAAAAATCTTACGTGAGAAATGCTACGCTCTGTAAGCAGGTATGGGCTGCTATTACGGGTATTGACGAGTTTGAATACGTTTTACAACATTCAAATGCTATTTGCCAGGTTTTTTTTAAATTAATTGTAGTCTTCATTTGCGACCGTGTTAACACGCACGCAAGACTCGCCTACAATATACCCTTAAATCAATGATTTCTACAAGGTATATAAAAAAGACCATGTACTAGTATACTACGTCGATTTTAAATACAGGTCTCTTCAATGTTCCAAATCTTGTCTAATAGCTTTGGACTAGACTCTATCATTATACTAACATTAACGATATTTAGATTTAAATGAGTCTATTAACAATAAAACCTATTGTTGTAATAATGATAAAAGACATTGAATTTATAGCAAGTCCAGCTGTTACTCAACTCTATATCGTCTAGTTAAGTGTAATAATAAATCGGTAATATACTATATTGAGTACTACATTGATTCCAGATAAAATCACTTAAACTATATCTTAGATTTCGAGGGTAAAGAAACTTTTGTAAATTGAAATGCCCTCCAATAAATCAAAATACATGAAAATAATATTTAGTAGCGGCCTAGTAACTGGTCGATTACGCTTTCCTATATTGTTTGTGTGGTAACTACTTTTATCTTTGCTTTGAATAAGCCTCTAACCCTTTAAATACTTTTAATCTTCGCGACCATTACGCGGATCATACGTTTTAAGGAATTATAATAAATACAAGGGCAGCAAAATATTTAATAAAAGGTTATTTGTAATACGTAATATTACAAAAGTAAAGTATTATTACTATCGAAAATAATCGTTGAAATGCAGGTAAAGCTAAAGTTAACTTTCATCTAGGTAAACAAATATCTTTATAAGGAATAACGATAGTTGAAACAATTATTAGGTCGATTACATTCTATATCCGTAAGTCCCATGCACCTTTTTTTTTATTTGAAAGATATGAACACCCTTGGCGGTAACATTAATATTAACCAAAGGTATTGAATTCAACAGAGTTATAACGACATCGTTGTTTACAATGTTGGTACCAGTTTTACGGTGGTAAAGATCCAGGTAAATGTTAAGAAAATTGGAATTAAATGTTAATAGATACCTATTAAGGATTAATGGAGTATAAGAAAGATCGAAAAGTATACGCATTACTTCGATGAGCGTACTATATTTTCATATTAGAGATTGTCCGCTTTACGAATCAGGAGGAACGTCTTTTGATAGCGATAAAGGGCTTAGATATCAGTATAGGCCTTAATGATTGATTTCCAACGCTACTGTTTTTTGAAAAGTACCTACGTTTAACGAATAAATCTTCTTTATTAAGAAATACCTAAAAGAGAGCTGCGGACTATAGTAAAGCATTAAAGGAACTGAGGAAGGAATTGGTACGACGGTAAGTTAATAATGTCATTAATATTAAAAACATCCTTACGATAATTAATATACTTGTTTTTCTGTTACGAGGTAACATTTTTAGGTAACGGGAGCCAGGTAAATGAGATGGCTTATATAAAATCTTGAGTATCATTAACTTTGAAGTAGTTGTTGTAATTGTTAACAACTTCGTAACGTTTCGCATTACCTAGGTAAAACCATATATTAAGTTAATTAATGTTGTTGATAAAGACTTTTAAACCATGCTAAGCAGTTAACACGACTTTCTTTTACCTTTCATCAATAAATTAATAAAACGTCGCGTGCTCCAACATTTATGAAAAAGGAGAAATGAGAAAGATAAGGAATATATATCGGGTTGTAGTTATAATATTGTTTGTATAGGTAAGAAAAGGAATGTCGACGAATATTTAGCATTAAAGCTTCGTTTATAAGACTTTATTAAGACATTCGGCAACCCTTTTGATGAAAGTGATATGGTTGATATTAACAGGCTTTTGATTTGAGGAGTTATACAATTCGTGTTTAAAATCAACTTTAACTATTACGACCCAAATATTACGATTTTCAGGTCGAGAATTATATACCAAGTTACAAGTAAGATTATGGGGAGGCCTTATGAAAAGTTATATTTAATCGTTTAGGGACACGGTAATTAAAATCAAGATTAGACTTTGACATAATCGTTAATAATTAAAAAATAATTAGCGTTTAGTGGTCGTTTTGGTATTAATGTTACTAATTATAATTAAAATGAAGTTTATTCTCAATAGTCGCTATGTAAAGTAAGCGTACATATAATTAATGACCAGTTTATAACGGATTATATTGTTGGAATTACTATAAGGATTGAGTTTCACGTACCTTCTATGAATGTCAATACGATGTATTGAGCGATTATACGGATTAATAAAAGTAAGTATTTATAAGGTTTAGATTGATTAGGTTTATTCTAAATTACAGTTATATATGAAGACGTGAACAAATGATTTTAGCTTCATAGATATATAAATTAACGATAATACTTTCCTTGGAATTACTGTTGTTATAGTATCGGAATGGTAGGCGATTAATGATTTTAAGTTTTCAAATTAAGAACCGGTTACGACTTTGATGAAGGCTAATGAACTTGACTTTAATGGATTTTTAATTCATATACTTGATATTAATATTAATCCTAGCTTTGTTTAAAAAGTCTAGAGTATTCGCTTGGTTATAATTGAGAAGATTAACGTGGTTAAGGCCTAATGATATTTTGAACAACGTATCCGTGGAAATGAAACTGCTACTCTATACCAATTAAAGATGTTTCATGACTTATCGATTGCGATATATTTATAAAATCCAATAGATAAAAACTTGAACCATTTGAATAAGAGTTTTGAACAGTAGATACGAAATTTGGAGCAGGAGATTAATATGGTTTTAATTAAATTGTCGAAGTCTAAGTTAATGATTTTTACAAATAGCTCCTTTGTGAATAATATCGATTTGTTTTTATAAATTGGTTTTTGAATAACTTTCGTTCATATAAAACGGGAAAACTAGTTTAGTATTACTAGTAACTTGATTTACCGAATTTACGTTAAATATGCAAGGATTATACTAAGTGTATTTTCTTTAAAGATTTGAGGTATAATGGTTTGTTTTAATATAATTATGGTATTATGAGAAATCTTTAACTTTATTACTCAGAGGTTAAAAATTTCATTTATTTCGGTGGTAATTTGAATTGATTCGAAAATTGTGTTCTAATATTTTTAAGTTTAAGACCGTCAGTGAAAAGCATTTGATAATCTATATAATGGTACTTTGTAAATCTCACGAAGGTAAGTAAATCAAGAAGTTCCGATTAAGCTATGTAAAGGATAATTTCGTTCACGTTATAATGAAAATATCTTTCAATACAACCCTTAAGACGTTTGTAGATGGTAATAAGCTGAAATACGTATAGATGGCTACGCTGACAGGTTACCTGGTAAATTTAAGTTATGTATTAGCATATAGAGATATATTAGTAAATTGGAAGACAGTTAAGAAAATGTGGATGACGATAGAAACTTTTTCAAGTGTTAACGTTGAATCTAGGGTAGTAATAGGTTAATTAACTCATTTAGTTTAAGTAAAATTGAAAAGAGGTTTAATTTATGTTGGCAAAATTATTGGAGGTAATGGTGGTAATAATGGCTTATTTAATTTACCTGAGTTAATCAAGTGGTAGACGTTTTAACCTACGTAGATTAAGAGTGATATTGATGGTAATGAATCAGTACGCGTCAGTTTGTGGTAAATGATTTGTGTATGTGAGTTGGTGAAGACGAGATTCGGAGCTGTAGGGAAATTGAAGGTAATTGTAGTTAATTTGGGTGTGAAAGTTAATTGGAATTGATAGGAGTTTGACCAGTTTACGAGGATATAATTTAGTGTCAACCGGAAAAATTTGATCGACTATTCTCGTGGGCAAGTACAAAATAAAAATCCATTGGTGTTAGAATAGTAGTAATTGTAGTATAGTAGGTTCACTTTACTTATTGTAAATTTGACTATACTGAGTGCAAGTTAAGTGTATTGTTTTTGAGCCTACTATATTAGCTGCAAGTTAAGTACAGTATGCGCCCACATTAAACTAGGGTACGAGCCAAGCAATTGACTATACAAATTACTGCGTAGATTAGCTAGCGGTCTACTAAACTTAGAACAATACATTTAACACTTGACCATTGCAATACTACTATTACTTCGAACAATAAAATCGACAATGTTGTAATGTCTAAAGCGCTACCAACAAAAATCATATAACTTTCTTGAAACAAAAAATTTCTGATTCGTGAATTACTCTACACAAATAAAACAGGTTACCAATAAAATATACAGATCGCTAATAAAGTCGCTTTAGACAACTTATAAACAATAAATTATAAAGAATATTGAGGTAAAAAGCCTATGATCAACTGTTGAACTAGTAATAGCGAAGAGTATAAAATTGTTATCCTAGATTGTATCACACTAAAAATCAATTTTTATGGTGTACATACTCTCAATAGAAAGCTAAAACAATGAAAAGTAATAGATTTATAACAAATAAAAGTATTAACCAACTGAATAATCTTTTGGTAGATGCTATATAACTAACATTATTTTACCAACCGATAATATCGACGTTAAAAATCATACAAAACCTATATATTGAATGAGGACAAGACTGATACAACGTCAAAAATTCTTAACATAACTATACCAACATTAATAGCCAAAAGCTAAGTCACAATACAACAACTCAATGATTATTAAATAACTATTACATTATTTCACTATGTAATTATTGAATATTTATGTATTCATATACCTATAACTAAGGAGTTACATTGGCTATAATTGAAACTATAAGAATATAGAACGATTTTTTTAGTTATAAATATACGGAAGAAATTTTGGGGGGGGGGGGGTAATGTTAAATACTGGGGTAGTTTTGTATGTTACTGAAATTTATGTTGAATTAACAACGTGAAAATGAATGTGGAGTTCCTCTAGAATCCTTAATATAAAGGATATTAGTAAATCTACGGTAAACATGAAGTTAGGGGGAAACTTTCAGTTATTAGGATCACTATTATTGTAATAGTTATAAATTATCGGTAAGGTTTAAAACCTTTGGTTTCACGTGAAATAAGGTATTCAGAAGAGTAATCAGAAAGATTGGTCTTGTAGTAGTGAAAGATAATAGATGCAGAGAAGAAGTATCTAGAGGTACACTCCACGGGTGAGGGGTTATAAGCCCTCGCCCAGAGCGTACCACTCTAGACCGCTCCACGCATTGCCGTTCGATCTGGTATAGTCATTCCAGACCGATCTATGTATGATGCACTTTGCTTCTTACAAGAGTGCAGCCTGTAGCGTGATACGTTATGGTGCTCTCTACAGGAGTATACCCTGCAATACAGTGTACTGCTACTTGCTCTATGTATACTATCTATGAGGGTATATAGTAATATTCACATAAATCCTATTGTTTTTGATATATTGAATTGTAATACATCTTTTATTTTATCTTGAGACTAAATGAATATATTTAACGTTGATTTCAATGTTAACATCAATAAAATGATTCAGTACGACTGACGGTTTATATTCTTATTTCAATGAGGTTTCTGAATCTTATTCACAAAGAAAAAATTAAGGATTTACATTTTATAAAGGAAGATTTGCATTAGGTTTATTCAAGATTCGAATAACCAAATGTTTCTAGATCCTTGAACTATGTGAAATAACTGAAATACAAAGATATGAATTATTTTTTCATAAAAACTTACGAAACAATCAAACTATTGTTCATAATTGGACGTATAAATGTTCAGAGGGATTTAATTTACCATCAAAGATAATGGATATCATAATTACGAAATGTTTATCTTTTTTTTTAATTTAATAGACTCTTTTTCGTAATATATTGTGGTGACATTCTTTCATAACGCTGAATGTCGCGAGATTTTGACTACAAAAATATGGAAATCCCTACAAACATCTTTAATTCATATACATCATAAAACTTTTCACAAAATTGTTTAATCGATTGAATTTAACATGAAAATAATAAGTATCTATTGTAATCTAGTGCCCGTAAAAGAATACTAGGCAATGAAAGATATCTAATATATATATTAAATACTTTATAAATCCTACCGTGATTTTCTCCTTGCAACGTTAATCCTTTAACAAAGACAAAACCATACTCTGAATGAATGAATAAAAACTCAATAAAACAGTTTAACCTTAGTGAATAATACATTTATTATCAAGTTTAATTATTTATCCACGTATAGATAGATGTATCGCCTTTATTGATATCTATTTTAATCAGACAAATAGGTCACTATGATACTTGAAAGATGGTATAAATCACTAAAACATAATAATAAGTCAATTTTGTTCTAAAAACCAAGAATGAGCTATAAATATCGTATGTATTATCCCCATCAATATAAAGCAAGCTTTTTGTATGTAGTGAGCCTAAGAATTAAGATTTTAGGTTCGGAATATCTATTATTTGAGATCTTAAAATAATGGTAAACATTATGAGGATATTGAAGCATTTTGTATAACACAAATTAAAAAGCACTTTTCAGAAAATAAAATGTTCGTCTAACGCCCTTTGATAACTTCCATAATAAACAAATCAACTAATATAACCGTTTTTCATCAACTTTGAATAAATCATTTATATAACAATGTTATTATCCACCGCTAAAGAAAAGAATATTATACGAAAATAATGAATATCAGATTGGATGAATCTATGGGACATACTAAATCATTTAAAAGGAAATTGATGATTACAAAATCCTGATTAGATTCAAAGTATATGCGTGGATATTGCTATATACTCTCACAGCTAGTATACATAGGCTAAGTGGCAGTGCACTGTATTGCAAGGTGCACTCTTACACAGTGCATGATAACGTGTCACGCTGCAGGCTGCACTCTTGCAAGGCATAAAGTGCATCATACGTGGAGCGTTCTGGAATGAGTATTCCAGAGTGTATAGTCAAAGGGCTATTGCCCGGATAAGAGGTTTATAACTTTTCATCCGTGGCGTGTACTCTCTAAAATGATTCTTCCTAACCGATTCATTTATCTTCTACTACAACAATGCCAATATTATAATTACTTTTCTACTCTTTTTACTTTACTTAAAATAGTAAAAGACCTTACCGATACTAATTAGTAGTCGACTCGGTCGATGACAAAAAGCTTAGAGGAAAAGAGATGAATAAAAGTTGAATACTTACAGCGAGATGTTTTAGCGATCCCAACTATTTGTACTTTATACTAAGTTTTTACAAAAATTACACGGAATATATATAAAGATTATAAAAGTTGAGTAACTTTAAAAAGAACAACTTTAGTACGATATTATTAATCTTTATTTGGCATTTTATCTCCTAAAAGCTCTATTACGCCATTATTAACCCTTATTTAGCGTTTTGATGTATCCGGACACTTTTTAAAAAGCGTCCTCTTACGTATCAGGCCACGTAAGCTAAAACTACCAAGTTTCGAAACCCTTCGTTGGGACCCGTCCAATTTAAAATCGATACCCAAACCGCTTACAAAATACAAGAGCGGTTACGAAAATAGTATCTAAACCGCTTACGAAACCAAAAGCGGCTATAAACAAAACAACCAAACCGTTCGCTTTAGCAAAAGCGGTTACGACACGACAATCCGGACCGCTTACTAAATACGAACCAAAACCCATACACTGGATTATATAATGCACCTTACTACATCTGCATTCCCTTTCTTTTTACGTTTACTCTATCTATCTTTCCACATTCGCCTTATATATTTCAAGTTTAGCACTTAAGACGTTTAATTTTCACTATTTCGTTGATGAATTTAACGTTACGCAACGTTAATAAAATTAATTCAAAACGTTCAACTAGTTTATATTTATGTTTTATTTACATATTCATTTCAATTCATTTGTATTGATAAGGAGTAGTAACTTGACTTTGACTGTTTAATTTACTTTATTTACTTTGTATTTGTCGTTTGCAAATCAAATTATCAAGAAGTTTAAAATTTAAACGTATTTAAATCTAATCACAGTGTAAAACTATCAATTTACGCCGTTCCACTATACCAAGTATATATAAAAATAACCATTTATAACCACCCCATAACACTTACAGCTATAAAACTAATATCAATAATATAAAAGGAAGACAACGCTTACTTCAACCTTATAGTCGAGTATATAAAGATCAGGAAAACTATAATATACGAAATAAACCTGGGTCTTTACGATAATATTATCGATATACCAGTTAAGTAATTAAACCCATATACGGCAAGCACGTATATTTTAACCTTAATCTTTTGCTATTTGGCGGAGAACACCCAAATATCTAATATATGAGATAATTTTTATAAAAGATTTTCGACTCAGATGTTAGGTATATGGCAAATAATAAACCCTTTTATTACCAAAGACTTACTAATTTAACTACGAAGTCGAGATATTAATACTTTAGAAGTAAAAAATTAGCCGCCTTATAAATGCTTTTTTGGAAATAGTATAATTTGTGGACTTATTAGACCAAGAGAATAAATATATATACTAAATGGAATTTCTAAAAGTATATTACTTAACGGAATACCAAAAACAAGTAGTACAGGCTACGTGGACTAAACGACAAATATAAGGCGCGGGACAACCTAATACTGTAACCGCATTCCAAATGAGGAATATAAACCTCGAAAAAAAAAGAAAAACGGCTTTAATCCTTGTCAACTATACGGGTATAATACACCGCTATACCAACACATCCTATAAAGCAAATCCAAATATCAAACCACTTTCCAAATACGGTTAACACCCCATTCGGCTATAACTGAAACGGCTGAGACACCGAAAACAACCTGCTTCAAGAAACGATGAATGACGTAAAATACTAATACGTACCTTACGGACCAATACCTGCCAACCACGACCCTTACTGTAACCTTTTACCGCACCGCTTGTTTACTAATAAAAGCGATCTTATAAAGCCTACCAACTTCACCAGGCTTTGGCATAGGAACGAAAACTATAACGGTAAATCATATAATTTACTCGATAACGAAATACGTATTATGTTTAATATATGTAGAAAACTAGATATCGAACCGTCTTAGTTTTATGTTGTATTACCCGGTATATTATTCGGTTAGGCTAAAAATCGTATATATACCTCCTTAAGTGAGTGGATATATTTACGTAGTTAATAATTTCTTAAAATCTCACTTCGATATAAAAATTAATTACGAATTTTACGATAGGGATTTGTCTAGGATAACTTTGGAATTCGTAAAAACCTAATAGGATAAAGCTGATAAAAACCTATAAAAAGTTTTTATCGCTTTATTAGCTGAGTTCTGAGAGTGTTAGGTAGCTTTTGAACCGAAATATAAAGGCAACGAGTTGTTTATCTAAATAATAATAATAATATGTTGCGGAAACCCGAATTTCGACTTTATACTTTTTAAGCCAAAAAAGGACTTAAAGGATTTTTGAATATGCCTTAAAACATTCTTTAAAACTTTCATACGCCGATAAACAAGCTTCGAATTAACATTTGTAGCCGACAAAATTACGGAGGAGGGCTAAATTACTCAAAAAAAACTCTGTCGAAACTATTGCACGTTTTGAATCGAAGATTTAAAGTATATTTAAAATAAAACGAGCGCTTAAGGTACAAGTATTAGTGAGGAAACTTTAGCAATAAGGGGTAGGGACAATCGTTCAGAAATAGGTGAAACGTACCGCAGCATCAGCAACACCTAAGAAAAAGCATAAGAACCCCCCCGGGTTTAGAAAAACGCTACATCATATATAGAAAAATCGGCTGCTATTTTACTAACCACCTAACTTACGAGAAAATTCGTATTAAACCATAGTTTTGAGCCGATTATATATTGAAAGACCGGATGAAGGCCAATTTTACAATATACATAGTCAAATGTAAAGGCGTAAATGATAAGCTTAACGACTACCCCTACGAATATACCTCTGGAAAAAAATATTTTAAATTGAATAATATTGACTTGGTTACCTAAAATAACAAAACCGCCTAACGCATTTTTACAAGCCTATAGGATACCTTCTTCCTACATATTATAAACATAAATTACGTAAACGGAGTGTTTAACGCCTATATAACGTTATAACTTGCACTTTTGAACAAATACGACTAATTTTTTCAGGGAATTATACCTAATACCGGTACTATTAAAGTATTAACTGTCGGAAAACGATAATTTGACGCGTTTATAACGAAATTTTCGAATTTCTAACTAAACCGAATAGGAAAATACCGATTTTTTTTATTTAGTAAAAGTAAAGCGTTATCGCTTAGGACGATCGTTGTGAATTTTCGATTTGAACCGGTTAAATTTTATGTAATAGAACTTGAAATACTATTTTTTCTATTAGCTAATAAAAATAAGCTCGAAATTAAGGTCCTGAATACGACTAATTAGCTTATCCGTATCGCTCCTGCTTAAATTCGATTATTGATAGTTTTTCTTTAGAATACATACAATTAAGGCTTTTTATTTAACGTTACCGGAATTACGGATTTTACACCGACGATTTGAATATCCGGGTATAAAACAACTTTTACAACTATTTTATGTCGTAAGTTATACAGATGTAAGAAAAACCGCCTTCAAAACAATTAAAAAGTTTTGCTATAAGTGCCAGTTACTCTTATAAACTATATAAAGGTTTAAGTTCCGCCTTTAAAACGATGTAAACTTTAACCACGAGGTAATTGTTAATATTATATATTTAAACGGGCAATCTATTCTCTACACCATTAACCCGGAAACATCATTCCAGGCCGTTAAGTTTACACGGAACGTTTTCGCTATAAAATATTAGTGTTGATAGGCTTTAGACGTTGCAACGTTGTCGATTCGATTGATCTTCGAAGTAACAGTAGTATTGCAGTAGTCAGATGGTGGATGTATTGTTCTAGGTTTTGTAAACCACTAGTCGGTTTGCACTGTAAATTGTATGGTCAATTGTTTGGCCCTTGCCCTATAGTGAAGTGCAGCGTACTGTACCCAACTTACACCAAATGCAGTAAGTCCGTACGAATCCATACACTTGCAGTACGGTTAACTTTACTGCAAGCAAAGTTAATATACTGCACTGCATGCAATATTATTCCAACAGTTAGGACGTTTTAGTGAATTATTAGTTAAACGTCTATTTAGAGCTTAAGGATTAAATTACCTACGACTTTAATACGGCTTATAACTTTATGAAATAGCATACTAAAGTTAGAATTACCGGCAACGAATACAAACAAATACCAGTAAAAGTATTATAAGGTATTGACAAATGTAAACGGTACTATAGATCGTTTAAAAAAGCTTATACGGTATTGTTTAAAAAGCTAAACGGTATCTATTTTAAGGAATCTATCCTTTCAATCGCGGTTAACGCCGTTAATAATACTTCCGACTCGAATAGGCTTATTCTTACGCTTTTTGCCTTCAGTATTTACCCGAAGATTTATATAAACTTTGTACTATTATTAAATACGGTGTAAAGGGCGAATGTTATAAAAAAGGCTATAGCAGTATTGCGTTACTTACGAGCTAAAAACGATATGTTTATGGCGCTAGATATAAGGAATAGCCCACGCGGAATTGGCGTTTGAAATCTCCCGTTACAATTTGAGATACTGGTTTGGAAAACTAAAGACGGATAAATTAATCCTTGGAAGATTGACGGGTTTAGAAGCTATAATATATTCGCTAATTTGTCAAACAGTATCAGTTCGTTTCGTTAGATAATAGTACGAAAGTATGGAAAAGAGATGGAAAGGAGCGGCCTAAAATCGTCATCCGAACAAAACCGCTGACGAGACACCCCCTAATACAACAAATCCAAACCGCTTTTAATTTTAGCTCACCCCTCGAATGACGTATCCGAACCGCTTTTACTAAACGAGAGTGGTCCGCCTATACCAATCCTATCAATACCTTGCCACCGGGGCTGCCCCTTTATCTTAAAGACCAAAAAACGTTCCAAGACCTTTTCTATAGGCTCTTTTATCACTTAAAATGAGATGGTAAACCACGAGCTTAGCTTAAAGTTTCGTCACAACGGTATTATCACTACTCCAGGTACACTATTTGAATAATTTACCTAAATAGAATTTTTTGCCCCTAATAGATCAGGGCGTATTTCGTTTTAATCGGTTTAAATGACCGATTTATGGCGCCTATACAACTTTTCTAACTTATTTCTTTTACAAAATTAAATATAAAATCGGGAAAGCTTATGAAAGAAACTCGCTTAATTATTAAAAGTTATAACTATGATGGTGAATAGGATATTATAATCTAGTCGCCTATTTTATAATGGGTTAGCCACTGTTTAATTTTTACGTTCGTAGGCTCGCTTGGTATATTATATAACGTATATATAGAACTCCGTTATATAACGTAAATTTAGGCCTAGTTAAAGGAGCGGCTTGAACGACGTATTTACGCCAATGTAGCTACAAATCTTAGGAAATAATATTCACCTAAAACGATTTTACGTATTATAAAACCGCTTTATGGCTTAACTAAAGTTGGTATTTATTAATATAACATTTACCAAAGATACTATAAAAAAGGGTTGGGATAACTAGTTAAACGTTCTACCTGTACTTATTAATATTAATAGCCCGTTCGGAAAGCTTTGTACTAATATGTATATAAACAGAAGACATACTAACATTATATAACGCGTTATTTTCCGCATTGAAAAAAAAAATTATTAGTCGGCCTAAAGGCGAAACTTAAAACATATCTAATGGCGAGCCACATAATTAACTTTAATAAAGCTGCTATCACTCTTAGAAACGGCGTTTTAAACCTTACGTAAAAAGGTAAATTGGATAAAGTTGCCTTTGTCGTTTTAGATTACTCAAAACAGGCCGAAGAATACAGATTCTAACGCGTACGTAACGTTTAAGGTACTTTAGTAACCTAACCAAAATCGGTATTTAACCTTTCGGTTGCCGCGTAATACTAAACCGCCCCATCAAACGATACATATGAAGGGCTTAATAAACGCCGTTTATAACAAATACATAATCTAAAACGCGGCTTGCAACTTTTACCGCTATAAATACGTACTGTAAAACTATTCGTTTTTACTAACGGATTTTTAGCTGATAATAACGACTATAATTCCTAAATAAGCTTCGTTTTAATCTTCAGCAACGAAATACCGGCCCGAAACAGCTATACATTCCAGAAAAACATTATCTATTAAAACTTTACTAAATGAAAACGGGTTACTAAAAATGTCCTGGCTTCGGAAATTTATAGTATAGTTAAAGGTTTAGATTCGGGTGTTACTATAATAATAACGGTCCGGATAATTATTAATAACCTTAGATTACGCTTTATTCCTTTCTTTATATAGACTAATTTATTTTAGTTTTATGAATGTCTGGTTAAACTAGGTACTATGAACGAGAAACGTTTAATAATCTATATTATAGCTTTACGCGAGTTATATAAGCGCTGAGAAATCGAGGAAACGAGGTGAATCGATAAAAAATCTAACCTAGTGCACGCGATAACCAAAGCTACCCCAAACGAAACATTGGAAACGCTTATATCGCCAGATACACTATTTGTTGGTATTACTAGAAAGGTTGTTCGACTCGAATAGGGTTAGAATATATTACCTTACATCTGTATTTTTGTTTTGAACTTTTACGCGATTAGAATTGTAACATCTGCGTCGCTCCAGGGTTTTTGCCGCGGTGTACAACTTCTAGATACACCGGTTTTACGAATGTACCTCTATTTAACCTTATCATTTCGCACCGCTTCCAATATTTATAACTCTTTGTTTTATACACCTCGACCCTGCCGAATTTTCTATTCTTTTTTTTCCTCTATTAAAATTTATAATTTCGCGCCGCCCCTAATATACTATCAAACTTTTCCTTACGTACTTTAGCCTTGCTAGATATTTTACTATTTTGCTTCTCTCCGTTTTATTATTTGATATCGCGACGTATTTAGCATATTACCTCTCTTTATTTTATATACTTTAAGTTATATTTGTCATTTCAAACAATTTTGAGGATAGAAATAACATTAATATGGTCGGGCGCGCCGGCCTGGCCGTAAGGGGCAGTTAATTACTGCTAAAAAGAGGGGGAAAAGACGACGTCATCGCGTCTCTACCATCCTCTCCATCGCCCTCCTCGTCTGTGCTGGCGCCACCACCATTACCGCCATCAACGCCATCAATGACAGCAAGGATGTGGCCGTACGCCTTAGATTGTATGCCCTTAGGCAAAAGCATAGGGGGGTTTTTATCCTTCTTACAGCGACGCGCGATAAAGTCGTCAAACTCACCTACGTAGTACATGCGCAGGCCTCGTTTCCAGGCAGCAATTGCGGTTACCGACTCCTTAGTCCGCCGGTTGGCGCCTGCTACTAATTAGTATCGACTTGTTTTAGTTATTTGCGACCGCGGTTATTTTTCGAAGCGGTATGAATTAGTTAATTGAAATATCAGTTAAGTTGAATAGGGATATGGACTTGCATTAATTGTGGGTACGCGCCTTTAAAAGGCAAAAAAAAAAAAAAAAAAAAAAAAGTTTTGCCTAGACTAATAGCGATATATCTTTTTATACTAACCCAAAACAGGTGACGGTGCAATCACCCCTGTAACGCTTACGTAATCACACCCCTATTGAAAACAATAAAAAGACGCAATTAACAACCATATTGTCACCGATTGACTATACCAACCAGGCTTTTACTAAAATCATCACCACGGCTAGGAATTACTAATTCGAACCTTTACATATAACCGCGGCCAGAAACTACTAATTTAAACCTCTGCAATTGGTACCGCAACCACACTGTTACCACAAAATCTACTGATTTAGACCTTTACAATTAATTCCACAACCATACTATCATAACAGGGCTACGCATACGGAATCGCTACAACTACATTATCGTTTCTAGGCTATGGGTACGAAACATATAAAGAAGAAAGAAAATATTGCCTGTGTGGATATTACTATATACCCTCACAGCTAGTATACATAGGCCAAGTGTTAGTGCATTGTATTGCAAGGTGCACTCCTATAAAGTGCACGATAACGTGTCACGCTATAGGCTGCACTCTTATAAAGCGCAAAGTGCATCATGCGTGGAGCGGTCTGGAATGGGTATTTTAGAGTGCATGGCCAAAGGGTCACTGCCCGGATAAGAGGTTTATAACATCTCATCCGTAGTGTGCACTCTCTAGAATGCTTCTTCCTGACCGATCCATCCATCTTCTACTACAACAATTCCAATCTTATGATTACTCTTATACTCTTTTTACTTCACCTGAAATATGCAGAGATCTTACCGACAATATGGTATTATTGAAGTGTCTGACCGATTATATGTGAAAGAAATATAATAGGGAAAATTCGACTTATTTATTATTCAGCAAGTAGTTTAGTTTGTACGTGAAACTAATTTCGAAGATTGACGAATAACAACTCTCAAAACGGGTAAAGTAACGAAATTGAAAGTAAAAAAAATATAAAGCCTATAGAATGTCCACATAAATAGCTTAAAGATATAACGAGAAAGAAAACTACTATAATTTAACCAAGTCACCTACAATCTAAACAATCAATTGAAAACTAATTACTATGTCAAACGACGATATTACGATAAAATAAAGATTTAAGCTTAATAACCGCAATATTATACCAATATACATACAGCTACTTACCCCTTGACGATGAATTATTTTTTAAATTAACCCACAAAATATGTGATGAGTACCTATCAAAACAATAGTAAAGATATAAAGTTATTATGAAAATTGACTGAAATGATCGTGCACGATTTTCAACGTATCAAATAAATTTTACGATTGAATTCAACATAAAATAGTCATCTTTCAACATTAATGTTCATTTGAACAAGGGGTTGGATGGTAGTTTCTTATACTTCACATTGAAAAAAAGTATTTTAGCTTTCAAGAACGTTTACTTTCATGTAAAAAAAAGGTATATTGATCAAAGAAAAATCAGGTTTAAAATATAAATATATTAGAACGTTGAGTATAGCAATTCAATATGACTTTAATGACTTAATAATTTGTTTCCACGATTACAACGGTAATTAAAATCCTTGTGAAAACTTTGACCACAAATGATAAGGCGTTGAATTTGCTCGAATAGATCAAACAAATCACATTCAAGCCCTGAAATACCTTAAATAACGTATTAATAGCACTATATCACCATTTTATATCTATTGGAGGAAATTTACAACATATACTTCTCACTATAAACATAATACTCCATTAATACCGATTGCAAAGAATCTAACAAATTATTTAAATAGAAGATAAGTAATATTGATGAAAGTCAAAATATAGTACCTGTTGGTAAGCATTTATTATTGCAAGGTAGTGGATTCGAATCTCTGGTCGAAGTAACTGGTGCTGCATTGAAAGTGGTAATGTATTACTTCTAAATTTAGCAGATCGCTAGCCAGTCTGCACAATAATTTGTATGGCCAATTTCTTTGGATTATGCCTCAACCTGAAGTGGGCATCTACTGCACATGACTTGCAGTCAATGCAGTTAAATCCATAAACCACAGTTAATTTGCAGTCAGTACAATCAACTAACTGTAAGTATAGTTAACTCGACTATACCGTAATTGAATGCTATTCCAACAGTACCTGTAAATTTAAGCATTATTAATTTTATAGTTTCCATAGATGGTTCTTTAATTAATAACAAGAACCTTGACTTCTATATTAGATTTCGTAATTTTTAGTCATTTACCATCATTAGGTATTTCCAACTATATATCTTTTATAGTGCGGCCCCTGCGGCTTATAAACTAAGTGAAAACTCCGGTGGGATGGTTCGCAACCTTTGTATCCTCACTTTAGCTTACAACAACCAAAATATTTAAAAGTTCCCACTTATAAGCTATACCTTTTGATATGCTGGAAAAACCACGTAACTTCTTGTTAAAATATATAGATACATAAAATTGAAAACGTATCATTTACACTTATAGTTAATTTACAAGCAACGTTTTATATGTACTTGTGAAATACCAATAGGGTATTATATTAAATATATTCGTACTAATTTAATGCCATAAATACAACTTTGTCTAAAATATTAATTGATTTTTCATACATTTATCCATATGCTACATGAACAGGAACATATACTATCAGGAATTTCGAAAAGCTTTTCAATCCATTATATATATAATATAAAAAAGTACCATTATTCCTATCTATGAAATACAATAATTAAATAAAGACCGTTGCCAAAAAACGAGACCCCAAATTAACTTTTCAAACAAAGCCTCAAGGTACCTTATAGTTTAAATACCCGTATTATTATACAGGCGTGTTGATTGTAGCCTTGGATGGGCCATGATATTCGGTCGTAACAGTTCCCATTCGACGCATATTTACGTTGAATATTTCACAACAGCCCTAAAAGAGTTAAAGGATCTATGAAAAAAATTCAGCCTGATCGAAAGCCCGCAACGATAGGGAAGATAAACTTTATAATTTATATAGCGAGCTACCATTTTTTTCATAGGATGAGAGCCTAATAAGTATAGAAATAAAGAAAAGAAAGTACTCTACTAATCGGGTTGTGTATCGAAAAATGTATTTTTTACTTAGTTTTAGTTACCTAAAGTGATATTGAGGGTCCCGTTTCACAGGAGAAGCGTCGATATAAATGATCACGATTAGAAATAAAGGCGGTTTCAAACAAAAGTTTATAATAAAGGTTTTTAAAACCTTCAAATGCAAAACAAAAATCAGAATTTATTTATACCATAAAATAGGTTTAAAAAGCCACGTTGGTATGAGTAACGAGGGACATAATTATTTCTTATAAGAGTTATTCTTTGAAATTACCGTTTTGCAGGCGGTGCACTAGGCTGACGACAGTTTTATAGCTAAGAAGAGTGGTCAGAAAAAAATAAAATGATGGTAAAACCTATTAGTGATGTTGTGATGGAATATGTAGCATGTGAAGTAATGGTGTTAAGAGCGACTAAACCTGATTTTTTTCCTTGAAGTTAGACACTATTAGAGTATACAGTGTATGCATCATACCGTTCTTAATAAAACCATTCGTAAACCCATACCACGAAAGATAATGTAAGATCGAAATATTATATTATATGTTTACCAGTAAAACATATTACATAATAAGGAATTCGAACGACGTTTCAACATTGGAGTTAACTTTATCTACTAGCAATTTATTGAATTTAAAAAGGTTATGCTTAACCTTCTACATTTTAAAGCTTATAATATGGTATTTGACTTCAATGTCGCCATAACTACCGCAAGTAACATTAATATTATTATTGAAAAGCTTCAATTATCTTATATTTAAGTCTTTATATACGTAGATTCCCATTGTAATTATAAGTACCATTGAAAGCTCGAAACTATAAGTAAAACATATTGAATAATAATTGTGATAACCTTTCAAAAAGCAAGAGAAGTATGGGAAACTAGAAGGTTTCGATAAAATGACATAAAAGAAAACCCTACAAAAATAATATCAAAAGTCATGTTTAATAAAACTTTGGATATATTTATTAAGACCAATATACTTATAATACATATCAAAACATCCTTCCCGAAACGTTTATGGAAGTCCCTCGTATTTATCAATGTTGTCATCAGACGTGTATACGATCCCTAAACATTACAAAAAAAAAAAACCTTAATTAGCTCCTGCCGAAACCAATACCAACGGAATCAAATTGATAATACATGCTTCTGATACACCTACAAAAGATACCCGGCGTTTACAAAAACAGCCAAGGATCCAGCCAAAGCGCCAAGCAACTAGTCCACTCCTAAATAAAAAGGACGCGGCGGCACATCGACCCCAACACTTCTGCGTTAAAGCTTTCCACAAAGCTGTCAACGTGTAACGAGGCGATGAAAAAAACCAATACATGTTCTGGACCTATGAATAAACTATCAACGACTTTATCATTCGTTTCAACGGACTTGGATACATTAAATAACGAGTTTTTACATTACGTGTCGCGGGTTACGTAGTAAAAAACATTGCATCCGGGAACTTGAGCTCCTATCCAAGGTATTATTCAATAGTTTTATCCTTTGATACAGTATTTTACCTTTGAAATAAACCTTTCCAAGTGTTTTTCTTAACGTATAACGAATTAACTCGTAAGGATATATGTATGCTATTTTCTATTACGTCGAATTATACTATTACTTCAATATAACTCGTTAGTATACCAGCCTTTTACACCGCATCAAATCCTCCTATCAAATTGGACTACTTTACTACGCT
This sequence comes from Anisogramma anomala, assembly GCA_038502455.1. Classification (NCBI taxonomy): domain Eukaryota; kingdom Fungi; phylum Ascomycota; class Sordariomycetes; order Diaporthales; family Gnomoniaceae; genus Anisogramma; species Anisogramma anomala. The sequence continues at coordinate 17,464,799 of JASMMZ010000005.1, forward strand.
CATATAAAACGCTATTTAGGTTATCGTAGCTAGATGAAATAGGACGTCGATTACTTTAACCTCAAAAGTCGTCTCGTTACTTATGTGGGGATTATAAAACGCCACTACTAACTACCTGATATACTGCTTTTTTTAATGAATCGCGCTCCAAAAAGCGATGGAGAAAACAGATTTACGGGTCGTTATTTCCTAAAGGTATTGAATGTGACATCGAAAGTTATTTCTTTCTATTCACAATTATTAAACGTATATAAATAAATATACTTATTGGAATAGTATTAAATACAGTGCAGTAGGTCAAATTTACTAACAGTAAAGTTGACTGTACTGAACTGCAAATTGAGTGTATTTCTTTGTAGAGACTTACCACATTGAGTGTAAGTCAAGTGCAGTACGCTGAACTTCACTCTAGACCACGGGCCAAGCAATTGACCACATAAATCACAATGCAGACTGGATAGCGGTCTGCCAAACCTAGAATAATACATTTACTATCTGACCACATAATACTACTATTAATTTGACCAATCGAATCGATAACGTTGTAACGTTTAAAGACTTACCAATACTGATTAGTGCTTATTAGGTTAAGCATAGATAAGCTAAGTAGAAGAAGAAGTTAATTTCCGGTTACACTTTATGTTAATAACGGCGGCTGGGATAAAGGAAAGATTTTTGCGAAAGGCTTTTATTAGTATTGAGTTAGTCCTTAACGGCAGGGAAATAGAGAAGACTTTTGAGTTGTGTTAGTCCTTGATAGTAATGTGGAAATAGGTGACGGTATTGCTATTAAAAATACCATTAAATCTTTATTAACCCTTTTTGATAACATTGAGATTTACTGTCAGAAGTCTTAAAGTTTAGTAAGTTGGCAAACGGCTAAATTAGTACTAATACGGATACTACTACTGTAAGAAGCATAACTAAGTCCCACGGCTGATAATGACAAATAACCTTTACCTTCCACCTACAACCTTTAATAAAAAACGACCTTCTACCTTACCCTTTACATCAAGTATTTACCTTTACTTTTTTTTTTTTTTTTACCTTTTACGTTATTTAAATCGTTAAGTTCGCTGTTTTGAGCGATAATACTAAGTCATGTTAAGAAGGCTACGTCGCACGACCTTACGCTAAGTCGTCAAGTCATTAAGTTCCCACGCGATTTCAAGTCAAAATACTAAGCCCTTACGCCTAAGATCACTAAGCCCCTCACCTTATACGCGCTAAATACCGTACCAAGTTCTATATAAGCCAAAGTATTAAAATTTTTACTGTAAGTGCCTACTTTGAAGCCATTACCGACCCCGAGAGGAAAGAAGCAATTAAAGTTCTCGGAACTACTTTTACTAAGTTTTATGATAACGACCTTGAGTAGTTAAATATCTATAAAAACTTAACGGAAAAACATTTTACCAATTTCGTCAGCTGTTATATTATTAAGTAGAATGGTAGCGAAAAACGTGACCGCGGTAACCGTGCTTTTAGTAAATACCGTGAATTTTTCGACGACTGGACTATTAATATGTGAAAGAAGATTCAGAACGCTGTTAAGTCCAAGTTAAAGGAAGAATTTGAATATCGAGGGATTTACGTATTAAAGAAGAGTTTTACTAGGTTGGTAGAGACTGTATTTAACCCGACCTAGCTTGGAAAATGCCCCTAAAATCCACGGCCTAAAGGAAAAGGCGTTGAGGAACCTTACCGCCTTTACACGCGATCTAGAGGACTTTCACTCTACCCTTATCTAAGTTAAGTCTCTTTACGCACGGGTGATAAGTATGTTAACTTGCTCGGCAGTTTATTAATACCATGTGATAGCGCGAAGTACGTCCTTAGCGGTGGAAGAGATCGTGAAGCAAGGGCCACTAACACGGTCAGAGGTATTTATGTTGGCGCTTTACACCAGTTAATTAAGCAAGATCGTTAGGCCTTCTAAAACCTTTAAATACCTATCGCCCCTTAGTAATTTAGTCTTCAAGCTCCTTAAGACACTTTTCTGTTCACGTTCACCTACACGTGAAAGCCTATTACAGGTTCTATTGTAAGACTTTACTCCTTAGGTAATGCGACTGATAATTACTTTTGACACTATGCCTTCAAAGTTCCAAGGTTTAAATTACCAGATAATATCATTTAAAGCTAGGATAACTATCTAGACCTTTCTCTAAAACTCAATAATATGGTTAATATTAATTACAAGTTGTTTACTGACTCTGTTAAGATCTGAAATGATGTAGAGAAGTATAACGGGAAGCTTTATAACCATTTCGACTTCAACATGATGCCCTTTTTGAATATTTTCAAATGAATAGAGGTTTTACCTTTATGTTTTTACTTACTATTCCACGAAATCCTTATAAGGTACCCAGGGACTATTACCTGACCTTTTTTACTGAAGCCACAACGTTTAGCGAGATTTACGATAGTATAAAGGGTTACTTCGAATACGACGTTTACTTCGCGTAATACTATATGGATTAGGCTATTATGTGGTGGATTATAATGATGGCAAAAAAAAAAAAAAGGACGAAATTCTAATGGATATTTTTAAATAGATGTTTGACAAGTTTATGTTATATTAGAAAGTAATAGGGAAAGCTCACGTTGGCGAAGCTACAATTCGCGAGCAGATATAGGTAGCAGTTATGGGCGTTAGCTAGTTCCAATATATTTTACCACGCCTAGATACTACCTTCGAAGGTTTTTTTAGCCAGTTTCGTTCCTCTCTTGCCACCGTACTGGAACGTATACCAAACTCTCTTGATATGTATTTGAAAGTTGGTAAATTTATTAACGTGGATAAAGAAGAACTTGCAGTGATTAATTACGTTGACAGTAAGTATGGGCATCTATAATGCCTAAGATCTGGCCTATCGACTTCGGCTTTAAATTATAGGTAATAACTACGTTAGCGCTAATAAGATTTAGCTTTAAGCGGATCTGTTAACAGTTAGAATTATCGTCGTAATAGTGGTAAGAGATATTATATTTGTAGCAAGTTGAGATGTTAGTTAACTTGGTACCCCTTTGTTCAGCGTAATAATATAAAGGCAGTATATTATGCCTAATACTAAATTGCCTTTAAATAGGATTATTTGGATTAAATCGCAGATTTTAAAGGCGACGAGCTAATTAACGCCGTTAACGCCCCTAAGCAAATTAAGTAGAACGAAGATATTGCTTTAGGTACGGCTTAGTAACTAGCCGATTACGTTTTCCTATACTGTTTGGGTGGTTAAGACCCCTAACTTTGCCTTAATTAAGCCCTTGATACTTCTTATACCTTTAACCTTCGCGATTATTACACGGACTATACGTTTTAAGGTATTATGTCAGATATAGGGGCAATAAGATACTTAATGGGAAGCTATTCGTAATATGTGGTATTACATAGGGAAAGCATTGTAGCTATTAAAATCAATCGTTATGATACTAATAAGACTAAAGTTAATTTTGGCTTGGGATAATAACTATTGTTATTGGAGATAAATGTAGTTTAAACTACTATAAGTGTAATTACATTTTATATATTTAAGTCTCCTACCGCTTTTTTACTTTGTTTGAAAGATATGAAAACCTTCGACGTTAATATTAACGTCAACGTAGATGAATTAGTGAAAAACGGCCAAAGGTTTTTATTTGTTTTCAAGAAGGGGCATTTATAATTTTATCTTTAAGACCCTGAAGTTGTAGTGTCAAACCTGACAAAGCCAGAGATTTGTTAATCCTAACAGCGCTTTAACTATTTAATCGCTAATAGGCTTTATAAAGTTTTAAAGTTCATAGGGTATCAAAATATAAAATACATTGCTTTGAAAGTCAATAAAAAACTATATTACCATTGTCAAACGTATATTTAAACCCCCTAGATGATTTAAATTTATATTGAAAAAGAATAAGGATTTTATCTACGAGATTTTTTTGATATATTTTACTTAGATAATAAGCGTATCTTTTACGTCCTTGATTTCGTAACTTCGTCTTACGTGGCTGAATTTTCAAATTTCATTTCGATAAAGGATACGTGGGAAGCGTTAAGAATTTTATAGATTAATACGTACCTAAACTCACTTGACGTTGTTATTTACGATTTCGGTATAAACTTTTCTGCGGTAAAGTTTCAGGAAAATACTAAGATAATCAGTATTTAGTGTAAACAGGTACTTGTGAAAACCTATTGGAGTATTAGAAAGGTTAAAAGGGTATATACTTTATTCTATCGAACGTATAATATCCTTACGTTAGAAATTAGAAGTTTTACGGATTTGAAGGCACGTTTCCAAATGGTAATTAAAGGTCTAAACGATATTGTGGGCTTTAATGGCTTAATATCAATGCTGTTTGTCTTTGGAGCGTATTTACGTTTGATAAGTAAATCTCTGTTTTCGGTAAGTACTTAGAAACGTATTATGGTTTATGGTAATATTTTGAAGGAATTACGAATAAAATTGGTATTCGGTTAGGTTAATAAAGCTTTTAATATTAGAAACTAAATTTTAATAATTGATGTATTTGCTTTTCCGTTATAAAGTGAAGTTCTTGTATTACGGGAGCCGGGTAAGTGGAAGGGTCCGTATAATATATTAAGTATCGTAAATTCCGAAGTAATTATCGTGATTGTGAACGGCCTTATACCTTTCCAAATTACTTAAGTGAAGCCCTATATTAGGGCTATTAAAAATCAAGAACTTCAAGCTTTTTAAGCTAAGCGACCAAGCTAATGCGAACCTTCTTTACCTATTATCGATAAGCTGATAAAACGTCGCCGGCATAGACAACCTGTAAAGAAAGAAACCTGTTAAGAAGAGAAAATATATATCGGGTCGTATATATAATATTGTTTGGGTAAGTAGGAAAGGGAAGGATAACGAAGACTTGATACTGAGGTTTCAGGTATAAAGGATTATTAAGACCTTCGGTGAGCATTTTAAGGAAAGAGACAATATCTAAATTAACGGTTTATTTACTTATAGGGTTGTATAATTCGTTTCGAAGACCGATTTTAACCTTTAAAACCCAAATATTACGATTTTGAAGTCAAGAATTATCCATGAGTTTAAAGGTAAGATTACGGGGCAGCCGTACGAAAAATTAAGTTTAATCGCTTGAGGATATGGTGATGAAGTCAAATACTTTATCTTTATATAGTCGCTAATGATTTAAAATATTATATAATGTTTGGTGGTCGTTTTAATAATAAGTTTATGTTGAATAGCCAAAATATACCGTAAACCTTTACGTAATTAGTAACAGATTTATAACAAATCGTATTACTGGAATTGTCATAAAAACTTCGTGTTATTTACCCTTTAGGTACGGTAATACGTTGTATCAAGTTACTATACAGATTGGTTAAAGCAATCGTTTACTGATTTTCAACTTATTATACGTACTTAAGATGATGGTTCCCGATAAAGTCTCTAATATACGATCCGTATTTGCTGGTAATGTAAAAGAGGGACTTCGTCATAGTAGATATGTAAACTAATGATACCATTTTCGTCGAAATAGCTAGCTTTGTAGTACTGGAATAGCAAGCGATTAAAGACTTTAAGTTCTGTAATTGTAAGTCGGTGACGTCGTTAATGGAAGGCAGTTAACTTGACTTTGATAGGTCGTTAATTCGTATGTTTAGTGTTGATGCCGGCCTTAGCTCTCGCCAGAAAGCCTAAAGCGCGTTATTTTAGCTACAATTGACAAGATTAATAAGGTTAAAAATTAACGGTATTTCAAAAAACGTGTTCGGGATAGCTATATTATTACCCTATATCAACCGAAAGCCTTTTACAACCTTTCTATATTATCATAAGTATAAAAGCTAACGGATAAGAACTTTGACCGGTTGAATAAAAGGTTCCAGTGGTAAACATAGAATTTGAACCGCGGAATTAATACGGTCCTAATCAATTTGTCAAAGGCTAAGTTAATAATCTTTACAGACGGCTTTTTTATAGATAACACCAACTTGTTTTTATAAATAGGCTTTTTGATAACCCTTGTTAACGAAAATAAATAGGAAGATTCGTTTAGTATTATTGGAAGTCTAATTTACTAAGCCTCCGTTAAATGTAGAAGGATTATACTAAGTGTGCTGGTATCGGAGGCTAAGGTATAATGGAGGGCTTTAATATAGTTATGTCATTGCAAAAGACCTCCAACCTGATTATTAAGCAGTTAAAGATTCCTCCTATCCTAGTGATAATTTATACCGATTTAAGGAGCCTTTTCGAATGCTTTTCAAAACTTGTAACCACCAGCGAAAACCGCCTAATAATCGATGTAATGGCACTCCATAAAGCTTATAAAAGGAGGGAGATTAAGGAGTTTAGATAAATCGATGGCAAAGACAATCCCGTGGATGTTATAACGAAGGTAACGCCGAATAAAGCCCTGGAAATGTTTGTAGATAGCAATAGGCTAACTATACGTATCGAGGGTTACGTTAATAGGCCAACTGGAAAGCCCAGATCACGTAACAGCAGATAGAAATATGTTGGCAGATTAGAAGATTGCTAGGGAATTGACGATGCGGACCTGTTAAATTAGTACGGTTAAAGTGGAAAAACGGAGACTTATAAAAGTTCATGGCGAAAGAACTTTTTATGGGAGTTAATAAACTTGGACCTCGGAGTAACGGAGCAATTACAATTAAATGGGGTTAATTTGTATATAATTTGGTGCAATTCAGTATAAAATTCAAATAGAATTAACAGGGATCTAGTCAGTTAATAAGAAAGCAATTTAGTGGTAATCGGAAAAAATTAATCAGCTACATTGGCGTACGCGTACAAACTAAAAAGCCGCCAGTGTTAAAATAGTACTACATTCAGTATAGTAGGTCAAATTTACTTATAGTATAGTTGACTGTACTGAACTGCAAATTAAGTGTATTACTTTGTAGAGACTTATCACATTGGGTGTAAGTCGAGTTCAATACACTGCACTTCACTCTAAGGTACGGGTCAAACAATTAGCCATATAAATTACAGTGCAGACCAGCTAGTAGTCTGCTAAACCTAAAACAATACATCCACTATCTAACCACGCAATACTACTGTTACTTAGATCAATCGAATCGACAACATTGCAACGTCTAAATACCTACCAACAATACTAACTATTAAATATGCACGAAGAGTTTTTATAAGGTTCGTTATCTGTTGTGGTAAAGTTATTTTTGAAAATATTTTTGTTAAACAATAATAATAATGGTTTTCTTTCTTTTCAAAAGAATCTTTTCTACATTATACTAATCTTAATATACCTACGTAATTCAAAGGGGTTTAAATATTATTTACTTCCCTCGTTAAAAATTTCAATAGAGGTTTTCAAAGTAATTAAAGACGAAATCACTATTTAAAACAGGTTTATGTAAGTTAACGCCTATCCGTTAATAAATGGATAGAAAGTTTATATAAGCTTTACAACTTGAATCGTTTTATTTTCAAAATCTGTTAAGTCTTTTGATTTATTTGATAATAACCTTTGGACGAAAACAATATATGAATGATACAAATTTCAATGTAACGGTAATAGTTGCTCAAAATAGTACGTTAATTACCAATATATCAATTTTCACCGTTACCTTAAGTAGGTTATTTTGGGAAGAAATTACATTTCAGAACCATGTAAATCGTCAGCTTTGTTGGTAGGGCTTCAGACGTTGCAAAATCGTCGATTCGAATGGTTTAAGTAACAGTAGTATTGCAATAGTCTAGTGGTGGATGTATTATTATAGGTTTAGCAGACTGCTGGCCTGTATACACAGTAATTTGTATGGTAAATTGATTAGACGGCACTCTGGTATAAAATGAGCGTATACTTTAATCAATTTTCAGTTAATATGATAAAAGCAATAACAATACACTCAAGTTACAGTTAGTATAATAAACTTCATCATAAGTAAAGTTAATTTACTGTAAAGTAATTATTACTATTTGAACACTGGCGGCCTTCTTTTATACGCGTACTCGAATATAGTCGATGGATCTTTTTCTGGTTACCACAAAATTATACCCTTGTTAATTGGCCAGACCCCTACCAGGTTCAAAGCTAAATTGACTTGAATTACCTTCATTTTCCCCACTATTCCGAATCCCGACTTCATTAACTCCCACAAACAAGTTTTTCGACACAAAATTATTCAAATCTTCAATTCAGCCATGCTAATTAATAAGATTGTTAACTTTGGTACACTGATAACTTTCCAATGTGTCAAAATATCTTTACTTCCCTCTTTACTCGTATTATGTAATTTGTTTTGGTATAACTTTATCTTATTTACCCTGATAATTCATTATATGGTTTAAGTAGGTTTTCCCAAAATTAGTAGAGTATTAGATATAATATATCGTTCGCTATTTATGAAGTTTATCCTAAGGATGATAAATGAATTAATAGCCGGACTTACCATAAATTCAATCTTTTTTACTATTATTACGACGATAATCATTTCGGTTAACAGGTCTACTTAAGTATTACCATTGTTACTAACGCTAATATAGTTACAACTCTCAATTAGAACACCTTAGGCCAGAATTCTAAGGCTTTCTGTCCTTACGATTGATATAATATATCATCGCATGGTTCTATTCATCTCAATCGCAAAAATCATCAACTTAGGAATACATGCCGACTGAATTCGGCGTATGGGCTATCACAGTCGCAAACGAGAACCATAACTAGCTAAAACCCTCCTTACAAATGGAATCTGGACGTTATAAAGCGTATTCGAATTTGTGGACGCCTATAACTGCTATCTGTACTTACTCGCAAAACATGGCTTTGCTAACATAGACTTTCCTCATTAATTGTTAGCATAACATCGACTTATAGGGTATTCAATTAAAAACATCCATCAATATTTCCATCACTTCCTTCTTATCTATCATGGTTGTTTACCTTATTGTAATCCAATCTGTATAATATTACGCAAAGTAGAAGTCGTGCTGGAAGTAGCTCTTTATACTGTCGTAAATATCTCGAAAGATTCCTACTCTCGTCAGAGAAATCAGGTAATAGTCTTTGGTATGGCCTATAAATATTTCACGAAATAATAAGTGAAAACTAGAAAAAAAGACCTCTATCCACTTGCAAATATTCAGAAACAGAATCATTTTCGCATTAAAAAGATTATAAAGCTTCTATTTATTCTTTTTTACGTTATTCCAAATCTTTGCGAAGTCCATAAAAAACTTGTAGTTAACATTAACTATCTTAACAGGTCTAACGGAAAGGTCGCAATAATTATTCCAATACTCGATTATATTTCCTGCAGTCAATTCAAGCCTTGAATCCTTCGAGTTACTGTAACAAGGGTAGTTACCAGTCGCCTGGCCTGAAAGATAAAGTCCTATAGTAGTATCTATGGTAGGTTTGCTTTTGTAAGCGTGCCTGCTCTAGGAAGCTTCATATTAAAAAACTTGGCTATTCTATGAGAAAAATTAAAGGGAAAAGGAGACTTCGCCGTAGAAAATATCTTAATGGACTTCAAGATCTTATTTAATTAACCGGATAACGCTAACGTCAATTCCTTTTACCGTGTTGACTGCTGCTGCTTCATGCTTTCTGTCGCTACTAAAATCGTACTCCCCATTATAACCCGAAGATGCTAGGCTTCCAAGCAAATCAACAGGTTCCTCCTCGTCGGCGTATGAAAAATTAGTGCTAGATGGGAAATTAAAGGCTCAATTAAGTCGGGGATTAAAAGGAGATCCCCTAATACATATATAAGAGTGTTAAAAGTTTTTCACACCCTTTCTTGAAGCCCTTAAATCTTAAAGGAATTTCTCAAATTAAACCAACTCAAAGAAAATCTCTGCCAATCCTTTTAAAGTTTTATCTGGTATGTAAATCCCACGCCTGATAATCTCTGCTTTCAGTTTAATCTTGATGGTCCATTAGATCGTACACCATAAATCAATACTCAAGTGGATTAAAAACTCACAAAAATTTTGAAAGATACGTTGGCCACGGCTAAAGTCTTTGCCAACATCCGTGTCGAGAAGATACGAACCAACGTAATTAATCAGGTGCTCTTTAGTTGAAAACTTTTTAACATCCTTACACCAAATATCTTTATTATAATTATTAAGAAAACAAGTTCGAGAGCCTTAATTACTTCCTTTTAGCAGGGTCGATAATATCGTCGATTCTAGTGTTTATGGTAGCCATCTTGACATTTTGAATAGTATTAGACTTAGTATTTTAGCTTATTTGAAAGCGTAGGGATTTGGCGGGTCAGAGTAAAGTTGTTTGACGTATATTTCTAACGCGAATTGGCGATTTCGCTCAATAAAGTGATTTTAATATTTAATGTGGCGTAAAGAAACCGAAAAAGTGAATTAAAGGGAAAACTTAATGTTAAAGGCAAAGTTTGGTATAAAGATTAAAGTTGGATATCGTTTATTATTAGTGGTTAAATAATGTAGGGTTGTTTTTGAAATATCAATACCTGCAATATTAATACCCTGAGAAGTACTAACTTGGTCATTTATCAATTTAACGATCTTTAAGTTTTCCAAAGGTTGATTTCAATGCTTTCAAAAGGGATCAATAAAAATTTCTTAGTGTTTTCAATAGCGAAACCGTCGCAATCCCTAAATTACCGTTTTGGACTGTTGTAATTAAGAAATCTTTTCTACTTACTGCTGTTTTAGACTAGCGCAATACGTAAGGGCCTTTCACAAAAGTCTTTCCTTTACCCTGGTCTTACCCAAAACGTAACAACTGTAAAGTAGCCTCTTTTCTATTTAGAAAATATGTACTTAAATTAATAAGTACTGATAAATGTTAGTAGAGCTTTAGACATTGCAACGTTGTTTATTCTATTGGTCCATATAAAAGTAGTATTACAATGATCAAGTGGCGAATATATTATCCTAGGTTTTGTAAACTGCTAGCTGGTCTGCACAGTAATTTTTTTTAGCTAAGTGTTTAGCCGGTACCCTAGGGTAAAGTCAGCGCATACTGTAATTAACTTGCATTCAATACAGTAGACCCCAAAAACAGTACACTCAACTTGCATTTAGTATAGTCAACTTTACTACAAGTAAAGTTAACTTACTACACTGCAATTACTACTATTCCAACAGAATTAATATTTTAATTATCACAACCTTTTTCTCTAGACGTACGTTAACAGTCCAAAGGCTTTTAAACAAAGCACTAGTAAATACTAATACGGAGGATCAGCACGGAGATGCTGTCTGGGCTAGTACTCACTAGTACAAAGAAACTATTATTTACTATTATACACTAGTATTGACCATTATAGGATCTCAATTTTTGATATATATCTCTATGAGGATATACCTAATCATATATTAAGTCCTTTATATAGATTTTAGAATACTTCAATCTATCTGCCTATACGATATATTCTTGTTTAGTATCTTCAAAAAACGTATTGTTAGTTTCCATTTCGATAATTATAAAGCCTTTTAGATTTGTCGTTAAAATCAATCAATAGTGATCAAAGGTAATTTTAGTTGTGTGTGGGAGTTTCTATAGTGCTTTTGGGACGGTTCGAATTAATATACACTAGCCTTTGTAACACAGTCAAGTAATTTGAGATTATGCAGTATTGTTTTAGATATGTAATACTTTCGGAGCTTTATAAATAGGGACGCTTAAATGCGTCGTTTTAGTTGCTTTTCTTATTACGTGTTAGTTTATATAATATTCCGGAATTTAAAACGTAGGTTATAGGGAGCGTATAAGGAAATAGTCAGTATTAGGATTAAATAGTGGTTAAACCATTATAAAGTAGGCGATTAGGTTATAATATTCTTTTTTTTTTACGTTATCATACTCTTTACTATAAAGTGACTCTTTTTATTTAGATTTACATTCATTTTTCTATACAAACGAATTTAAGGAAAAAGATTTCATAATCGTCGTAAATCGTTGAATTAAACATTTTACATCGAAAAACGTTTAATTTAATTTATATAGTGACTTATTTCCAGTTTAACATTTGACAAAGTTTACTTGGATTTATAATAATGCTTTTTCAACGAATTTTTATATTGAACTCGCGGTTAGCTACCTTCATTTAGGTGGTTTAAGAGTACAAAATAAAGGTTTTAAGGTGTTTTATGGTTTTTAAACTAAGTAAACACCTATGTCGATATGGTTTTGGTTTTATTAACCTAAGTTTTTCGTTCAGCTAAGTTATCGAATGGTGTATCAAGGTAATTGGAAAGTGTATAAGTATTATCGGATGGGCGTATATGTCTTTATAGAAGTAGAATAGTTATTTTCATTCGATAGATGGTGTTTCAAAAGCTTTCTCATCCATTTTTTACTTTTTTCACTTTTGTATCATTGTTTAATAAGAGGAATTAGTGCCTTTGGACAAGTTTATAAATTGTAGTTATGATAATATATCTCCGTAGTAAGCATAGTCACTACGCTGCAAAATGCACTCTTACAGAGTACACGATAACGTGTTACGCTGCAAGATATACTATTGTAGAGTACATACTAATATGCTAATCTGCAAGGTCCACTCTTACAGAGTTTATGATAGCATTTCACACTCCAGAAGGTACTTTGACAGATTTCATGGTAAAGTGACACGCTCTGGATAAGAGCTTATAAGCTTTTAACTAAGGTGTATATTCTCCAGATGCCTCTTCTCCCTTCTATAAATCTAGCATCAATACTATTCAATCTTCTACTTTTTTTTACGATAACTTATAAGACAAAGAGATATTACGGACATATTTATATTGTAACACCTAATTCCGTCGATCTTTAAAGGCTAGTTTACTTTTTTTTCATTTTTAAAAACGGGACCTCAAAAGGTAACCGTGATTTTCAAACGCCTGTTTCTTGCGGACCTGTTTTTTTTTGATGAATACCTTAATATATTGCATTTGGAATTTGATAGAAGTCATGTGGTTATAACTTTTATCAAGATGTTTTCTCGTCAAATTGTAGTTTGTAACGACCTCTAATTTGTATAAACTTTATAGTAAGTACTAGATACAAGGAGTATGAAATAAGTTGATACAGATTAAATATAACATTCATTGCTCTTATGGTTATTAACAAAATTGATTTCTTTGAGTTTTTTTATTTAATGTTTTGACAAGTACGGTATATGTATTCAAGTAGTTTATTATATTGTTCGAACTTATTGATATTCTCATCTATCTTTACCAGTATCTGCCCGTATCTGTAACGATTCATTCTAGTTTTAGTCCGTTATCAATTAAAATCAAAAGTCGTATCTATATCGCATAGAATTTAATTACAAAACTTGACATGAACATTTATTTCATAATTTATGAATATATGTTTATAACTTGTCAGGAAAAAGGTTTATATAAACTTAACGGTTGAAAAAGACGTTGTAAAGTCGATTACTTAAAAGATAGGTAATTCGTAAAGGCAAATAATAGCGATGATAACTTCATAATAAAAATTAATATCATTTTGTAAGTGGAATTTCAATCGTTAAAGGGTTTGCAAGTGTAATTGGCATTCGTGGTAAAACTTCCTTTTTAGCTTTTAAATCTTTCCTTTTTATATTAACATAGCACGTTATGCAGAAAAGCCGTACGAGGGGTTTCGTAGTCGGATACTCTAACCGTCAGTATAATATACGAAGTTCTAGTTATATTAAGTAAGCGGTTTCAATTGTTCGTATTTCAAGGAATGATCAAAGATATTTCAATTTTAATTTGAGCTGTATAAATACTTTGTTGAAAAAATAACAAATGAATCCATCGTATTTCTTATCATAATACCTAATTTTTTTATATTTTCAACAAAAGTAGCAATAATATTTTGAAGTACATTTTGTAAAATTTGACCGGTTCAAATCGTATATTTTATATTATCATTTCAAGTATCAACGTTTTACTTTTGTCCAATGAAAATTCGCCGTGTTATTTTTATCCGGTCGAATTAAAATTTAGAAAAACGTATCGCGAAAACGTCGAATTAATGATTTTCGGCGGTCAAATTCTCTGCTATATCGATATCTGGTATAATATCTTGAAATAGTTAACCATACCGATCAAATAATGCAAATTACAACGTTATAAAGAATTTAAACACGCCGTTATCTTCATTTAAATCGGCGTTAAATAAAAGTAAAGTATTTTTAAGCTTGTTGGTAGGGCTTTAGATATTGCAAAGTTCTCGATTCGAATAGGTCGAAGTAACAATATTATTGTATGATCAAGTGGTGGATGTATTGTTCTAGGTTTGACAGAGTGCTAACCGGTCTGCATACTAATTTGTACTAATAGTTGCTTGGCCCATACCCTAGTAAGAAGTGGGCGCATACTGTACCTAAACTTATAGTAGATCTATAAAACAATACACTCAACTTAAAGTTAATATAGTTAACTTTATTATAAGTAAAATTCACTTACTATACCGCAATTACTACTATTTCAACACTGACGGCTTTTTGTTTTATGTGCGTATGCTAGTGTAGCCAACCAATTTTTTTGGGTTACCATTGAATTACCTCCTTATCAATTGGCCAGACCTATACCAATTTCACAGCTAAATTAACCCCATTTCCCCCAAGATTTCAAATTCCGACTTTACTAATTTTTACGACAAATTGTTTCGCCACAGACTAATATAAACTTCTAACTTAACCGTATCAACTAAATCAGTCTCTAGCTTTAATTCTCTAGCGGTTTTCCAGTCTATTAAGGCATTACTATTCGCCGACACGTGATTCTACTTTTTCTGGTAGCCTATTAACGTAAACCTCAATGCATATAGTTAAAATATTGATATTTATAAATTTTCAACGACTTTATTTAATAAAGATTTCGTAATAATATCGGGAGAATTATTCTTGCCATTAATCTATGAGAATTACTCAATATTTTTACTCATATAGGCTATACAGAATATCATTACATCGATTGTTGGTATAGATTACTACCGGGATAGGAGGAATATTTAACGGCTTGGTAACAATATTAAGGTTTTTTTTATATCGTTATGACTATATCGAAATCGGCTATTACATCGTAGACTTTTAAAGCTAATACGCTTTGGGTAATTCTTTTACATTTAAAAAGGGTTCAATAAATCAGGCTTCCAGTGATGTTAAACTGTTTTTTTATACATATTTTCATTGACACGCGTTATAAAGAATCTGATTCGTGATGGCAAGTTTGTGTTAATTTCAAAGAGATCGCTTGTAAAAATTATCAACGTGGCCTTCGATAGGTTAATTGAGACTATATTGATCCCTCGGTTTCGGTTCATTATTTTCCACTACAACTTTCTATTTCGTTGGTTAAAGTCTTTATGCGTTGAGTTTTGTATTTGTGCCATAATCTATAAATTTTAGGAGGCGTATAATTGGTTTGAAGTAGCTATGTAATTGCTACAAAAGCGTTATTTTACATACCTGTAATCTTTTACCTTGAAACTTTTGTTAATGTTAACCAAGTTAACATTTTAATATTATATGTGCGGATTAATGATTCGTTAAAGTTAAAGTATTCACTTTTCGTCAGAGTTGTAACCAGCTTGTAGTTCCAGAACTTTGAATTCTCAATAGTCTTTTATTCTAATGCTATAAAACTAGTAGTTCCAACAAAAATTGTATCGTTAGTTTGTATACCTATTAGGACGAATTCTTTATCTCATATAATTAATAAGCGCAAGTTGCAAGTTAAAATTTTCATGCCTAGCTTTGATTTGAAATGCGATTGATAGGTGAAGAATTAATAAACATTTACTTTAGCCAGACCATAAAGTAGTTTGATATATTATATAACTGTCTTCACAAACTATTCATTTCGGAGTGTTTACGGTAGTTTTAATAAAACGATTTTTTGTAAATAAATTTATTGATTGCGTATATGTTTAAGTCATATCACAGTTATAAAGAGTGAACTTCTATTTGGTTTTAGCTAATCAACTTGTTGTTGAAGAGGCTATTAACCGTTAGCTTATCCTTTGAATCGTTAGCGATTATATAAAGATTTAAGTTTTGACTTCATTACCGTTTCCTTAAGCGATTAGGCGAGGCTTTTCGTACGGTTGCCCCATGGTTTTGTTTTTAACTTTGTATAAAATCATGATCCCAGAATCGTAATATTTGGGTTTTGAAGGTTAAAGTCGCGCTTGGTTACAAATTATATAACTCTTGGAATAAGGAATTTTGTTGGTAAGGCTTTAACTATTGCAACGTTATCGATTCGATTGGTCGAAGTAACAGTAATATTGTGTGGTCAAGGGGTGAATGTATTGTTTTAGGTTTGGCAGACCCTTAGCCGGTCTATACAGTAATTAATATAGCCAATTTCTTGTTCCGTGCGCTAGTGTGAAGTAAGCGTATACTATACTTGATTTGCAGTTAATACAGTAGACCCACAAAACAATACACTTTACTTGTAATCAGTGTAGTCAACTTTACTGTAAGTAAATTTTACCTACTTTACTGCAATTACTACTTATTCCAATACTGGCGGCTTTTTAGTTTGTGCACGCACGCCAATGTGGTTAACTAATCTCTTCCAGTAGCCGTTAAACTGCAACCTTATCAACTAGCCAGACTCCTGTCAATTCCAGTTTACTTCCATCCCAAATTACACCCAATTACATGCAAATTGACCCCAATTATCGTCAAATACCCTACGGCTCCGAAGTTCGACTTTATTGATTCCTATAAAAAGTTTTTCTACTATAAATTTGTACAAGCCTTTAATTAAGCCGTAATAGTTAAATAAGTTGCTATCGTTATTCTCCTAACAGTTTTTTTAGTTTACAAGCATATTCCTAACTGCCACGTAACTTGTTTTTGCCGGTAAATTCATTAACGTAGTCCCAGGTACGTATAATTAGCATATTACTATCTAAAAATCTCTTTAAGGCTCTGTTTAGTAACGCTTTCATTATGGTATTAACGGGGTTATCCTTTCTATCGATTTACCGGAACTCCTTGATCTCCATAACTTTGTATGCTTCATGTAGTACGATTTAGTCTATTATTAGGCGTTTTTCGCTTGTTATTCCGAGCTTCAAAATATATTTAAATAGGTTCTTTAAGTGGGTACAAATTACCACCGGGATAGGAGGAATTCTCAACTACTTGGTAATAACTTTAAGTGTTTCCCAAAATGTTATACCTATATTATAGCTTACTATTATATAGTAAACCTCTAAACCTAAAACTCTTCGTATAATACTCTTATATTTAATAAAAGTCTAGTGGATTAGGTTACCGGTAACGATAAATTGGTGTTTCTGTTTATGTTTTTAACGATAGTTTTTAGAAAGCCGATTTATAAAGATAGGTCAATGTTATTTGTACACAACACATCCGTAAAGATGATCAGCTTGGTCTTCAATATGTTAATCGAAACTATATTAATCCCTCGGTCTAAGTTCTGTATTCGTTACCTGAGCCTCTTATTTAGCCGGTTAAAGTCGTTATTCATTAGGTTTTGTATTTTTATCGTAATAGATAAATCGTGAAAGACTTCTGGTTAATATAACATAGTAATGTAACTTATACGACTACGTTATTTCAGATACTGTTAAGGCTTGGTCGTATTGATTTTGTCGGTTATAATTAAGTAGACGCCTTAACCTTTTTTTACGAAAGCTAAGGTCAGCGTTAACACCAAGTATACGGATGAACTATTTGTTAAAGTCAAATTGATTACCCTGCATCAACGTTGTAACCGGCGTACAATTCTAAAACTTAAAGTCCTTAATTACCCGCTATTCTGATATTATAAAGCCAGCCTTTTCAATGAAAAGGGTATCGTTAATTTATATACCTATTACGCTAAAGTTCTTCCCTTACGTTACCAGTAGGTACGGGTTATATATTAATGACTTTATACCTGGCCATAATTTCAAATTCAATTAATAAGTTAGGAACTAATGGATTCCTACTTTTAACAGCTCGTATAAAGGATTAATACATTGTATTACCATTCCTCAAGAGTAAATAGCACTTAATATCTATGATGATTCTAACAGTATAATCCATTATAAATTTATTATAAATTACGTATAACATTGCGTTTCATTTCGGCTATTAAACGTAAACTTATCTTTAGTTTTAGGTAGCAAACTTATTGCTAAAGTTACCATCAAATGTTAGCTAATCTTCTGAATTCTTGGTCATTGTGTAAGGATCTTGTCTTTACCTTTATCACTGTATCTTTAAGCGATTAAGTGTAATTTATTGTTCGGCCAGCCCGTAGTCTTACCTTTAACCACGTGGATAATCCTCGACTTCAAGATCATAATATTTAAATCTTAAAGTTTTAAGTCAGCTTTCGGTGCGAATTATACAACCCTTTGAGTTAAGGGGCCGTTAATCTCAACTCTATCGCTTTTTTTCAAAGGTTGTAGGGCTTTCCATTCTACTTTTTTATATTGTTCTGAATCTTAGCGAAATCCGTAAACAGATTTTAATTCATGTTAACCATTTTAACAGATCTTAGACAAAGGTCGCGATAATCTTCATAATCTTTGTTAATGTTTTCTTATAGTTTAAGCTTAAAATCCTTTAAACCGCGATGTTAAGAGTAATTACCCGTCGCCTAAACTAAGGGGTAAGACCCTATAATAGAACTTTTAATAGGCTTACGTGTATAAGTAAACTTGATATGTATATGTTTTTAAGGGTTTTGCCGAATATTATTAACGACCTGGGGCGTAATAAGTATTTGAAAGTTTTGAATGGCTTAACGATCCTATTAAATTAACTGGTGAAAGCGCTAATATCAATTCCTTTAGCCGTATTAACGGCTGCTACTTTATGTTCACTGCCGCCGCTAAGAATATACTCCGCATTATGATGTAAACATACTAGACTACCGAGTAAGTTAACAGGTTCCTTATCATTAGCGCATAAAAATGTTTAATTTATCCAAAGATAAAGGGACAATACTTTAAAACACGTGTAGAGGCGTTAAGGTTCCTTAATGCTCTTTATTTTTAGATATAGGTCTTAAGGGTACTCCTGAAATTGAGCCAGGTTAAAAAAGATTTTTGTCAACTTATTAAAGTTATTTTCTGACATGTAAATCCCTCGTCGCTTAAGTTTTGCTTTTAATTAAGATTTAATATCTTTTTCAATCTTTTTCGATATATTAATTATGTAGTTATTAAAGAACTTACAATATTTACGGAAAGAGCGGTTGTCGTAGTCAAGTTTTTCGCCGCCGTTTTACTCAACGAAAAAGTAGCTCATGAAGTTAACCAAGTACCGTTCGATTAAATCTTCGTCGTTATTTAGGCCCTAAAATATTCATCGTACTGCTTTAAAAAGAGGGATCCAAAGGTATCAATTTCTTTCTAGAAATTTGAAGTAGGTGTTATCCTAGGGTTTTAACTTATGTAGGGATCAATGGATGAAGAACTTGGTGTTTTGGTGTAAAGTCGCGTAGAAATTTGGTAACTTGATATTAGGTCACGCGACGTAACTTTTTCGACGCAACTTGGTAATTCTTAGTGTTTTCGCTTAAAACATCGATCCTAACAATTGAATTGGCGTAGGAGGAGTAAAAAGAGTGAAGTAGAGAGAGAAAATTTGGTGTTAATTGTAAGGTCAGAGGTTGGTTATCATTGGTAAAGGTCGGAGGCTAAAAGTTGTAGACTATAAAACTTAGTTGTCTTTGCAGTAGTAGCACCCGCAATAGTACAGATTTAGATGTTTACCAACTCATTGCTTAAGACTTTTAACGGTTAATCTTAACGCTTTTTAAGAAAAATCCGTAAATATTTTTTGTTGTTTTTGATAATGGTACCGTTGTTACCTTTAAACTACTGAAAAGATTAGCGCAGCCTAACGTTCTTTTTTACTTACTTCCGTAGAGACTAACACAATAGTAAAGGCCCTTCGTTAAAATATTTCCTTTACTCTATCCGCCGTTATTAACGTAGAGAGTAACCATAAAGTAGTTTCTTCTTCTACTTGGCTTAGATTTGCTTAACCTAATTAGTACTGATCAGTGTTGGTAGGGTTTTAGACATTGAAACTTTGTTGATTGAATTAGTCTAAGTAACACTATTATTGCATGGTTAAGTGGTTGATATCTTATTCTAGGTTTGGCAGACCGCTAGCCGATCTACACAGTAATTTGTATAGTCAATTTCTTAGCCCGTACCCTAGTATGAAGTAGGCGCATACTTTATTTGACTTGCAGTCAATACAGTACATCCACAAAAAAATACAATCAACTTTCAGTCAATATAGTCAACTTTAGTATAAGTAACGTTATCCTACTGCACTTAAATTACTACTTATTCCAAAAAAAAAATCAATTTTAACCCTATTTCTTTTTTCAAATGTTTTTCTAAAAGTTTTAATAAGGTTTTATAATTGAAGTTCAATAGCCAACTCCCAATCGTTTTTCTTTTTCTGTTAACTTAAATAATATTGAAAATACGAACCTCTGTGTATTACTTATCGTTAAAGTTCCTTCTTTTTGGTAGTGGATTACGTTGTTGGCATTGTATAAACTTGTTAATTACGGGGAGAGAAGGGTTATATGAACTGATTTGTTTAATTTAAGGATTTTTATTGTTTTTGTTCATTTCTTCAATTTAAATTTTATTCTGAGTTATACTAAAAGTTGTATGACGATTAAAAGGTTTAATAATTACTTTATAGTTAGCTATATTTAAGATTTTGAATGGGTTATTCTATTTACCCGTTTCCCTCCATACGAGCCTTTTATTTTCCAATGGAAAAATTTATATACTGATCATCGTAAAGCAATCTAGTGTTAAAAACATTAGTGACTTAATGCTGTACCGATTATTTATATAGTTTCTTGAGGGTATTATAGTATTTTATATTCTTTTTCTAAGTATTTGCTAATAATTAATATTTATTTTTTAAACGAGGATATGCTTTAAAGATTAGTAGTATTAGCACTAAGCTTTTAGGGCCTACAATGTTATCCAAGCCTTTTATCGCTATTTGAACACGTGAATTTTTCTTTGTAAAACTTTAATTTTTAATATAAAGATATCATATGATTTGTAACGTAGTATATATATATATTTAACCTTTTTGATACTTCAATAGGTCCTAACTAATACCTATTTTCACTGTATTTCTTTCATTTTTGAAATCTTTTAAAACTCAGCTGCCATAAAATTAGTATCAGCATTATAAACTACAATGTTAGGTAGGCCTAAATACGTATTGATCTATAATATTATAACATTTTAAAGTGTCTTTTTCCGATAGAGATTTAAATAATTTGACTTTATACAAATATGTGACGGAGTCAATAACGTGAAAACCCGACTTATTATTTAAGTAGAATATATTAACGCAAATTTCGTAATTAAAATCTTTATGATGTTTTAATATAAACTTGAATTTCAGGGGAGGGGGTATGTTTTGTAATAGTAACATAGCTTTTTCATAGCTTCCAAAACAAAGTTTTCCATATTTTTGTACCGTATAGATTTATAGACTTTATATAAATTGTCTATAGCTAGATGATTGGAATGTCGGTGCAATTAACGTATATATAATTACGTTAGATTCAAGGCCTTTACCTCTACGCCTTGAAATTTGAACTAAAGTTACTCTTATTTGAAGGCAAAAGGAAACCTTTGGCTTTTTCTGACTTTCGTTAGCATTAATATCAATATTAACGCCAAGAATTTTTGTTATTTAAATAAAAATAAAGAAGAAATAAGGAAGTGGATTTGAGGATATGAGATTTAATTGGCTCAATAATAATTTGAACAATCGTAGTTTTTGATAACAATAGTTTTTTTTTTTGAATAGAAACCATCTTTTTCTGTGTAAGTATCTTAACAATTAATCTTTTTAATAATAGTGCTTTTTTTTTTGCAATGCTTCACATTGCAAATAGCTTCCTCTCTAATACCTTACTACCCCTATGTATAGCATAATACCTTAAAACGCGTGATCCGCGTAACGATAGGGAGAGTTCAACACATATAGATGGTTAGTTACTTAATCAAAACAAAGTTAGGGTTTTTTCTATTTAAATAGTGCAAAAATGTGTGGTTGGTTGATTATTAGGATGCGTTGAGAGTAACCTACTCATACTACGTAACATGTTTGAAGATATAGTTATTGTTAAAAGCCTTTTTACCTTTACAATTCACAATGTGACTAATATAGTCTTGCTTCAAAGCAGTGTGGTATTAAGTATAATATATTACCTGTTATTTGTAGTACTTCACTGGAGGATGACGAATTGGTCAATAACATGATTTACTATCAATATAATATATTTTGTTACTATTATAACCATAATTTTTGAAATTAGTAGGTCCGTTTGAGTTTTACCCTCGTTGGTAACGCTATTGTGGCTGTAACTTCCAATCCGAAAACCTTAGACCAGATTTTAACATTTAGGGCTGCCCGTATTTGGGATTGATGTATTGTGTGATTACATGTTTTTTTATTTTAGTCGCGCAAATTATTAAAGTTGTAAACAAGCATCATAATTAGCTAAGGAAGCTTTTACAAGTAGTATTTAGGTGTTGTAAAGTTTATTCGATATTGTTAACGCCTGTAATTGCTACCTATATCTGTTTTTGTAACGTAGCTTCGTCAGTATAGGCCTTTTTATTACCTATTAACATAATATTAACTTTTTCAACATTTGGTTAAGGATATCTATCGGAGTTTTCCCCTCTTTCTTTTTAACTATTATTGTTATCTACCTCGTTATGGCCCAATTAGTATGATATTAAGTAAAGTGGACGTTGTATTTAAAATGGGTTTTCATATCATCGTAAATTTTTCGAAACGTTTTTACTCCAGTTAAAAAAAGTTAGCCAGTAATTTTTGGAGTGACTTATGAGGATTTTAGGCAATAGTAAGTGACAATTAGAAGGAGGGACCTTTATTTACTTTCAGATGTCTAAGAAAATCATTATCTTTGTGTCAAAAGGATTGTAGGGCTTCATATTATACTTCTAAACATCGTTCTAAATTGTCGAGAAATCTGTAAAGAGCTTGTAATTAATATTGATCATTTTAACAAATCTAGGGGAAAGTCGAGATAATCGTTCCTATTTTAGATGGTATTTCCTGTGAACTTAAAACTTAAAACTTCTTAATTAAGATAATAGGGGTAGTTACCAGTCGCCTGCTCAGAAAGGTAAAGTCCTGTGGTAGGATCTGTGGTGGGCTTACGCGTGTAAATATACTTACCATAGAAAACTTCGCCTTGAAGAACTTAATGATTCTAGGGAAAATCTGAAGGATTTTGGGTAGTTTAACGATCCTAACAGAAGTTTTAAGGAATATAGGAGACTTAACCGTAGGAACGATTTTGAGGAACTTGATGGTTTTGATTAATTAATCAAATAAGGTTAATATCAATTCCTGTTGACGCTTTAATAGCCGCTAAATTATGTGCTTTTCCGTCGCTAATAACTTACTCCACATTATCACGTAAAGATACTAAACTTTTAAGCTGATAAACAAATTCCTTGTTATTGAAGTAAAAAAACAGTATTAATAGGAAGGTTGAAGGTTTAACTTACTTGGAGAGTAGGAGGTGTTTCTTTAAAAAAATTATAAGAGCGTTCAAGATCGTTAACACACTTTATTTTACCCCATGAGTCTTAATGATGAGGGGTTTTAAAGTATTCCTCAAGTTGAGCCAACTCGAAAAAAGTTTATATCAGCTTAATTAAGTTTTTATCTGGGATGCAATTTCCTCGTCATTCAATTTCTAACTTCAATTTAAACTTGATACCTTTTTAAATCGTCTTCTATATTTCCATGATCTAATAATCAAAAACTATACGATATTTTTGAAAGGCGAAAGCGTTATGGTTAAGTGCTTCGCCAGCGTTATGATCAAAAATATTATAACTGATGAAGCTAACCAGGTGAGTCTTAGTTAAATCTTCGTCAATATCAATTCTTTAGAGCTCTTTATCGTAATTTTTGGAAATAGGGGGTCCGAGGGACTTAATTGCCTTTACTAGTTTTTGATTGGGTGGCATTTTGATGTTTTAGCTGGTGTAGAACGTAAGATTGTGTGGTTTGGGTGAGGGAACTTAGCGATTAAGAATAGGGTTAAGCGACATGGTTTTTTTGGCGCGATTTAGCCATTTTTGATGTTTTCGAATAAACCAACGATCATAATATATTCAATTAACGATTGTAACATAAGGGAAGAGAAAAAGTGCTATAAAGAGAAAATTGGTGTAAAGGGCAAAGTTTGGTATAGGAATTAATGTCGAAAGTTGTTAGTTGTTATTGATTGTAGTTGAAGCTTGAAAGTTGTAGGACATGGAACTTAGTCGTTTTCAAATCAATAACACCTTCAGTAGTACTAATTTATCCGTTTACCAACTTAACAATTTTTAAGACTTTTGATGGTCCATTTCAATATTTGTTTTCATGAAGGATCTGTAAAGATTTCTTGGTGTTTTCAATAGCGATACCGTCGCTACCTCTAAGATTCTGTAGAGACTGAGGCAATCCAGAAGTCTTATTTACATATTTCTTTTAAAAAATGATACAGTAGTAAAAGCCCTCCATAAAAATTTGTTACTTTATCCTAACGTTTGGCGTAAAGTGTAACCGGAAAGTAGTTTTATCTTCTGCTTAGAAAATATGTGCTTAAACTAATAAGTAATGATCAGTATTAGTATAGGATTGGACGTTGCAATATTATCGATTCGAATTAGTCCAATTAACAGTAGTATTGCGTGATCAAGTGATGTATGTATTTTTCTAGGTTTGATAGAACGTTGGCCAATCTGCACATTAATTTTTATGGCTAATTGCTTAGCATATGCCCTAGTCTGAAATAGGTGCATACTGTGTCTAAACCTACAGTAGACTCATAAGACAATAAACTCAACTTGCAATTGGTATATTCAACTTTACTGTAATTAAAGTTAACTGATGGTACTGCAATTACTACTGCTTCAACAAGGTTTATAAATACTCATTAATCTATTTTTTTGATTCCGGGTTTTTACCATAATTTTTTTTCTCCCATTTTTTTTTCCAGTATATATTCGTATGGGTAAATGTCGAATTTTTCAAGTTCTTACGGAATCAGTTACATAAGATTAAAAATTTCCCTTTATCTGGTGTTTAGGTGGGTAATCAGCTCAAAATTATTATTCAACGCGATTTTTTTGTAAACCGAATAATATATCTATTAAGAACTAACTTCATTGTATACTCGTCATTGATTTTAGGGATTTGTAAGCTTTTATATATTTTTGCGAGTTTACGTTGGACCCAATTTACGTAAAAAGTTTTGTTCTTCAATGTTAGAGTGCCTGCCTTGGTTTTCATTTTGTCTACGGTTTTCGTATCTCGTTTCTCAAATTTAGTCGTTTCTATATTCGTATGTTAAGTTAGGGTTAGGATCTTTATTTTTCGGATAAACCTTAAATTGTTAACTTCAAACGTAGTGAATCCTTTTAGCCAGGTTTACCTTTGTTTTTTGCCAGTCTTTATCCTTGGCTTTCTCAGATACGAAGATGGATCCACAAATCTTTTATCGACATATCAAAGTCTTGAATAATATAAATAAAATTATATAAAAATTTCCGAAATCCTTTTCCGGTTTAAATAATGTGAGGTTAAAATCCGGATTTTAACAGCAAGTTTTTATAATTATTTAAATAAAGTGTTTGATGTCTTTATGCTTTAATTCAAACTTTACTCAATACTTTTTCAACTTTGACAACAAAACAGTTAACGATTCATTTAACGATTTGTCAGCTTTATTACAATATTTTTAACAGATTCTCATATAATTTCTGGTGAGTACGTAGGTTATTACTAGTAGTTAATTCCCGTATACAAATATGTTTTTAAGCGGTTATAATAATTTACAACTGTATTCAATTATATCCACTGATATATACACTAATTTTTAACCTACCTAATCAAAATACCGAGTATGTTGGTAGTCTTTTATTGTTGTAATATAGTCGATTCGAATCACTGTGGTCGAAGTAACTGGTGCTGCATTGAAATTAGTTCTAATGGTTTGTTAATTCTAAGTTTGGCAGACCGCTAGCCGGTCTGCGCAGTGATCTATATGGCCAAATTCTTTGGCCTGTATCCTACTTTGAAGTGGGCACCTATTGTACTACACTTGCAGCCAGTCCCCCAAATTGCAGGCAAATTTTACAACTAGTACAATCAATTAAACTAACAGTTTAGTTGACTTCAATTCACTACATTTGACTGCTATTTGAATACTGGCGGCTTTTTGTCTTGTGCTTATACGCTAGCATGGCTTGCTATCAATTGGTGGCAATCTGTGAAATCCCTCCTCGATGAATAAGCCAAACCCCTGTAAATTCTAATTAATCTATACTGAAATTGGCATCAATTACGGCCCTTTTCTTCCTATTTCCAAGCCCTCCATTCCTTAATTCCCGTGCACAGTTTCTTTGCCACAAACCTATATATATTACTCATTTTACCATTTGCATACCTTTTGCCAGTAGTTCAACCTACTGGTATTGCCGTCACTTCCGCTATTGTTATCATTACTATAACCGCCACTTCCGCCATTGACATTGTTATCATGACCCTAGCAGTCTTTAGGTTTGCTAGGGCATCTCTGTTCCTCCATATTATATACTGAGCGGTCCACATAGCCCTCGATTTATACGGTTAGCATATTGCTATCCACAAACTTTTCTATGGCGCTATTAGGCGTGGACTTGGTTATAGCGTTGGCGGGGTTATCTTTACCGTTAATTTTCCGGAACTTGTCGATTTCCTGTGCTTTGTATACCTTTCTTAGAGTTATTACCTTTATTATTAGACGTTTTTCATTGATTGTGCCTAGTTTCCATAAGTATTCATATAGGCTTCAGGAGTCTATATATATTACTATAGGTATTGGAAGCAATTCCAACTATTTGATGATAATCCTTAATATGACGTCAGTTACTATACCGATGTTAAAGCCCACTATTATACTATAAATATCCAATGCTAGTACCCTTCATGTTATACGTTTATATTTAACCAATATCAAATATATAAGGTTTTAGGAAATTTTAAACTACTCTTTTAACCTATTTTGGTTGACAAGAATTATAGAAAACAAGATTAACGATATAAGGTTAGTATTCTTTGCAAATAATCCGTTCGTAAAATTTTTTGATAGCGTTATTGTTAGATTTACTGAAACTATGTTAATACATTTTTTAAAGTAGTCAAAGTGTTATTAAATTCTCTTATTTACCCTGTTCAAGTCTTCGTTTTGTAGATTTTGTGTTCGTATTGTAATGGATAGGTCGTATGATGCCTATGGTTGGTACAGCGTAGCAATATAAGCTGTACAGATCATATTCTACAGATATTTTTATAATCCTACCTCGTTGGCCTTATTAATAGTTGTTAGGTTCGTAGCTTATCATTTTTATTGTAAGATAATATAAGTGCTATTTTTAGCTTTAATATTATATGTAAAGTTTGACGATTCATCAAAGCTCAGTTATATGTTTTTTGCTAACGTTTCAATTGGTTTATATTTTTAAATGCCTGGTTTGTCCATAGCACGTTCTTTTGCTTCTATAAACTTAATGTTTTTGAGTATTAAAGTATCTTTAGTTTATATATCTACTATACCGATGTCTTTACGTTCCATAATTAATAGGTACGAGTTGAACTTTAAAGTTTTTATACCCCGCAAGTTTTCAAAGTACGCCTAGTACTTTAAAAACCAATAGATGTTTGCTTCGGCTAGTCCATACACAGGTTTCATATAATATATTACTGTGCTAGCCGGAAACTTGACTTTTAGTTCTTTCAGTAGTTGTAATGGTATAGTACTCTAAAGATCGATAGCAAATTACGTGTAAGTTTGCATTATATCCCGGCTATTAAGTATAGATTCACCGCTTATTATAATAGTGAAACTAGTAATAAATACGAAGATTAAACGCTTACTAATATTCTAGATTGTAAATATTATTTTTATTGTGAATAATGAAGTAAAGATTTAGTCCTTCCCTTAATTATCGAATCCTTAAGAGATTAGCCGTGATTTGTTGCACAGACGGTCGGTAGTTTTACCTTTAACTTCGTAAATTATCATCGACTTAAAGATAGTAATGTCTTCGCCTTTAAATTACGTTAACGGTACGAGTTAAATAACTCTTTATATAAAAAGACTCTTAATCTTCACCTGATCGCTTTTTCAAAAGGTTTGCCAGACATGTTAATAATGCCTTCAGCATGTAATTCAAGGGCAAGTTTTCCGTTAAATATTTTCTTTTAAGACAATCACATCATTGTGTATACCCCTTTAGGCCTATAGTTTTTGTTACAGTCCTCCTTTTTAATATGTATCCTCATTTTAGGTGGTTTTCCATACCGTTGACGTTTTATTAGCTTATTAACGATCGGCTCGGGAGTATTATATTAGTTGATTCGTTCGGTTCGGGGTTATCTATGTTAGTATTTTTATTAAGATTAAGGGGTCTTTTGTATTGCTCGATTTGTATAGTTTGGGAAGTAATAGGGTTATTACTAGTTTTAACTACTATATTTGAGTTAGTAATACTCAAAATCTTATACAACACATTCCAATTGACTAGTTTTCCTTATGTAAGAGCTTTATTTTCAAGGGGTAAAAATAATACGTCCGTTGTTAATGGTCTGTTTCTGGTATTAAGAGTGTCTTTGAATTGGCGGCGTTCTAATTCCTTCTTTAGCTCTTTTAAAGCTTTACTATATGCCGTATCTAGTTTCTGGGTATTTGGCGATGGTAGCTACTTAATCTTCATACGTAGGTAATCCCCAAATACTAGTAAAGTTGGCATATGATCGCTAAGGCTACTAATATTATTAAGGCCCTTTACCGCTATTTAAAGCTGTATTTAAAACTTGTAAAGTTTTCAATCCTTAGAGTAAAGATATTGTAAGCCTTTTATAAAAGAAAGTAAACCCTTCCGAACTTGCTAATACTCCAATAGGCTTTTATAGGTACTTATTTGTATTAAATCCCTATCGATTTAATATTAGCTTAAAAGCTTATTATATCAAAATTGGTACCGGCATCGTAAATTAACACGTTTGTTAGCCCCAGATACCTATTAATTTTCAAAGTACGTAGTATCTTTTACGTTTCCTTCATTGTGATGGTTTTAATGAACTGGCGCCGAAAAAATACGTGGCGGTGTCTATAACGTAAAGTATTGACTTGTCATCTAAGTAAAACACGTTTACAAAAACATTGGAGTTAAATTTTCATTTTTTCTTTAACGTAAACTTAAATCTTAGGGGGGTTTAGGGGTGTGGTTTGTAGTAGTCATAGAATAGTTTCATTACTTTTAGTACGTACAAGTTTATATATTCGTAACCAGTCGCCTTTACGACTTTCTATAGCCTGTTACTCATTGTATGGTTTAACCCACGATATAGTTAACAAAGTTCCAACTTCGTTAAGCTAAATTCTACTACCTTTAGTTCTTAAAAGTAAAATTAAGGATACTCTTATTTAAGGTTAAGCGGAAACCTTTCACCGCCCTTAATCTGAACCAGTTTATTAATTTAAACTTTAACGTTAACATTGAGGTTTTTTATATCTTCCAAGTAAAAAAGAAACATGGTAGGAGATTTCAATATATGGAAAACAACAAGATTAACGCTAGTAGTAACAGTCTTCGATTCCAGTAAAAAGAGTTCTTTTTTAAAGCTAAAGCCGACGCTAACTTTTTCAGTATCGGTATAGAAAATTCCGTGGACGTATTCGTATCCTTTCAAAACGAAACATATTACGAATAACATTTTATTAAATACCGCGTTATTTTAATATTTAATATAATATCCTAAAATATATATTTTGCGTAAATATTTTAAATGGTCAAGAGGTATATAGAATTAGGGTCTTTATTATTATGTTGTTAATAGGGGTTTTTACTTGTTAGGCGATATAGAAAGGAGTAGTGAGCGAGTTATTACGTTACTTCCGAACCGGTACCGGTATTTTCGTATTAGCCGATAATCTTAAACCTTTTTGCTCTTTTCAATTGCTTTGCATTTAAAGTTTGTAACTTATTCGATGTAATCTTAATTAAAAGTGAAGGGAAATTTTATGTAATATAGTAATTTCTTAAATTCACGTTACGCGGCAATGTGGCGTGTTAACAAATAGCTTTCCTTATCTCAAATCCAACAGTCCTTGACGTTTAAGGTGAATTTGCTTAGCCGGCTTTAAAACTTTCAAGAAAAGAAATACCCTCCTCCATGCGTGGCTTATTTACGTTCCCAGATCCTGGCTTTTCATTAACCATATTAGTTGGGGTTCCTATACTTACGATTGATTTAATACATGTAAAGAGGGATTTATTCGTCGTCGTTAAACTTTGGAGTTTAAAGGTATATATCAGTTGATTTTAAAACTCGAGTCGTTAAAGTCGTCAATGAAAAACGCAACTAGCTAAAAAAAAAATCTTTAAAGTAACGTTAATGTACTATAGAGCGTATTTAAATCCTTTGTGACTCGTGATAACTTAACGGACTTGTTAGCGAAATCTAACTTTACTAGCTTTCACGTTCCCTATTGCTTATTGGCAAAGTATTAGCTTATTAAGCACCTAATTAAGGAGGTATATTTTGTTTTTCATATTTTTTCATAATTTCATATTTGAAACCATTTAATAATATTTCAGTCAGTGTATGATTAGGTAAGATTCATATTATATTTAAAGTAACTTTTAAGGCTACCATAGATATCGAGGAAAAAGAAACAATTCGTTAACTACCGAAGGTAGTAATCCTCAGCTTAAGCGATAAAGATATTGGGAAATGACAAGTAAAACCTAGTAATTTAACCTTTATTTGGCAACAAATGTAAAAAAAAACAGGCGTAACTCGACATCAATAAGGTTTTACAGTTTACTGTTATAATTTTCTTTTCTTCCACAAATCTTAACGAATGTAGTGATTACTGCGTAATACGCATTTACTATGGGAACGTGTTGAGAAGAAAGGGTGATGTACTGGTCATAGGAACCCTTTTTATTCATAGATTAAAGAAGTTGATAATGTTAATAGTTAATATAGTTTCCTATAATAATCCCGCGAGTAAATCCGCTTTTCCCTTAATTTGGCTGTTATATGTTATGACCCAAGAACATCGGAGAGTCAGAACATAGGCCAGTATGGGGCTAAGCCACTAAGAACCTGATTTCCAACACATCAGGTGGGGATATATCTCTTATGTCAGCAACCTTAGGGTTAGGGTTACGCACTAAGGATCATTAGAATCATGTTTCGATCTAACATGATCCAACACTAAAGGCGTATGAAAGATTAAAGATATAAGGACACGGTCAGCACCACATAGATAGTATTTCCTTCATAGCTCTTCAGTTGTCAATCTAAGTATTCAGTCTCAGTATATTCTGAATAGCCTCACGGCTTTTGATCATTACTTGCACGGTTGCGATATTGTTCACTCAGCACCGCTGCTACCTTCTTGATAACATAAACCCTCTGACACCTTCTATATACTCACGGGTATTTAGTGTGATAATTACACTATAACTAGACGTACCAAGGAACTAGGGGAAAGGGAACTTAAATATTTTCGCCGAAAAGAACTTAATAATACCCCTTTTACTGTTAAGAGGTACGTCGAGGTTTTTATTTAATAAACCAGTAGACTTAAGAGCTTGCGGCGTGTAGGTTAATAAATTCCTAATAGCTAATGTTATTTAACTATTGGCTTTAGGTAAAAGGGTCCAAATAACTTATTTAGTCTTGGATAGGTCCTTATGAACGTGTATAAGGGAATTATAAAATGCTATCATTCATAATACCTTGACCTTTAACTTTAAATATTCATAAGATGTTTTTATCTATAGCTTATTAGTAAAGTAAGTTAGCTAAATTACTCTCTTTCCCTTTATTTATATGGATATTGAGGCCTTGGTTAGCGAGTTTAGTCTTTAGTCCAACTTTAGCGTATTTATTTTCCAACTTTAACATATCCGGATTTTATTTCCTGAAGTATTTCTAAAAGTCATTATACGACTATAGGCTTCGAATAGTTACAGTGGGATTTAAATCGAAATTGTAAAACCTGATTGCATTAGTAATGTAATTGACTAAGGAGTTTTCGTTAAGTTTAGCAAACTAAAGGTCTTTGTCATAGTGTTTTTTGAAGGTTATTCCAAGGGCCATAATCGCTTTCTTTTTGGTAGAGTTGGTAATAGTACTAATTACAGTGCGTTATGAAGCTATCGGAACGTAAATTGAAAGGTATAAGAAGTAGGAGGGAGTAGTGTAAAGGGTTGGGTAATAGGTTTACCATCAAAGTTAATGTTTCAAGTTAAAAGCTGTAAAACTTACTCGTTGTTACGATTTGCAATAGTAGTGCCTACAATAGTAGTTATCGCAACAGTATTGATTTAGCTGTTTACTAACTTAACGACTTGACGATTTTTAAAACTTTTAGCGGTTAATCTCAACGTTTTTCTTTAAGAAGAATCAATGAAGATTTCTTGGTGTTTTCAATAGCAATACTATCGCTTATCTATAAACTACTGCGAATAACTGATATAACCTATAAACTTTCCGTACTTACTACCGCGAATAACTGATACAACGTATAGGGGCCCTTTGTAAAAAATTTCCTCTACCTTTAGCCGCCGTTTGATGTAAATCGTAACCGGACAGGGGCTTATTCTTTTATCTAACTTATCTATGTTTAACCTAATAAGTACTAATTAGTGTTATTAGGTATTTATCGTTATAATTCAGTTTATTCGAATCACTATAGTCGAAGTAACTGATGCTACATTGAAATTGGTCCTGATAGTTTGTAATTTTTAAGTTTAGTGGACTGCTAGTCGATCTGCGCAGTAATTTGTATAGCGAAATACCTTGGCTTGTGCTCTACATTGAAGTGGGTGCCTACTTCTCTGCATTTGCAGTCAGTTCCACAAACTGTAATTAATTTTTACAATTAGTACAATTGACCAAACTGACAGTTTAGTTAATTTGACCTTACTGTACTTAACTGCTATTCCAACAGGTAAAATAATATAGAATTATAAAGGTTTAATATCCAGTTTTTTTCAGGTGTTTCATATCGTACGAATTCTATTATCAAATACGTTATATGATTCACTAAATAATTCTCGTTTTTATCTATAATTTGGCGAAATTTAAAATTTCGGAGAGTTGCTTCTGTTAGTAGGTAATCTATAAGGTAAAAGTTCGTAATATGGGTTATAATTTATAAACATTGGTTTTAAAGTTCGTATAGTTTTTCATTGCCTTTTATATTTCTTATAAAAACGCCGCTTACTTGGTTTATTACGCTTTTAGTGTGATAGAAGAACGTGTTTGTTCTAATTGGGGAGTATCTCGTTATATTGTTCTTTTCAAAGGTGTTTGCTAGAGCGGATAAGTTTCGAACTCGAGTATAGGACGATTTTTATAGGTTTTCTTATTTTTTCGTAAATTCCTTCTACTTTGTTAACTTTTTACAAAACACTACCAATCTAGCTAAAGTTTTACACTCTAAGTATGTAAGGTGTTCCCGTATTATGGATTACTTCGCATATTTTTAATAAGCTATTTCTCACACTCTACTGACCATTATTCTTTCATAGAATTCACTTTTAACGCTTCTTTATCGTCCTAATTTGATATTCTCTAAAATTGAACCGTGGTAATTAACTTTTTTACGATACAATCGTTTTTACTACCTGTTGTGTTAATTTCTTCGGTCTGTAATTATACCCGTAAGCCTTTTACAACAAAATTATATAATATGAGTTATATTTCTAAGGTCTCTTTCGAAATTATTTCCCGGAAATCATCGAATATACCAAGCCTTAGGTATTTTCTTCCCAATAACAAATAATCACGCTTATGACATAGATATTTACCGCCGAAGTGTCTAGATCCTCTACTGGCGTTTCGATCATATTGTCTTATAAATTACAATTAATACACTTTAAAACGCTTTTTCGAAACCTTATATACTCAAACAGGATATCCATATAATCGCTATCTTTATACAGACTCATTGTTAGGGGTGCTATAGTTATATAAGTGAGACTGTTTTGTATAAGGTTTGATTCAAAATATAATATAGTAATCGAGTCTTGTACACATTTCAAATAATGTAACCAAAGGAGTTTTGAATTGGAATGGCAAAAATAAAAACGTATCATATATAAATAAAAGATAAATAGAATGTGATACAACGTTTCAAATTAAGCGTTTAACGTTTACCAGTACATATAAAATGCAAATAAAATGAAATTAAATGCTCCAAACTAGTTATTTAACACTTTCAAGTGCTATACTAGCTTCGCGGCTAGGAAACTCAAACGTCGTGAATATCAATTTAAATAAGAGGTGTGTAAGTCAGTTGTTAAAGTGAGGGGTAGGGGGGGGGGTTGTATGAGAGTTGTGATGTTATATAGAAGCGTCGAGTATTGCTTTAGGCGCTTCTACTGTTGTTGTAAGCGTTTCGAAAGCTGTTTTAAACGTTTGAAATGATAGTGTAAACGTTTCAAAAGCTGTTTTGGTCGTGTTCGAAATGTGCGTAAACAGTTTCGATACCTATTTAATATAGTAATCGAATAAGTCTTAGTAACGGATTTCGAAACTTAATGGTTCACGTAACAAATGCGTAATAAAACGCTTTCGAAAAAGAAAAGTATCTATATACGTCTAGAGAAATAACCGAATCGATAATAGCGTAACTGTTGGTAGATCTTAAACGTTGTAATGTTGTCGATTCGATTGGTCAAAGTAACAGTAGTATTGCATGGTGAGATGGTGGATGTATTGTTTTAGGTTTGGCAGACCGCTAGCCGGTCTACACTGTAATTTGTATGGCTAATTGCTTAGCCTGTGCCCTAGAGTGAAGTGCAACGTATTGCACTCGACTTACACCCAATGCAGTAAGTCTTTCCAAAGCAATACACTTAACTTGCAGTTTAGTATAGTTAACTTTACTATTAGTAAAGTTGATCTACTACACTTTATCTAATATTAATCTAACACTAACGGCTTTTTAGTTTGTGCACGCACGCTAGTATGGCTGACCAATCTTTTCCGGTTACCGCTGAATTGTCTCCTTGTCAACTGGCTAGACCCTTATCAATTCCATTTGACTTCTATATCAAATTACACCTAATTACATGAAAATTAACCCCATTTGACCTTAATTACTCCGCCGTTCCAAGGTTCAAATTCATCAATTCCTACAAAAGGTTCTTTCGCCATAAGTTTTTGTAAGCCTCCAACTTAACTGTGCCACTTAAATAGATTACCATTATCAATTCCCTAGCAGTTTTTTTAGTTTACCAGCACATTCCTGTCCGCTGTTACATAATTTTGGCTTTCCGGGCGGTCTGTTAACGTAGCCCTCGATATGTATGGTTAGCTTATTACTATCTAAAACCTTTTTAAGGCTTTGTTTTACGATGCCTTCGTTATAGTATTAGTAGGATTATCATTACCATTGATCCATTGGAACTCCTTAATCTTCCTCCCTTCGTAGGCTTTACGAAGTGCCACTACGTCAATTATTAGGCGTTTTTTTGCTAGTAGTTCCAAGCTTTAAAAGGCATTTAAAAAGGCTCCTTTAGTCGATATAGATTACCATCTGGATAGGAGAAATCTTTAGCTGCCTGGTAATAATGTTAAAGTTTTTTTATAATGCTATACCCACGTTAAATCCTGCTATTATGCCATAGACCTCCGATTACAGTACGTTTCATGTAATCCTCTTATACTTAACCAAAGTTTAGTAAATTAGGCTGCCGATAATACTAAATTTGTTTTTCCGTTTATTTTCATTAACAAGGGTTATTAAAAAGCCGATATATATAGATAATTTGGTTTTATTTACAAAGGACCTGTTCGTAAAAAATTTCAGCTTAGCTTTTAAGAAATCGATTAGGACTATATTGATTTCGTGGTTCAGATTTCGTATTTACTAGTTGAACCTTTTATTTAACCGGTTCAAGTCCTTATCCGTTGACTTTTGTATTTACTTTATAATAGATAAGTGGTAAAAAGCTTTCGGTTAGCATAAAGTAATAATATAACTGCCTCGAACACGTTATTCCAAGTACCGTTAATCCTTAACTTTGTTAATATTGTTAATTATATCCAAATCAACACCCTAACCCTTTTAGCGAAAGCTTAAGCTGGTATTAATATTAAGTATACGGATGAACGATGTATTAAATTTAAGTTGGCTATCATTCGTTAAAGTTATTACCGGCTTACAATTTCAAAACTTCTAGTCCTTAATCGTTTGCTGTTTTAATATTATAAAGCTAACCGTTCCGAAGAAAAGGGTATTATTAATTTACATACTTCATACTATGAGGTTCCTTTTTTACGTTACTTATAAATACGGGTCGTATATTAAAAAATTTATTGTTGACGGTGATTTAATATATGATTGGTAGGTTAGAAATCAATGGACACTTACTTTAAATAATTCGTAAATTAGTTTAATATATCGTATTACTATTTATAAGAGGTAAATAACACAAATTTTTTATAGTAGTTTTTATAGTACAATTCACCATGAATCCGTTACTAATTACGTATAAGCTTACGTTATATTACAGCCGTTAAACGTCAATTTGCCTTTAATTTTAGTTAATGAACTTATTCTTAAAACGACTACCAAGCGTTATCTAATCTTTTAAATCGTTAGCAACTATGTAAGGATTCAGTTTTTTCTTTTATTACTGTATTCTTAAACGATGAGACGTAATTTTTCATATGGTTGCCCCGTGATTTTCCCCCTAACCTCATGAATAATCCTCAATTCGAAAATCGTAACGTTTTGGTTTTAAAGATTAAAATCGGTTTTCGGTACGAATTGTATAACCCCTCCAATTAAAAAGCTAATAATCTCGACCTTGTTGCTTTCCTTCAAAGGTTTACTGGAGGTCTTAATAATACCTTACGCTTAAATCTTTAGTATTAAGTCTTAGTTAACCTTTTTTTCCTATTTTTCCAAATAGTATTGTTAATACGACCCAGTGTGTACTCCTCTTTTTTAACGTTCCTCTTTTTTGGGGGTTATCCGCGCCAATGGTGTTTCATCGGCTTGTTAATAACTGGTGGAAAAGGTTCGTATTAACTTGGTCGTTTGGCTTAAGGGTCTTTATTATTAGTAGCCCTAATTTAGGGCTTGACTTGGGTGGTTCGAAAAGATACATAACTGTAAATAGTTTTAATAATTACTTTAAAGTTCGCGATACCTAATATTTTGTATAGGTCTTTCCATTTACCTGACTTCTGCTATATGAAAACTTTATTTTACAATGGTAAAATAAGTACTTCGATTATTATAGGGCCGTTTCTGATATTAAGGGCATTATTAACCTAACGGCGTGTCGATTCTCTTTGTAACTCCTTTAAAGCTTTTCTATTGGCTGTAGCATATTTTTAAGAATTTACTGAAGGCAGAGATATACTCATTAGGCGTGGATACGCTCCAAAAAACAACAATATTGATATTAAGCCATTAAGGCTTATAATATCGTTTAAACTTTTTACTATTATTTGTAAGCGCGTTCCCGGATCCACAAAGCTTCCAATCTTTAGTATGAGAATATTATACGCTCGTCTAAGTAATACATATGCCCTTTTAATCTTTTCAATGCTTTAGTAAGCTTTTATAGGCATCTATTTATATTAAATAACTATTATCCTCGTATCTTCCTAAGACTTTGTCGTCGAAAAAGTGGTGCAGATATTATAAACAACGACGTTAAGTAGGCCTAGGTACGTGATAATCTACAACATCCTTAACGTTTCCTACATATTTTTTGTCGAAAAGAACTTAAGGATTTTTACCTTGTAAAAGAAAGTTATAAAGTAAACAATATAAAATTTAGGCTTGTTATCTAAGTAAAATATATTAACAAAAATTCGTAATCAAAATCATTATCCCTTTTTAGTATAAACTTAAATTTCCGGGGGGCTTGGACATACGTTTGGCAGTAGTAGTAAAGTCTTTTAATAGCTTTTAAGCTAAAGTATTCCATATTTGTATGCCCTACAGACTTTAGGACTTTATATAACCTATTAATAGCTGGGTAGTCAAAACGAAAGTATAATTAATGTATCTATGGCTCCGTTAAGTTTAATACTACTATTTTCGGGCCTTAAAGATACAACTATAGGTGTTCCTACTTAAAAGCGAGTGAAAACCTCTAACAATTTCTAACTAGTTTATTTACGTTAATGTCGACGTTAAAGTCGAAGGTTTTTGTATCCTTTAAATAAAATAAAAAAGGGGTAAGAAACTTAAGGATGTGGAACATAATCGCTTTTATAGTAATTTAAATTACTGTTGTCCTTAATAACAATAATTATTCGTCCGGTCCAAAGATGACTTTAGCTTTGTTAGCATCGTAACAATCGATTTTAGTAGCTATAATGCTTTTCTTGCGTAACTTTAAATGCTGCGAATAGCCTCCTGTCAAATAAATTACTGCTACTGTGTCTAATATAATACCTTAAAATGTATATTCCGTATAACGATCGCGAAAGTTAAAGGTATATAAGGGGTTAAGGGTTTAGTAAGGGTGTAATGATCACACTAAATACCCGTGAGTATATAGAAGGTATCAGAGGGTTTATGTTAGCAGTAAGGTAGCAGAGGTAACAAAAGGTGCAATATCAAGACTGTGTTCGTGCGAGTGATAATCAGAAGCCGTGAGGCTATTCAGGGTAGACTGAATACTTAGATTGACAACTGAAGAACTATCTAATGAAGCTATCTAAGGTGGTGATGACCATGTCATTATATCTAGTTCCTTCAGTTGGTACCCATACTGGGGGTGCTCCAGTATGAGGTTTGCGGAATCACTGGTGGTGATCCAAGTGATCCAAGTGAGCCGGTGATCCAGGTGATCCAAGTGATCCAGGTCACGTGACTTCTGCTGAGTCATCCGTTGTCCAATTGCCGTGCCGTACATGGGAAATGTGCTTTGTAAGCGTAGTGGGGAACATGCAGCGTCAGAGGATCCAACTGCAGTTCGTGTCATAACAAAGGGTAAAGGTAAGGGTTTTTACCATCCAAAAGGTACAGGAAGGCATGGTAGGCTAGTTAATAAGCCGTATCAGGAGTAGTATTTTCCTGTCACTTAATCTGCTTAAGGGCGTTAACGGCGTTAATTAATTCATCGCCTTTAAAGTTTACGATTTGATTCAAGTAATTCTGTTTAAAAGCAGTGGAGTATTAGGCGTAATATCCTGCCTTTTTGTTATTACATTCGTCAAAGGGACGTCGAATAACCAGTAGTTAAACTTACCATAAATCCAATATCTTTTGCTACTATTACGACAATAATATTAACGGTTAATAAGTCCATCTGTAGCTTAGCCTTATTAGTTTTAACGTGGTTACTGCCTCTAGTCTAAAATACCGAGATCGATAGGCCAGAACTTAAGCGTTATAGGCGCCTGTATTTATGCTTGACGTAGTTAATTACCGTAAGGTTTTCTTTATCTACGTTAAGGAAGTTACCGGCTTGGAAATACATACCAAACGAGTTTGGTATATGTGTCATTACGGTGGTAACCGAAAAATGTAACTAGCTAAAAAAGCCTTCGTAGGTGGTATCTAAAAGTTATAAGGCGTATTTAAAGGTTTTGGGAAGCCTGAAGATCTTGTTTAATTAACTGGTGTAAAGAGTTAACGTTGATACCTTTGGTTGCGTTGGCAGCCATTGTCCTACGTACACTACCACCGCTAAGGACGCATTCCGCGTTATTATGTAGGGGTACTAAACTACCGAGCAGGTTAACAGGTTTTTTATTGCCAACAGGTAAAGAGTTTTAAATTAGCTAAAGATAAGTTTGAGGTCCCTTAAAACGTATATGTAGACGTTAAAATCCTCAACACCTTTTTCTTTTTCATAAAGATCTTAAAGATTAGTGGTTTAAAAGCGTTTTTAAAATTAAGCCAACTCGAAAAGGGTTTTTACCAGTTTAGTAAAGCTTCCTTTTAGTACATAAATCCCTTAGAGGTTAAGTTTAGCCTTTAATTTGGATTTAATTGTTTTCTGAACTACCTTTCATATATTAATAGTTTAATCGTCAAAGAATTCGCGATACTTACGAAAAACGTGGTTAAGATTTTTACCGCTATTATATTTTAAGATAAAACAGTCGACGAAGTTAGTAAGATATTTTTCGTTTAATTCCCTATCAACGTTTCATCTCTATAGGTCGTAATTGTAATACTTATTAAAAACTAATCCGAAATCTTTAACTTTTTTTATAAATACTTAAATTAAAGCTATCTTAATAGTTTTGGTTTTGTAGAGGGTGTGTAGGACGTGTAGGGCGAGGGACTTGGTACTTTTGGGCGTGGGGACTTGGTGTTTTTAGTGTAAAGTCGCGTGGGAATTCGGTAACTTAACGACTTAGTGGCTTAGCATGAGGTCGCGCAACGTGGTTTTTTTGGCGTGGCTTGGTGTTTTCGTTTCAATTAGCGAGGTTAATGATTAAAGTGGCATAGAGGGAGTGAAAAGAGTGAAGTAGGGGTAAAGATTTGGTATAAAGGGTAAGGTTAAAGGTTGTTATTAGTGGTAAAAGGGGAAGGTTGTTTGTTATGATTATTTGGCGTAGGGACTTTGTCGTTTTTCTGTAGTAGTAGTACCCGTAGTAATACTGACTTAGCCGTTTGCCAACTTGCCGAACTTTAAGACTTCTGATATTCAATTTTAACGTTTTTAAAAAATATTTATAAAGAGTTTTTAGTATTTTCAGTAGAGATATCGTGGTTACCTCTAAGCTACCGTGAAAGCCGACGCAGCCTAATTTTTTTTTTTACTTACTGCTGTGAAAACCGTTGCAATAGTAGGAGCCTTTCGCAAAAATCTCTCCTTTACCCTAACCGCCGTTATTAACGTAAAGTTTAACTGAAAAGTAGCCTTTTCTTCTACTTAGCTAATCTATGCTCAAGCCAATAAGTACTAATTAGTGTTGGTAGGCCTTAGATATTGCAATGTTGTCGATTCGATTGGTCGAAGTAACAGTAATATTGCGTGGTCAGATGGTAGATGTATTGTTCTAGGTTTGGCAGACTACTAGCTGGTCTGCACTGTAATTTGTATGGCCAATTGCTTGGCCCGTGCCCTAGAGTAAAGTGCAGTGTACTGCACTCGACTTATACCCAATGCAGTAAGTCTCTACAAAGCAATACACTCAACTTGCAGTTCAATATAGTTAACTTTATTGTAAGTAAAGTTGACCTACTGCACTGTATGTAATACTATTCCAACAGTAACGGGGTTTTTAATATTTGAAAGATATTAAACAAATTAATAATATTGTATTAAAAAATTCTTTTTCAAAATCACTCCGGGTTTTACAATTTTTCTACGTTTTCGTATAATTTTTATGAATTGTAATATTTAAGTAAGTAATAGTTTAAACCGTTATAATATTCCATGATAAATATTTAGCTAAAGTTCAACTCTTCTTCTTTGGGTTATTTGTAGTTGATTGAATTGCCCACTAATAAGTACTAATAAATGTTGTACATCGACGTATAAAGAAAATAATGTAGTATTTAAAATATAATTGTAAAAAGATGTATATAAAAGGTAGAAAAAGTATTTAAAGAGTGTACGCCTCTGATGAGAGCTTATAAGCTCTTACCTAGAGCGTGAAACTTTACTATGCACTCTGCTAATGTGCTCCCTAGGGCGTAACACTCTACCATTCATTCGACTAACTGTAATGATCACACTAAATACCCGTGAGTATATAGAAGGTATTAGACGGTTTATGTTATTAAGAAGGT
Organism: Anisogramma anomala; assembly: GCA_038502455.1. Taxonomy (NCBI): domain Eukaryota; kingdom Fungi; phylum Ascomycota; class Sordariomycetes; order Diaporthales; family Gnomoniaceae; genus Anisogramma; species Anisogramma anomala. The sequence continues at coordinate 17,506,582 of JASMMZ010000005.1, forward strand.
AGCAGAGGTGCTGAGTGAATAATATTGCAACCGTGCAAGTAATGATCAAAAGCCGTGAGGCTATTCAGATGTGTAGACTGAATACTTAGATTGACAACTAAAGAGCTTTGAAGGAAATACTATCTATGTAGTGATGACTGTGTCCTTATATATCCGTGCCTTCATACCATTTTTAGTACTGGATAGCTTGGATAGTAAGATATCCAGCATATCCTATGCGTCCATGCGTTAACCCTAACCCTGGATTGCTAACATAAGAGATGTTCTCCACTTGATGTGTTGGACATCAGGCTCTTAATGGTGCAGCCGACCGCTGGTCTGTTTCATTACCTGCAGTTGATCCTTAAGTCATAATACTAATGTGCTTCTCCACGTTTACTAACTATAATGATATCTAGTAATATCTATAAAAATAGTAAGACTTATTTACTTTACACATAAAGTTCTACCAATAATCATAATCTATATTTACTTGCTATCCTAATTAATACAAGGTTATTATAAACATATACATAAATCAATAATTAATGTTTGTATCAATTTAGTATTAAGATTTATATATGTTTTCTACTTAAGTTTTTATAGGTTTATCATTGAAGTTTATATAAGTCCACCATTAAATTTTATATAGTTTCACTGTTACTTTTTTTAAGGTTTAGATTCAAGTTTACTTAGCTTTATTATCACAGTTTGTATAGGCTCATAATTCAAGTTCATATGAATTTGCTATTAAAATCTGTATTAGTTTATTATTCAAGTTTAGATAAGTTCATTATTCAAGTTTGAAAGGGCTTATTATGACGGTTTACAGGAGCATCCTTTTAGAAATACAAGTTTATTAATCAGGTAAGTGAGGGGGTAGAAATTTTTACAGGGGGGGCCCTGCGGGGCCCTTGCTATCAACATACCCAAATGTATTATATCGCTTTACCCGTGCTAAAAGTCGTTCTCTTATAATGGAGTGGAATGGGTGCTTTTATTGAAAAAGAAAAAAAAACATCAGCTATGTAGGCCGTTTGGCAACACCGTACTATGTATTATTCCGGGTGGCCCCGGGTGTTCTTTCCGGCACCACACCGGGACGATTCTTACCGGGGAATATGTATGTAATCCCGTTCACAGAACATGAACTATTCTTGGATGTCCTAATTAAGATCCACTTTCGACCCCTGCAAGTCTTGACCAACCGGAGTGCTCGCTTGCGCCACGGAGCACGGATGATCGTTTGCAACGATGACATCGGCACATGTGCAGCTGCAGGATTTGGACGCCGATACTTGAAGATCCTTATCTTTTTTCCCTGCCATGATTAGTTTCTGTGACCTCCGCTTCTGAGCCCCTTCCACAGCATCAAGAAAAAGAACCTTGGCATTTTTTTCTTTTTGGTGTCGCGGACTACTTCCCTCGCCTGCCAGCACATCCAATCAGTGGCAACAGACCGTCGCAATTAGGTATTTCCTACCGCATTGCGTTGGTCATGGCAGCATCCGCCGTTGCGACGCACTCGGCCGTGACGACGACGTTATCGACGGAGATAGGCCAGTCGCTGTCGGGCATTCTTGGCTGCATCAGCCTGGTTGCCTGGATCTGTCTTCTAGTATGGATCCTCGACTAGATCCCAAGTCGCGTGCAATTCTGACCACCGACCGCAGCTCCCCCAGCTCATCACCAACTACAAGGCCCAGAGCGCCGATGGCTTGTCCATGGGCTTCTTGCTCATCTGGCTACTGGGCGACCTGACCAACCTCGCAGGTACGTACCTCCGGCTCTTCTCCGCTGGGTCTCATTCCGCCGTGTACTCCAGAAGCACGAGGCCAATCCCTATCTCGCCCGGCGCATTGCATACCGCCAGACCCGCCAAGGCTGACAGCCCCTCCCAACAGGCGCCCTCGCGACGAACTTAACCCCCTCCGCGATCGCTATCGGCATCTACTTCTTCTTCGCCGACGTCGTGCTCATCATCCAGTGCGTCTACTACAACGCCCGCAACGCCCGCCGCGCCCGCCGCGCCCGCCTCTCCCTCGAGGCCGAGTCCGCCGTGGCCGCCGAGGAGGATGCACCGCTGCTCGCGCGCCACCGCTCCGGCTCCGGCGGTGGCGGCGGCGGCGGCGGCGGCGGCATGCTGCCCGGCAGCCACCGGAGCTCGTCGGTGCGCCGCGGGTCGACCGGGCTGGACCCGCTGGCGCGCATGGTCGCGGGCGAGGACGCGACGCCGCAGCGCAGCGCGTGGCTGACCAACGGGCTGAGCCTGGCTGCGGTGTGTGTGCTCGGCGTCGTGGTGTGGTTCGTGAGTCGCGAGCTGATGGACACGGGCGATGCCGGGGGCGCGGGCGCAGGCGCGGGCGACGAGGACGGGGACCAGGACGGGAAGGGCGGGCCGGGTATGGTGGCGGGGCTCGGCCTGGGCTATATGAGTGCGGTGTGCTATCTGTGTGCACGGATCCCGCAGATTGTTAAAAACTGGCGAGAGAAGTCTACCGAAGGCAAGTTCCTTCTGTCTGTCCGTGGCCTCGGGGCGATGGGACAACTAACCGCAGCATTCGCAGGTCTCGCTCTCCTCTTCTTCCTCCTCTCCCTGACAGGCAACCTCACGTACGGTGCCAGCCTCATCGCCTACTCACAAGACGGTGCATACCTTCTCAAGGCTTTGCCGTGGCTGTTGGGCTCTCTGGGCACCATCGCCGAGGACGGCATCATTTTTGTGCAGTTCCAGCTATACACACCGCAGAAGAACGAGGCCAAGACGGCAGCAGTGGTGTCCAACGGCGGCACGGTGGCGGTTTTCGAATCCTAAGGCTCTCGATGCAGTGGTGGGCACTGCGGTCTTTGATGGTCGTTTGCTCCAATTTTTTTTTTTTCTTTTTTTTTCTATTTTTTTCTATTTCTGTCTCTTTTTTTTTTCTTTTTCTCTTTTTTTTGAATGCTTCCTTTTGTCATGGTTCATGGTCCCATCTTTGTTCGCATGGGAGGCGTTGGCAAGAACGGGGGATGGCGTTCAGATGTGCATTGGCTGCTCTGGTCTCATCTGTTGTTTTATGTGGCACATTTATTACCATCTTACACACGTATAAAAATCGATAGAGCTTTCCATGCGATGTTCCCATTGACCATGCCTGCTTCCACCCGTCAGTCTTCACGTCTACTTAGGTGTTCGAGGCTCACGCTGCTTCTGAACTACTTAGTATGATGCTAGTCAAGTTTGTGGCGAATATGACCGAACAAGTCTGATGAAACGGCATAAGTCGGAAGACCACGGCACCGGCAGCGCGGATTCGATTGTGACCTGGTTGTGGCTGTGACAGGCCGCGTCAGAGTGTGGGGCCGTGTGACAACTTGAGGCAGTAGAAGCTGGTGAATAGCTATGTAATCTGATTCACTGGCCTATGTTATCTCTCCGAAGTAATAATCCTTGGTAGATGCCATGGCGGGATCTAGGCCCAAAATCAATACCTTTTGAAGTAATAAATAAGATTTCGGCAGTGAAGCTTGTAGAGCCAAACAGAAAGCTTGGCGAAGAAGTTTAGATCTGACAAGGAGGCGGCGACTATAGAGGAATATGAAATACACAAAGTACATCTTACTACAAAGACATCCTACAAAGTACACGTACTTATGAAGTCGGCGTTGAGCGACGACGACTTGAGCTTGATTCCAGGGTTACCTCGGGCTTCTCCAGCGGAACACACCGGGCATTATTGCCTATTGCCCGTACCTTGCAAGGCACTGACTGCATCATCAACGGCCGCCACCACTGAGCCGCTTGGCTGCACGATCCACAGCCATCATCCATAGACGTCCGTGGTCCACACCTCCCCTTCCTTTGCATATCTTCTATGGCGATTCTCTACCCTCATTCATACACTCAATTGAAACCTCATTCACATACCGTCCCTTCCTGTCAGCCTCGCCAGGAGGTTGGTAACAGACGATAGTTGCCAGGGAATTGGGCCTGGGGTCGGTTCGTGACAGCTTCATCAGCATTCTCCATACGTTTTCCTCGGGTTAGTAAACTCAAAATGACACCGAAGCTGTTATCACTCCTCTTGGCTGCGCTGGCTGCCATGCCAGCCGCCATCGACGCTGCCTCGGTAACGACCCCCCGCCAAGCAGCAGACTCCAACACAGGCTTCGTATCCTTCCCCATACAACGCGGCCAACGTGGCCAACGCGGCCAACGCTCCTCCAGCACTCTCTCGGGCCGCCAAGCCACAGCCAGCTTGATCAACGAGCAAGACACCAGTTACACCATAGCCTGTAAGTGCAAACCTTCCCGCAACCCCACGCCGCCGCCGCCATCGCCAGCTTGGCACCGCAACCCATCTCGTCCTAGGGCGGCGCCGACTAAATCACCAACCGGCGCAACAGTAGCCTTCGGCTCCAACGCCCAAGCCGTTCACGTCGCCATCGACACCGGCTCCGACGAGCTGTTTGTCGATCCAAACTGCAACGACCGCGAGTTCACCAGTGGCCAGAGGCAGCAGTGCCAGGCCGAGGGCAACTACGATCCCGCCACCTCGACCACCGCCAGAGACACCGGCACGACCTCCTCCATCACCTACGGCTCCGGCGCCGTCAATCTAGCCTACTTCGTCGACACCATCGGCATCCCGGGTGCTTCCAAGAACCTGACCAAGGTGCAGTTTGGCAAAGCCACCGCGAGCCAGAGCCTCAGCGAGGGCATCCTCGGACTCGGCTTCGGCAACGGCGTCAACCTCAACTACCCCAACTTCGTCGACGCCCTCCAGCAGCAGGGGCTGACCAACACGCGCGCCTTCTCCGTCGCGCTCGGCACCTCCAACACCGTCGGCGGCGCCATTGTCTTTGGCGGCGTCGACACCAAGAAGTTCTCGGGCAAGCTGACCCAGATCGACATCGCCACGTCCGCCGCGCGCGACATCCAGCGCTACGCCGTCGCCCTCACCTCCATCGGCTACAACTCCGGCAGCACCACCAAGCAGTACGACGACTCGGCCCTGACGGGCGTCGTGCTCGACACGGGCTCGTCGCTGTGCGAGCTGCCGGCCGACATCGTCAGCGCCATGGCCGCCGACGTCGGCGCGCAGCTCGACCGCCAGAGCGGGCTGCTCGTCATGGACTGCGCGGCCGCGACCGCCGCCCGCAAGTTCGAGTTCGCCTTCGCCGGCGGCGTCACCATCGCCGCGCCGCTGAGCCAGCTCGTGCTGCAGAGCGGCGGCGGCGGCGGCGGCGGCGGCGCGTGCGTGCTGGGCGTCGCGGCGCTGCCGGCTGGCAGCAGCGGCGTCACGGCGCTGCTGGGCGACACGTTCCTGCGCAACGCGTACGTCGTCTTCGACCAGACCTACATGAAGATCGGCCTGGCGCAGTACGCGGCGTGCGGCACCCACGTGCAGGCGATCCCCGCCGGCAGCGCCGGCGCCGGTGGCGGCGGCTTCACGGGCGAGTGCGCGGCGAGCGCCGACGCGGTCGACTCGAGCAGCAACGACGGCGGGCGCGGGGTCGGCGCCCGTCACCCGGCCGCGGAGGCCGTCTTTGCGTTGGTCGCGGGGCTGGTGGCACTGGTGAGCTTGTTCTAGAAGTCGTGAGGAGGCAGGCGGCCGATGACTGCCGTGGATATACTCATCATTTCATGGATACTGGATATACTCAAAGCTCCACTTGGAACATATAAAGGTGCTACGATATGCAGAACGGACTCTGGTTTACGTTGGAAGCACTGGAACGGGCTCATATTAGACGGCGTCCGAATCATAGATAAGCGTCTACATGGTAAAAACCTCGTTCCCACTGTACACAGTACACAGTATGTAATCATGATATCCACACAGTGCGCAGGGATATGTAGCTCGTGCGCTGAATTCTTCAACACAAAGTACAGTACAGTCAGGAATGCTAGCATCGCGCTAGCTTCTGATATCCCTGACCATGGTTGGTATACGTACATGTTCGCTTGACACTTCGTCCCTGCGGCTGTGCTCTGCATCTGGCACACGCAGTATGTATGTGCGTTGTAATGAATGCATTACCACATCCAAATCTGCCCGCCCCACAGTACGTACCAGTGTCACATTGACACCATGGGGGGTCGCACCGTCTACCGAGTTTTCCAGATGCCGAAATCCCACGGAGCGAATCACGCGCACTGATAGCGTGATCTCCCTAACTGACCCAGTCCCAACAGCCAGCCAAGCTTGCCAACTGACCGGCGCATGCGGTGCACCATCAGAATTTCGAATACAGCATGACAGCAACAGGTCGAGGCGAGATTGCGGAGGGGTCGCATCCCCTCAGAAAGGGCTGGCTGCAGTTGTCCGTGTGAAGTGGCAGTCCAAGTGTCCATCCAACGTGAGTGAGTCAATTTGGTTGGTTGGTCATTAAAAAAAGAAATCAAGTCATGCCCGACGACGGTATGGGTATCATCATCATCATCCGGGTGCATCGCCTTGCCCCGTCCTCCCCGGTCCCAAGTTAGCAGCACCTACCCCCTCCGATGTACCGTCCAAACCCCATCCATCCCGGACCAGTATTGTGTGTGTGTCCCGTCTTGCACAACCCGCAGATCCAGCCCAATTATTCATCCCCCCTAGCAAAGGACCGGGTAAAACAAAGAAAAAAGAAAAAAAATGGAGCTCCCCCCCCTTCCCCTCCCCTCCTCACTAGCCCAACGTCCCGTACTGGTGCGGGCCGCCGTCCGCGTACTGGCCCTGCGGCGGCGGGGGCGCGGTGGCAGTAGCAGCAGCAGCAGCGTCGAGGGGCGCGGCACACGTGCCGCCGCCGCCGGTCTGGACGCGCTCGCTGTAGATGCCGGGCGCGCGCGCGTAGGAGCCGGCGCGCTGGTCGCGGCGCGCGTGGTAGACGTACAGCACGTAGAAGGCGTGCAGGTGGCCCGGGAGGTAGCCGAGCAGGGTCAGGCCGATGTTGATGAGCACGTCGGCGCCGCAGCCGGCGACGAGGGCGACGCCGATGGGGGGGACTGGAGCGCAAAGAGGGAGGGGAGGGGTTGTTAGCCGCGGAGGGGAGGGGTTGTGGGGAGAGTGGTGGGGCGGGAGGGGTTTGAGTGGGGAGGACGTACAGAGGATGGTGACGAGGATGAGGAGGATGAGGCTGCAGACGTTGGCCATTTTGGCTGAGCGGGTCGGGTTGGTTGTTAGACGTGATGTGTAGAAAGGGTTTATGTGACTCTTTGCGTGTCTTGCGTGTTGGTCAATGGTTGTGGGTTGCAGTTTCCAAATTGGCAGTAGTTGTTGGTGCTTGGGAACCAGCGCCTTGGCAGATGGCACGCTCGACTCTTTTTGTACCTGGGCTGACTTCAAGCTTGTGACAGTCACAGTCACGGACAGAAAAGATTGGAGAGGCACATAACACGTCGAGGTGACAAGACAACCGGCACAGAGGCAACTCAGACGGGGCGATGCTGGGCTTGGCAGTTTGACGTCACTGGCTGTCAAATGTGCCGGCCGTGTCACCTCCTGCAAGAAATGATTTTCGGAAAGAATGGGCATTCTTTCCTCTAGCGACAAGGAGAGTTGTTGACAGGCGCACAACCAGGAAACCGGGGTGCTGCAGCTGTGAGCCTCACATTCTTGCCAGCAATGGCCAGGATGGATCCACGGACGAACAACACGGTGAAATTCCAATCTTTATTCTACCTAAATACGTTCATTAACAAAATCGTTACATTCTGCGATGTCTCGCGGTGAAATTCTCACACAGCTTGCCCTCTCCCATCGAACATTCCTGTCGCTTGTCCCATCTATATGTACTTGCCCAGATCCATCATCGAAAACATCAAAACACGGCCACTGCAACGCCTATGCAGCCCGATTGACGGTGCGCCGCGGCGAGCCGGCTCGCAGAGGCCTGGAACCAAATGTCAGCACAGTTGGTCACCAGGGGAGCGCCCTTCGCTTGCGGCCAAAGTCAGAATGCTTACGCGCAGCCGGCGGGCGTCACGACGCCTAACGCACAGTCGGAGCCTTCCTTCACAACGACTTGGTTGGCGAAAACGGGCGTGGTGACCACGCCGGCACTGGCGAGCGAGGCGCAGAGGGCGAGGATCGCGGCGAACTTCATTTTTGCTGATGCGGGAATGGATGGGTGTCAAGTTGGGGATAGTTGGTGAACAAAATACCTAAATTCCAGCCGGCGCAGTAGACCAGCTTGCGGTGAATGCTGGGTGGGAAGGGGGAAGAAGAGGATACACAGCAACAACAGACGGTGAGATGGGCAAAATGAAGGGAGATCAATGCCAAGACAGATTGATCAACAAAGCCACACGAGAAGAATAGAAGAAAGATAATAGATGGACCGAGGTCTGCGACGGATGTTGTCGCGGACACTTGCTCAGGGGCCTGCTAGTCTCTCGAGGTTTCAGCCTTTGGCAGGAAACCAAACGACTGGCCTATCGAGTGGTGGTGAGTCTCTGCGCTGCCGGCGCCAACGTAGCGCGCAATGCATTGCGCTGAGGATCGGAAGAACGCTTCGGATGAGAAGAGTGCGGTAGTCGAGGACCCCATTCGAGCGCTCCGAGGGTTGTCGGGAGTGGGCCCTGAGTGCCGTGCTGCGTGCAAGCGAAGGATGAGGTGAGGTGAGGTGAGGTGAAACCCGACTTGGCTGTTTTGGAAATGCTTGCATTATGTAAGGAATGCTTAGTCACAGCGACACCCTTCATCTGCCCTGATTCTCAACTTCCTATTCTTATCCCATCGAAAAATTAATTACAGAAAGGTTCCCAGTGCGCTGCACATAAAGTACTAGTAATCCCCTGTTATGAGCCACCTCCGGGTACTGTTTGTTCCACGGTGTGCAAGGATCTCCGCCACATACGCTAAATACAGTAGTCTGACTAATATAAGCCCCACAAGCCCAGCGTAGGGGGTACAGCGGGGCTAGGCTGGGCTGGGCTTGGATGTGATGGTCTTTACTTCCTAAGGCGCCACGGGACAAAACGTTTGAGCGGCCCGTGATTAGTTGAAACTCGCAAGTCTCCGAAGCTATCCATGTTATGAAAGTGAGGAAATATGACGATGCGGAAACAACGCTGCAAGCTCCCAGGCTTAAACTATTGTCGGGGGGCCCAGCGTAATTGACCGGAAATATTATTGACCCTGGAAATTTAGTTGCCTTAGCTGGAAACGGCGCTGGCAGCTGGGGAGCTCATGTCGACCTGGTCGGCAGCTGGTGCCATGGCGGTGATATCACGTGGGGGAGGGGTGGGGGATCAATGTGGCAGTCGGTGTAGACGAGTGTCAGAGCAGGGCGTTGAGCAGCCGGTGAGGAGGTGGTGGTGATGGAAGCGTGGTCTTCGGTTTGGCTACTGCAGGCAACAGACCTAGAAGCAGGCCTTAGGCCCCCTTGTGGGCAACCAATGGCCGCCATTGCCAATTGGTGGTTGTTGAGAAGAACGTGTGAGATCACATCAAAGGGATGGAAGGAAGAGATGGAGGATGTGCTGAAATGAAAACAGGCACCTGCTGGTTTTGAAGTGCAAAGTGTCGTAGTTGGCGCTAGCCTGTCGCCGTATGCAACGTAAATGGAGTATATGGGCAGGTGCGAAGGGTAAGGGTTTGGCTGGGAATAACAGAGTTCCGCAGAGGTTCTGGTAGGATGCATTGTTTTCTCCTGATGAACTTGAATGTATCCATTTGGCTGGCTACAAGATCACAGTGTTTTCGAGTAAATTAATTTCAGGTAAAGATGAATTTTGGTTGGGTCACTCATAATCATACCTGGTTGTAAGCTGTTTCTTTTTTTGTCCTGTGCTTATTTCACGTAGCTGTGTGGTTGGTTTTCTTCTTTTGTCCTCTACTTGTAGTTTATAATTTAAATAACATTACCTTTGTTGTTGTTGGGTGAATGTCCTTGGATTCGTTTCCCACTTTTCTTTTGCCCTTATATTCATTGGCCTGTCGCCTGCAAATCAACTACTTCCCAGCCTCCCATACTCATGTACCATATGTTATCCGCCTTTACCCACATCCACCTTTGCCCAATTTTTGCCATACAAATTACTTGTATTTCAACGCCTACAACGCCTGTAATACTTTAACTAGCATTACGTAATAACATTGAACTAATTTCATTGTTGAAATACGTAATCTTATTCATTATTTAACTGGTTTGAATTTGTATTTACGTTAATAATAACTTGAGGATTTAGTTATTTTCATTATAAAAGATTCTTTGGAACAATATTGACTGCTATTCTTAGCAGGTCAACTGCAGTGCAATCAAGTCAATCACAGTACAGTCAAGTTGACTGTACTGACTACAAAGTCAGTTGACTGTGGAGTGCCCAATTCAGACTAGGGCAAGGGCTAAGCAATTAGCCATACAAACTAGTGTGCAAACCGGCTAGCGGTCTGCCAAACCTAAAACAATACATCCACTACTTAACCACGCAATACTACTGTTTCTTCGACCGATTCGAATCGACAATCGTTACAATATCTAAAGGCCTATCAACACTAATTAGTACTAATTAGGTTAAATACAAATAAATTGAGTAAAAAAAGAAGCTACTTTCTGGTTAGGTTTTATATTACAATGTAAAGGAAAAATTCTCACGAAGAATCTCTATGAACTGCGTTGGTCTTTTACGATATTAAGTAAAGAAGATTTTTAGGCTGTGTTGATCTTCACAGTAGCCTAAATATGGCGACGGTATCGCTATTGAAAATACCAAGAAATGTTTATTAAACCTTTAAAGAATGTTAACATTGACTATTAAAATCTTAAATCGATAAGAAACGATCACCAAGTTGTCAAGTTCTTTATAATTAGCAAACAACTAGATCGCTACTACTACCACCATCGCAAATAGCGAAACCCAAAACCCTTTACGCAAAATAATAACTTCAGCAACAAATAAACTTCAACTCTACTTTTTGTATCAACTTCTTCTCCGTACGCCAATCAATTTTCCCTTATATCATAAGACCGTTAACCATACATGTTAACAAATACATTAAAATCGCTACGCTAAGTGAAACACTAAAAATCATCAAGTTACGCTAAGCAAATCATGTCATACAATTCTATGCTCTAAATGCTAAATCCTCTTACCTAACTCGTCAAAGCCCCTTACTCAAATCATTAAGTCCACTATTTCATATCATCAAGTTCCTATCCCACCTGAATTAACGTTAACTTTCCAGTTAAAACGCTAAGATAAACGATTAAAAACGAATCAAGAAAATTAAAACTCTCAAATCTTTCTTTTATAAGCATTACAATTAAAAACCTTTAGTTTAAGAATGTTAACGAAGCTTTATCTGAGAAACACCTAACTTACTACGTTGGCTAATATATTCTTAACGCGGACGTCGACGAAAATTTTGGTCGTGACGCTTGCACTTTCTATAATTTTTATTGATTCTTCCACTATTAAACTATTAACATATGAAAAATAATTCAACGTACTATCAAAATCAAGTTAAAAGCAAAAGTCAATAGGTGTGGAATTTTCGTTCCAGAAAAAACACCAGTTGAACTAGCAACAACTTTATTTAAACTGGCTCAACTTGAAAATTATCTTGAAAATCTTTCACCTTAAAACCCACGGGAAAAAGGGAAAGATACTGATGACTACAAATACTTTAAAACGAACAGGAAAAAGGAAAAGATACTGACGACTATAAATAACCTCATACACGTTTAAAGAGACTATCTTCTAATTCCCAATTAAGCTAAACCTTCAAGCCCGGCAACAACTTTTGATACCCCTAATATAATAAACCTGTTGATTTGCTAAGAAATATAGTCCTTGCGCGCGATAGCATGTAGTACGCGTTTTATGGAGAAAAAACGAGTAAAGTAATGGCTGCTAATACCGCAAGAGAAATTGACGTCGGTATTATTTTACGGTTCATTAAATAAAACCGTAAGTCTCTTAAAGCTTTCATCAAAGTTATCAAGTTCCTTAAGTGTTGGTACGCATGTAGGGTAGCAATGTAATGTTAAAACAGTGTAGTATTCTAAGGATGGAAAAGGAAGAAACTAGAACCAGAGCGAAGCTTAGCGGAGCTGAACAATGTAGCTGCACAGGCAGGTAGGTGCCTATACTTTCCTTCCCTTTCCATATATGTATCCCCCAAGTAATGTACAACAAGTTCCTGGGACCAAAAAAAAAATGCAATGTCTTTGTTGCGTAATATAAATGATAAAGACGTAACGAGAGTTGCGAGATATAAAGCGTGAGGCGTGAAACGTAAGAAGTGAGACACAAGATGCGAGACGTGAGACGCGAGACGTGAGACGCGAGAAGCGAGACGCGAAACTCAGCGGAGACTCTTTTCGTATGCCTCAATCAGTTTCTTGCAGTGTTTCAATTCCTTTATAGCTTTTTATTTGTCGTTCTTGAAAGTGTAACCCTTTTAACGAACCAAATATTAAATTTGATTTCCCTTATGATAACAACGATTTAAACTTTAGTTTATAATACTTTCGATTTTCCATTTATCTTTCTTTAAAACCTTTTTATACTGTACTAATATAGGCAGCAGAAGTACGCGATCGAATGGATTATTCTGAAGTTGGTTGTAAGGAGTAAGGTATTAAACGTTAACGGTAAAACGGACTCGTAGATTGATAGGAAAATTAAGCGTATATGTTAAATCTTCTATATGTTTTTCCACTATGTAAGAACCTAATTGAGGCGGTGTTAGCTTTCTATAGCGATAAAGAGGTTTATAGGCCTTTCCTATACGTAGATATATATGATTCCCGACGTTGAATTCCATTCAACGGTAATTCTTATTATAACAACGCTTAGACTTGGTAGCTACTACATTTATGTTAAGCTACATATCTTTATGCAAGTATTTTCTTATAAAGTAGATTTTCGGTGATTGTTAAGGTAAAGAAGTATTTAGGCAATCTATTAGAGCACGTACTTTAAAATTGAATAATAATTCGTAAGAGCTAACGTTAATAGCGAGAAGATAGGCGTTATTAATGTTTTATTAAAAAGCAGGTATATATTAGGTTTATAGTTATTTTAAATACTCGGCAACGTAGTATTGAAAGACAAACTTTACTATTTGTTTTTTAACTTATCCATCTACTTAAGAGTGATATGTCATTATTATCCTTAGTATAATGTTAAAACCTTGTTGTAAAGCTTGTTAAAAAAAAAAAAAACTTTACGTTGCGGTTCGATATAATTTCCTTCAGATAATGCTAGTTTTCAAGCAATTAATAGCAATTAAAATAACAGCCTAGTTTACGGCTATGTATATAGTATGGCTTAAAAGTAAAAGAGTACGTTTAGAAGTTTTACAAGTAACCGATAGAATTACATTGAATTCCTTATAGTCAGGTAACACTTATAGCGTGGCTGTTAATAAAAGGTTTGGAAAAGGGATGATAAAATCCATATATAAAGTATATATCGGCTTTTTAAAAACCTAAATTGGGCGAAAACTACCTATGGGATTTTTATTATCGTTTCGTAATTAATTATAACGAAAATAATAACGATCAAAATTTTCCACTATTTTTTAAAAGGGAAAATGTTGGTAGGTCTTGCCTATAAATAGGCTTTTAGACGTTTTACTGTTGTCAATTCGATTGGTCGAAGTAACAGTAGTATTTCGTGTTCAAGTGGTAGATGTATTGTTCTAGGTTTGGCAGACTGCTATCAGGTCTACACAGTAATTTGTATGGTCAATTGCTTGGCTCGTGCCCTAGTGTAAAGTAGGAGTATACTGAATTTGCTTCAAAGCTAATATATTAGGCTCATAAAAAAATTAACTTGTAGTTAGTATAATCAACTTTATTGTAAGTAAAGTCGACCTACTATACTGAAAATACTATCATTTTAACATTAACGGGTTTTTAGTTTATACGCGTATGTTAGTGTAATCGAATAATCTTTTCCGGTAAACATTAAACCGCAAGCTTATTTACTGGCCAAATCCTTGTTAATTCCAATTGAATTCTACATCAAATTACATTCATTTATACTAAAATTAACCGTAATTGCCGTCAATTACCCTACAGCTTCGAGGTCCAACTTTATTAGCTTCTATAAAGGATTTTTCCGCTATAGGACTATATAAACTTTTATTTTATCCAGGCTAATTAAAGAAGTCGTTATCGTTAGTTCTCTAATAGTTTGTCAATTTGTCAACATATCACTAACTGCCGTTACATGATTTAGGCTTGCTAGGCGGCCTATTAACATAGCTCTTAATACATATGGTTAGCCTATTGCTATCTACAAACCTTTTAGGGCCTTATTTAACCATGCTTTCATTATAACGTTAGTAAGATTATTTTTCCCGTTAATCTACCAGAACTCCTTCATTTCCCTCCCTTCATAGGCTTCGCTAAATGTTATTACGTCGATTATTAGGTGTTCTTCGCTAGTGGTTTCAAGCTTGGAAAGATATTCGAACAGGATCCTTAATTCGGTACAGATTACTCTCGGGATAGGAGGAATTTTTAGCTACCTGGTAATAACGTTAAGGGTTTTCCATAACGTTATATTTATGTCAAAGCCTGCTATTATGTCGTATACTTTTAAAGCTAATACACTTTGTGTGATTTTTTTACATTTAACGAAAACCTAGTAAATAAGGCTACCAATAACATTAAGCTAATACTTTCGTTCATCCTTATTAATAAGAATTATTAGAAAGCTAATCTGTAAAAATAGTATGGTATTTTTCATAAAAGACATATTTGTAAAAATCATTAACTTAGCCTTCGATAAATCGATTAAAACCATATTAATAACTTGGTCTAAGCTTCTCATTTGCCCTTTAAGCCTTTTATTTAGCCGGTTAAAGTCGTTAATTCTTAGGTTTTGTACTGGTTCCGCGATAGATAGGTTGTAGGAGGCTTTAAGTTGGTATAGTGTGGCAATATAACTGCTACGGGTACGTTATTTTAGGTACTATTAAGCTTTAGCTACGCTAGTCTTGTTAATTATAGCCAAGTCTGTGCTTTTTACCTTTTAGAGAAAGTTAAGGTTAGTATTAACACCAAATATACGGATTGACGATCCGTCAAAATTAAGTTAATTGCCATTTGCCGACGTTGTAACCGGCTTATAGTTTTAAAACTGAAAGTCTTTAATCGCCTACTCTTCCGATACTATGAAGCCAGTTGTTTTAAATAAAGTATATTGTTAATTTATATACCCATGAAAATGCAATCTTCCCTTTAATTAATAATACGTATGGGTCGTATATTAAAAACTTTATACCTAACCTTTATTTAAAATGTAATTTGTAAGTTACGAATTGGTAGACGCCTGTTTCGGCTAGTTCATAAAAATACTTAATATACCGTATTACCATCCGTAGAGGGTAAATGGCACGTAGTTCCTATATTAATTCAAATAATATAATCCGCTATAAATCGGTTACTAATTACGTATATACTTACGTTATATCTTAGCTATTAAGTTTAAACTTACTTTTAGTCTTAGTTAGGAAACTTATTACTAAGGTGACTACTAAAAGCTAGGTAATCTCTTAAATAGTTAGTTATTATGTAAGGATTTAGTCTTTGACTTTATTTCCGTATCCTTAAACAATTCAATGTGATTTTTCTTACGGCTGACCCGTAGTCTTGTGATGATCACACTAAATACCCGTGATTAAATAGAAGATTTTAGGAGGTTTATTTTAGCAGTAAGGTAGCAGAGGTAACAATGGTGCAATATTAAGAAGATGCGTATTCATGCTGTAGAATGATCACTAGCCGTTAGGCTATTCAGGTGTTTAGACTGAATACTTAGATTGTCAACTAAAGAGCTATGAAGGAAATACTATCTATATAGTGATGGTCATATCCTTATATCCTATAACCTTCATACCATCTTCAGTACTAGACCGCTGAAGTCGATATCGCTTCCTTCGGTCCCAATATTGTCGACTGAACCGCGAGTAGTCCTATCGGTCCAAACCCTAACCCTGGGTGCTTATATAAAAGAGATCTCTGGCTTGATGTGTTGAAAATCAGGCTTCTGATGGCGCAACGGACCGCTGGCCTGTTCCATAACCTGCAGTTGGTCCTTAGGTTATAAAAAGTCTTACCTTTAACCTTATATGTAATCTTTGATTTAAATATCGTAAAATTTGGATTTTAAAGGTTAAAGTCTGCCTTCGACACGAATTATACAACTTTGAGTTAATAGGCCGTTAATTTCGACTTTGTTATTTTCCTTAAAGGATTTATCGGAGATTTCAATAATACCTTATACTCGAATTTTTAGTGCCAAATCTTCGTAATCCTTTTCTTCTATACTTATCTAAGTATTATTTTAAATCTAATCCGGTATGTATTCCTCTACCTTAATAATCCTTTTTGGGGGGTCTTCCACACCAGTGGTGTTTTATCGGCTTATCGATAACAAGTGGAGGAAATTCGTATTAGCTCGGTCATTTGGCTTAGGGATTTTTATCGTTAATAACTCTAATATAGGGTTTGACCTGAATGGTACGAAAGGTTACAAGACTATTAGCCGTTTTAACAACTACTTTAAAGTTAGAAATACTTAAGGTTTTATATAAGCCCTCACATTTGCTCAGCTCCCGTTACACAAGGACTTTACTCTGTAAAGGTAAAGAAAATACGTCGATAATTGTGGGGTCGTTCCTGATGTTAAGGGTGTTATTAATTTGGAAGTGTACTAATTCTTTTCGTAGTTTTTTTAGTGCTTTACCGTGGGCTACTACCCGTTTTTAAGTAATTATCAATATCGGAAATTAACTCGTTAGGTTTGGATACGTTTCAAAGACTAGTAATGTTGGCACTAGGCTATTAGGGTCCACAATATTGTTCAGGCCTTTTACCGCTATTTAAAAACGTGCCTCCAGGTCCATAAAGTTTTTTATCCTTAACGTAAAAATATTATACATTCGACGAAGTAAATCTTATACCCTTTCGATCTTTCTAATACTTTAGTAAGCCTCTATAGGTACTTTTTTCTACTAAATACACATTATCTTAGCGTTTTTTTGGAACTCCGTCGCCATAAAATTGGTACCGGTATCGTGGACAACGAAGTTAGGTAGACCCAAATACGTATTAATCTACAGTATTCTTAGCGTTTTCCACGTATATTTTGCCGAGAGAGATTTTAAAAATTGAGTTTTGTAGAAGAAAATTACGGAATTAACGACGTGGATTATGAGCTTATTATTTAAATAACATAAATTTAAAATAACCTCATAGTTAAAATCCTTAACGTCTTTCAATATAAACTTAAATTTTCGGGGTACTTAGGCATGTATTTGGCAATAGTAATAGAGTTTTTAGATTAATTTTATGGTCAAGTATTTCATATATTTATACTTGATGAACTTTAAGACTTTGTATAGCCTATAGATAGCTGGCTAATTAAAGCGTGTAATTGGCGTATTTTCGGCTTTATCAGGTTTAATAATATTGCCTTCAGGCTTTGAAGATAAAATTACAAGTGAATTTACTGAAAGACGAGAGGAAACCTTAAGCCAGTTTAAACTAGCTCGTTGGTGTTAACATTAAATTTAACGTTGAAGGTTTTTTATTTTTAAGTTAAAAGGGAAATTGGTAAGATATTTAAGGATGCGACATGTAATCGGCCCAATAATAGTTCTAATTCTCGTTATCCCTAATAATAATAATTTTTCGCCTGGTTCGAAGCTAACTTTGGCCTTAATAGTATCGTAACGATTGATTTTAGTAACAGTAGTGCTTTTCTTTCATAGTACTACATATTACGAATAGCCTTTTATTAAGTACCTCATCGTCATTGTATTTGGCATAATACTTTAAAACGTGTAATCTACGTAACGATCGCGAAGGTCAACGTTATATAATGGGTTAGAGGTTAAGTTAGGGTAAAGTTAAGGGTCTTTACCGCTTAAGAAGTATATTAATACATGGTTAGATAGTTATTAAGCGGTATTAAGAGCTATATTTTCATGTTACTTAATTTGTTTGGGGTTCTCGTTACGGTTTATTAGCTCGTCAGCTTTAAAGTATAATTTAATTCAAGTAATATAATTTAAAAGTGGTAAAGTACTAGATGTATTATATCATATTTTGATTATTTCGTTCGGAGGGGGGAGGGGGTAACGAGTTAACTAACAGCTGGACTTGTTACAGATTTAATATATTTTTCTATTATTATAACGATAGTTTTTTCGGTTAATAATTTCGTTTAAATTTTAACCTTATCAACGTCAACGTATTTATTACCTTTAGTTTGGAGTTGATATGTCATATTTTAGGAGTTAAGAATGTTCGTAGCCGTACTTAAGGTCGATATAGTTAATTACCATAAGGTTTTCTTTATTTACGTTAGATGAATTGCCGGCTTAAGGGTAAATATTAAACGAGTTTAATATATATGTTATTATTGTTTCGAACAAGGAATGTGATTGGCTAAAAAATATTTCGTAGGTGGTATTTAAGCGTTGTAAGGTGTATTAAAACTTGTTAACATCCGTAACAGCTACACAAACCTGATTACGAAGGATGGATTCGTTAAAATAAGCTTTCCCTATTGTTTTCTGTCATTATATCAACTTATTAAGTATTTTGTTTAGCATATTTATTATTGTTTCCCCGTCTTTTCCTCCTGCTATTATTGTTGTCTCTTTCATAGTGGCCTAATCAGTATGGTATTGGGTAAGGCAAACATCATATTCGAAGTAGATCTTTATGTTATCGTAAACTTCGCGAAAAGTGGTTGCTCGAATTAGGAAGGTTAGGTAATAGTCCTTAGCATACCTTATAAGAATTTTAGGGAAAAATGAGTAAAAACCAGAAGGGGGAAACTCTATTTATTTGCAAATATTTAAAAAGAGCATTATATTTGTTTTTAAAAGGTTGTAGGGTTTCCCATTATACTTTTATTTATCGTTTTAGATTTTGGCGAAATACGTGAAAAGCTTATAGTTAATGTTAACTATTTTGATAGGTCTTAAAAATAAGTTGCGATAGTTATTCCAACATTTATTATTTTACCCTAGTAATTTAAGTTTAAGAGCCTTTAAATCATGATGTTAAGGGTAATTACTAGTAGTTTAGACCAAGGGGTAAAGTCCTGTAGTAGGACCTATAATAGACTCGCGCGTGTAGGCAAACCTATTGTGGGAAGGCTTTTAAGGGACTTGGCAATTTTAATTAAAGATTTAGAGGGTAGTAAAAGCTTAAAGATTTAAAGGGACTTACCGATATTGCTTAATTAACTGATGTAAAGCGCCTAAGTTAATACCTCTTGCCGTATTAGCAGCCGTTGTTTCGCGCGATTTGCCTCCGCTAAGGGCATACTCTGTGCTGTTATATAAAGGGACTATAATACTAAGCAAGTTAACAGATTCCTTATTATTAGCGCGTAAAAAGGCTTAACTTAGCTAAGAGGAAAGGGGAGGTCCCTTGGGTCGCGTATAAGGGTGTTAATATTTTTAGCACGTTTTTTTTTAGGTCGTGGGTCTTGAGAGTATTTCTCAAATTGTGTTAGTTTAAAGAGGGTTTTTACCAGTTTTGTAAAGCTTTTTTTTAGCACCTAAATCACTCGTTGTTTAAGTTCTGCTTTTATATTTAACTCAACACCCTTTTAAACCTTTTTCCATATATTGATTGTCTAGTCGTCAAAGACGTAGCAGAAGCTTTAAAAGGCGCGGTTGCCGCGGTTAAGGTTTTTCGCCGCCGTTTTGCTTAACGATGTAGTAGCCTATGAAATTAGCTAGGTGCCTTTTCGTTAAGTCTTCGTCGATATCTTTTCCCTAAATTTCTTTGTCGTATTACATTCAAAAGAGGAATCTGAAGGCTTTAATCACTTTCTAAAGTTATTGGAGAGGTAGTATTTGTAGGTTTTGGGTGGCATAAAACTTGGTAAGCGGGGACTCAGTAATCTTAGGGTGTACATACTTGGTGTTTTGGTATAAAGTTGCGTGGAGTAGCTTTATTAACGCGACTTGAAGATTCTTGGCGTTTCCGTTTAAGATGGCGAACTTGGTGATGAAATTGTCGTAGTGATAGTAAGAAAAAAAAATTAAAGGAAAAGCTTGGTATTAAGGGTAAAATTTGAGGTTGTTTGTTATTGTTGGTAAAGGGCGAAGGTTAAAAGTTGTAGGCTATAAGACTTAGTCGTTTACTAACTTGTTGATTTAAAACTTTTAGCGGTTAGTCTTAACGCTTTTTAAGAAGAATCTTTGGCAAAGATTTCTTAGTGTTTTTAATAGCTATACCGTCGCTACCTCTGGTCTGCCGTAGAGACTAGCGTAACCTAAATGTTTTATTTACATACTGCCGTAGAGACTGAAATAGTATTTAAGGCCCTTCGTAAAAATCTTTCCTCTACCTTAGCCGCCATTGTTAACGTAGAGCGTAACCGAAAAGTAACCTTTTCTTTTATTTAGTTTATCTGTGCTTAACTTCATAAGTACTGATTAATGTTGGTAAGCTTTGCTTATCTATGAGCCTTTAGACGTTATGCACGTTGTTAATTCGATTAGTCGAAGTAATAGTAGTATTGCGTAGTCAAGTGTTGAATGTATTGTTCTAGGTTTAACAGAACGCTAGCCGGTTTACATAGGAGTTGGTATGGCCAATTGCTTAGCTCGTGCCCTCGTGTGAAATAAGCGCATACTGTACTTGCTTTGCAGCTAATGAAGTAGGCCCACACAAAACAATACAACTCAACTTGCAGTCAGTATAGTCAACTTTACTGTAAGTAAAGTTGACATACTAAAATTTAAATACTACTATTCTAACAGAAAGTATAATTTATTTATGGCGATCATTATGCGTTTTAGTATAAAAACGCGTATATTATTACAAGTATCTTGAAGGAACTCCAAGACGAGGCGGCTAGGAATTATGAAGCGTTCGCATTTTACTTCATTTGTTTTGTAAAGTAAGCGGTTTACTAAGTAAAAAAGGTGGCTGATTTTAATACCATTTACTACTTCCTCATGTTTATTTCATTTTGTAAGGTTAGTTATGATAACTCATTATATTAGATTTTCTTTATGAACTATTTAGAATCTGAGGTTCATTTTATCAGGTAATATAGCTCTAGCAATTAATAAGATGAGTTTAACTTTGTTAAGTATTACGGGAAAATTATTGAAAATTTGATCGAGTATAGACACCCTATTTAACATTTGAATATTTTTATTAGTTAGTGTTGAAAAACGCGAAAACGTATCCGGAACTAAATTAAGCCATTTAGGAAAGTGAATAATATCCAAGTTATATACGTTTAAGTAAATTTCTATATTAATAACGCGTTTATTTAATTTTTCTGTAGGAGTTATGTTACTATAAGTTCGGTTAACAATTCCCATCCTAGATTCGTAATCAGTAAAAACGATAAAAGGATGCAGGTTACCTATTAAGGTGGTTCTAAGTTGTTTTTATACCTAAGTACGGCATATTACCTTATGTTTAGGTGGTCTGTAATGCAGTTATACCTTAATAAGGTATTTGTTACAAAATATAATAGGCTGAATAACAGTGGTAAATACAACATTTCCCCGTTTTTGTATATAGTTAGGTTCTAATTGAAATAATATAATGCCGAAATCTTTTTCAAAATTTTCGATAACTTGTAGAAATAGTGTTCAAGTAGGGCTAGCACGGTACAGACGTAACTTATTATATAAATACTCCTATAAAGCGGTAAATAACTCCTTTTCCTAGTTTGTAGGAGCGATTTTCGTATTTTAAGTGTAGTATATTATTTTTTTACGATTATCCTTCTGTATTTGTACAACTTTGCGATTTTTAACTGGTAAATACGTTTTTAGGTTTCTAAATGATTTTAACATTTGAGCGAAGTAGGGTATTATAATGCGTAGAAACTCCTTTACACCTAAATAAGTTTTTGAAGCTTTAAAAGTTATAGGAAAGGAGATGTCCCGGAAGGCCTAGCTACGTTTGTAGTAAGAGATAAACCGAAGCTATTTATGAAGAAACCTACTGATTTTATAAATGAAAAACTTATATAGAACTTGTTCAGGGATGACGAAACTCCAACTATTATAAATAAGGTTAGAATTTAAGCGAAGAAGTTTTTATATTTTTTAAAATTATTCGAAAAGATAATAATATCATTGATAAATTTTCGGTAAAATGCGCGATTAGGTCTAAGAGTGCGATTTATAAATCTCTGAGCAAAGGCTAGCCAGTTTTTAGGTACTATAGGAGTAATACTTCATGTTTCAGGCCCTGGTAACTTATAAAGGTAAAACGATCTTTGAATTTTTGATATATAAGGATCTAAAAGAAACATTTAGTAGTGTTTAATACGAAAATGTATTTAGCTCTTTTTAAAGTGTTGATAACTTTTGTTTAAAAAAGTAAAGGGTAGTTATCTAGTACCACGTATTCGTTGAAAGGTTTAAAGTGAGTTATAATATAGTTTTTTTTAAACATAGTGTAGTTTTCTACATATAATAAAGACTAGTAGGGTAAAGGGGGGTATATAATTAATATATTACATACAACTTTCAACGTAAATTTTATTTAATTATTAGTCGAAAGAAGCTTTATTTCGACGTGAAACTAGGTAACGGTGGCGGTTTAACTTCGCGTTTTGCTACCCTTTAACTAAGAGTACCTTTATTATTTAATTTACCGACAAATTCATAAGTTTGAAGTCTTATTATACGTCGGCAAACTTATCACAAATCTCTGTTAATTTATATATATCAAAAATGTTGGTGAAATTAACGTATACCTTATATTGGGTTTTCAATATTGGTATATTATCGGAAGGTTTAATACCTGAAAAAAAGTGAAAACTCCGTAAAGCAAGGTTTATCTCATTACTTTACGAGATTAGGTTTCGCGCGTTTTTTATATGTTTTCCAAAGTCTTGAATAAGGTTGGCAACTGCGTTTAGGAATAGTATATCAAATTACGGGTTAACAAAAATCTTTAAAAAGGGGAGATATTACGTTTTTTTTATTGTTTCAGTCGTATGTAAATCCAGTTTAAATTCCGATCTTATAGATGGCTTTTTGGGTGAACCCGTTTCTCGAATAGCAATAAATGTTATATAATATTTACCAATCGCATCGCGAGTTACCTACGTTATTTTAAAGGTTATATTTTCCAATCGAGTAGCCTACGTTTATGTTGAAATGGCTTTATTTTAATTTGTAAAGAAATATGGAGGAATTTCACATTTGGTCATAGTGTTTGAATATATGTATTTGAAAACTATAATTAAAGTATTAGTAAGATTGTACAGTTAAATGACGTAAGACCTAGTAAGATTGACAATAAAATGTAATACGGATGAATGTTAGACGGAAAATATAAGAAAACATCCTTTAAAAAGGTCAGTATATTCGATTGGAAGATAATCGGTTTATCCAAATAAAATAATGTTAGTAAAGTCTTTGGTAAATAGCTTACGAATTACTCAATTCGCAGTTTTCTTGTAAGCGGTAAGACGCACTCTAAAATAACTGTTCTTAAAGTTAATAATAGTTTTAAATATAAAAATATTAACTTTATGAAGTTTTAACCAGTCATTTGAAAGTAAAGTACCTACGTCAAAGCAATCGATAATACACGCCTTTACGGTTTCCTGAAAGATATTAGGTATACTATCTGACTTGTAACTATAAGTTAGAAATAACTAACGAGCCTTAGTGGTAAACTTTACCGGAGGTTTTATAATACCCTATAGAGTTTTACCAAACGAAACGATAATTTCGATATATTTGAGAAAGTACTTATTAAGTTATGATTTGGTTACAAAATGTTTCCCGACGTCTATATTAAGATAGAAAGTATAATTAAGGTTCGACAAAGTGATATTAATATATCCTTAAAGGAAGAGAAAGACTTTTATAGCTATAACCACTTTCTCGTAAATGGTTTTAGCTATAATAACTTTTAAATCTCATACGAAGTTAGCGACTTTCGTGTTCAAAGATTGTTTTATATTTATTTACCGGATTCTTTGTTTTATAATTCGTCAAGATATCATTTTGGTTTCCCGACGAAACTTTGAGTGTTTAAAAAAAATATTACGAAATTTTCATTTACATATATAATTAATTTAGGTCTGAAGACTTCGTAACATAGCAAGACCATCGGTTTCGTTTATAAAGCTTACCTTACTCTTTTACGACGAATAGGTGAACTTAACATCGCTTTACTTTAAATAGTTAATTTCCGAGTTAGATTAAATATTATTAACTTCTTTATATCGGCGGCTACGATCGCGGTACTAGCTACGGTCGCAGCGATTACCTTTATCGCGACAGCGATTATTGCAGTCGCCGCGGCCATTATCGTCGCGTTGTTTCTCGCGAGATTTGTTACGAACTTTGTAAGACTTATATTCTCGATCGTGAATACGATAAATATTTTTTCCAAAATCATTTATATACCTTTTTTTATCTTTATATTCCGGCTTTCATTCATCTTTAAATATAAACTAATTGTATTTCTTACATTTGTTTCTAATATTAAACTTATATAAAGGGTACCAACGGTTTACGACCGCTAGTAAAATGGTTTTAACCTTCTAGATCTTAGTTATGTATTTTTATAAGGTTTATTTGCGATTAGGAAGTTGGAAATTTTACCAAGTAGGTAAGTCGAAAAAGGTTTAAATATCGATTATAACGTTATCTTGGATTTTATTGATTCGATCGAAAGTATTAATACTTTATACGAATTAAATTTAGTTTATATGTATTTACAAAATCTATACTCGTTCTTTATAAGATTTCGTGAAATAAACGTTAATTGATGAAACTTTTTAATAGCTGAATCTTGATTTATTCGAAAGCAGTTCGTTAAAGTATTTACAACGGCTTTAAGTCCCTAGTTAATTGAACTAATATGTTCCTTATAAGGTAATTCCGTATTTTACTTAAATATTGCTAATATTTAAAGTAGGGTTTTAAATATGGAAAAAAAAATTAACGTTCTATATCTGGATTAACCTTGGTAAAACTTTTGAAATGAACCTAAAAACTTTAGATTTTTATAGAAACTATATTTTTTACCGATAATAACTATATTTTTATTAAAAGAATTAGGGTACTCGAAGTTAGTAACCCTAATTTACTTACGTTTTATATGGTAAATAATATTATTATTTAATGATTAAATTGCTCGCATGCTTCGATTAGGGTTGTAAAGACGAGGGAAGCGGTTTAAGTCGCGAATAAAACGATTAAGATTATTAGAACGCTTGTTACTTCGGTGAGAGCGTTGTTTTTTATCACGAATAAAGGCGTTAAAACGGCTGGTTATAATCATTCAATTATTTATAATCTGTTATTAAAGTTTCGTGATAGCGGTATTAAGGCGTTTGTTAAATTTTACGTTTCTTTTAGTTATAACAACCATTTTCTTTTGCAAATATTCGGCCTACTTCAGTACTAAATCCATCTTAATTAATAGCGGATGAGCGTAAGAGCAAGGTGTATAGAAACGAGCCGAAGAAGGAATAGACGGCTAGGGAATTCGCAAAGGTAAAGTTGGCTCTAACGAAAGAAAGGCTAATAAGTCGAAAGCGGTAAGGGTAGGTATTTCCATCCTCAAGAGCTTAGTACAAGTATGACGGAGAGTTAATGTTGGGGAAATACTTAAAACACGTAGTTTACGCTTGTTTATGGGAAAGACAATAGAGATAGAGGTGAGAACAGCGGTGGTAACAGCGAGATTGAAGGTAGTTACGGAGTTACTACTAACTATTACAGCGAAAACGGCGGCCGCGCGGTAGAGGAAATAATGTCGATAGAAGGTGAGAAGGTAGCGTTGGTAGCTGGTGACGGTGGCGGAAGACAGCGGTGGCGGTGAGCTTAGCTATGGGCAAAAGAATGGAAACAGTGACAACGATGATAATAACGATGAAGGCGACGATAAAAAGAGGAAAAGGAGGTCGAAAACGATAAATAGTAGATAGTTATTAGTGGGGAAGATGTTAAATATCGTACAGTTAAAGAGTAGGAACGAAAAATTAGAAGGTTTGGCGGGGGGGAGGGGGGTTAATTTTGTTTTTATGGGGTAGAAAAACTGGTAACGCTTCTTCCATTTTGTTTTATTTAGATTGGTAAAAGTTAGTTCTGGTGCTTTTTAACTTTTTAATTTACAGCTAAAAATTGTTGGTATACGTGTAGAGCGGCAACATAACGTTAAAATAGTGTAGTATTCTGAGGATGGAAGAGGAAGAAACTATAACTAGAGCGAAGCTCAGCGGAGCTAAGCAATGTAGCTGCACAGGCAGGTAGGTTCCTGTTCCTTCTTTTCTTTTCCATGTATTTACACTCCAAGTAATGTATAATATCAATGTTTTCTCGAAAATTGTAAAATTTTTGAAGGTGAAGTTTTTCACGATAGGTACATATATATACGTAAGCATATTACAAATTTTACTATATTACTTTACCCCTTAGGCCAGACGACTAGCAACTACCCATATCATCGCGATTTTAAAAGTTTAAAACTTCAATCAGTAGTAAGAAATACTATCGACGACTGAGACAATCATCGTAACTTACCCACTAAGCCAATTGAAATGATTAACATTGATTAAAAGTTTCTTACCAACTTTGCTAAGATTCGGAAAAATACAAAAAATTTAACGGGAAACTCCATAATTAACTTAATACGAAGATCATTCCATTCCTCAACATTTATAAGTAAATGAAAGTTTAAATTTTAGGTTTTCACTTACTATTCCCAGTATTTTTTACGGTTTACATTAAAAACTATTATTTTACTTTCCTAACTATAGCACATACAATCCGTGAAATTTATAATGAAATGAAAATTTACTTTAAGTATGACATCTACCGCATGAAATCTTAAACAAATTAAGTTACAACGGGGTAAATAAAGATAATAGTGAAGAAAAAAGATTAAATGTTAATGGATGTATTTAATCAAATGTTTAACAAGTGAATGTTGCGTTAGTAAATAATATAGAAAATATATGCTAGCGAGCCTATAATTCGCGAATAGATACGGGTAATTATTACGGGCGAAAACGATTTTAAATACGTTTTATAGCCCCTAAATATCACTTAAAAATGTTTTTGAACTAGTTGCGATCCTCGTTTACAATCATAATGGTATATACAACAAATTTAATTGGTTTATACCTTTAAGCTGATAACTTCCGCGACTGGAACATCGAATACTTTCGAATTAAATATTATATCGAACGCAAATAAGGAAACCACTACGTTCAAAATCTGGTTCAAAACTTTTGGATCAAGAATTATACTAGCGATAATAATACGGGTAAAATTTGAACACATATTTTGATGGCGACCGCAAAGATTATCGTCGTAATAGTGGTAAAATATGTTGGATTTGTAGCAAGCTCGGTTTTTAATTAAGTTTTTATTAAATTGCTGAATGCTATGAATAGCCAATCATATACCACAAACAGTACCATATTACTTTTGAAAAGGATTGTTTAGACCGTATTGAAAACTTTGAGGTTGAAGATTCTTTTAACGATAAAGATAACATATCAAAGTTAGTTACGTAATATGAAGATATTGCTTTTAAACTTATTGATTAGTCAACTATGTATTCCTGTATCTCCTAACTAGTAAAGAATTTAACCTTCGTTATAAAAATGAAGTACTCAATCGTCTACTTACTTTTAATTTTCTTGATCGTAATGCATATTGTATTTTTTACTGAATTATGAGACATAAAGGGGTAATATTATACTCAATTATAGGCTTTTTTCAATATCTCGTATTAAAATGGGAAAGTATTATTACCACGGAAATTAATTGTTAAGATACCGGTAAGATAAAAGTTGGCTTCGGCTTAAGTGAAGAATTATTGTTATTAGGATCGACAACTATATAAATATTCGTTGAACCAATTACATTTTACATTATTAATTATTTTATCTGATTTTATTTTGTTCAGAAAATATGAATTTTTTTCGTGTTAACGTTAACGTCAATGTTCATAAGTTGTTTAAGGATAGCCAATTTTCCCCCCAGCCTCTGAGTGATTATATTCATGGTATCATCTTTGAGTATTAAAGGGAACGATAATAAATATATTTAAGTGAAAGATAATTTAATTACACTGATACTTATATTACCTAATCTTGAATAAATTATATCGAGTTCTAAAGTCCGTAA
Organism: Anisogramma anomala; assembly: GCA_038502455.1. Taxonomy (NCBI): domain Eukaryota; kingdom Fungi; phylum Ascomycota; class Sordariomycetes; order Diaporthales; family Gnomoniaceae; genus Anisogramma; species Anisogramma anomala. The sequence continues at coordinate 17,534,652 of JASMMZ010000005.1, forward strand.
GGTATAAGTATATAGATTACTTTGTTGAAAAGGCTATTATTACGCTTTGCTAATATTGTCAAACTTACACAAAAGCATTTAATGGTTTAAGTTTACTTTTAAAAAGAATAAAAACTTCAATTGTAAGTTTTCGGCTCATGTTTTTATTTTATTTTGATTACAAACCTATTTTTTACGTCGTAAGATCAGCAACTTTTTTTATAGTGTTAAGTTCCTTAATTCTTCATCAGCTAAAATCACCTGGAAAATGTTAAAAATATTGTGACTTAATACATACTTGGGGCTATCAAAAGTTATCTTTTATGATTACAATACAAATTTTACTATAGCAGAGTTCCAAGTCAATATTGAAACGATATGGATTTAATGTAAATCAGTATTTATTGAGGCTTATTAGAGTATTATCAATATTTAAAGGGTATACTCATTACTTTGTAAGGCGTGTAACATCTTTACATTAGAGATTAGAAGTTTTACGGACTAAAAGGTACGTCTACAAATAGAGGTAAAGGGTCTGAATGATATTATAGGCCTTAATGACCTAATATCAACGCTATAGGTCTTTAAAGTATATCTTCGTCTGACGAGTGAATCTCTACCATTAGCAAGTACTTAGAAAAGATTTACGGTACGCGGTATTCTATTAAAGAAATTGCTAGGGAAATTTGTTAAACGTAAGGTTAATAACGCTCTTAATACTAAGAATAATATTATAAAAATAAACGTACTAATTTTGTTATTACAAAACAAGGTTCTCTTTTAGCGGAATCCAGACAGATAGGATAGTTTATTTAAGATATTAAGTATCGAAACCCCAAAATTAGATGTTTAAATTGTTAATGGGCTTGCGAAGTTTTGCATAACTTAGGTTAAACTCTATTTTAAAGCGATTATCAATGCAGATCAAAATTCTTATAATAAGCGGATCAGATAATACAACTTTCATTCTCCCATAATGAAGAAACCGATAGAAATAAGACGAAGCAAACTATTATGGGAAACGAGAGATAATGAAGATGAGAAATATGTTTTGGGGCGCACTTATAATATTAATTAGGTTAATAGGGGAAAAAAAGATAATGAAAATTTAGTTAAGTCTTGCGTATAATGAATCATAAAGATTTTAGGAAGACCTTTTAAAGGGTTCCATATATTTGATATTAATGTACTCCTTATACCAGAAGTTGTATAATTTTTGGCTAAATGCGACTTTATCCTTCACGACCCTGATGTTACAATTTTCAATTTCAGTATTATATACAAGTTTAAGGGTAAGACAACGGAAAAACCATACAAGAAATCACGCCTAATACTTTCAGGATACGGTAATAAATGAAAAGACAGTATTTTACATAATAATCGACAATCCAAAAGATTAGCTAAAGTTTGGTGGTCGTATTCATGGCAACTTTTTTTTTTTGACAAAGATGAATAGGAAGTTTACCCTTAATAACCGTAATATTATTTAAATACCTATATAATTCATAACTAATTTACAAATGATCATCTTTTTAGAGTTACCTCAAAAACTCCGTCACAAGTATTCACCAAAAACGATTATTTAATATGTTAAACAGCTGTATGGATTGATCAAAACAATTTTTATCAGTTTTTAACATATAGTTCTCATTTCAAGTTAAGGTTAGGTATAAAATCCTTAGCCTACAATTTATGCCTATTAATCGAGTGAGATAGTTTTTTTTTGGTATTGTTGGTAGGAATTTAGATGTTGCAACGTTGTCGATTCGAACTAGTCGAAGTAACAATAGTATTGTGTGGTTAGGTGGCGGATGGATTGTTCTAGGTTTGGCAAACCGCTAGCCGGTCTACACACTAATTTGTATAGACAATTACTTGGTTCGTGCCCTTATCAGAAGTTGACACTCCATAATCAACCGACTTACAGTCAATACAGTCAACTTGAATATTCTATAATCGACTCGATTGTACTACAATTGACCTGATAAAAATAGAAGTCAATATTTATTCAATGGAGGTAATTGGTATGTAAACTGACAATACCCCTTTCATTAAAATTTCTGGCTTTGTAGTATCGGAATAGAATGCAATTGAGGACTCGAAGTTCTGGAACTATAAACCGGTCGCGACTTTAACAGAGGGTAAACATTTAGATTTAAATAAATCGTCAATCCGCATACATAGTATTTACTATGCTTACTTTAGTTTCCATTAAAAGAGATAAAATGTTCGCTTGATTAATATTAACAAGATTAATATAGTAAGTGCTTAATTAAACGTATAGTAATGTGCTCGTGATAGTTTTATCGAGACTTCATGCTAGCTGGAGGTATCATAATACTTATCAATAGCGGTATAAACTCAAAACCCAACCAATAAAGATCGTAATCGACTAAATAAATAATTGGATTAGTAGATGAAGACTTTAGACCGAGGTATTAATATGGTCTCTATTAACTTATCAAAGACAAAGTTGATAATTTTTATGAATGTAGTTTTTCTAATAATGTTAACTAATATTAAGACGTGAAATTACTTTTAATAATGTTCAACGAAAATAAATTATAAGACAATCAGTTTACTATTATAAGGAATTTCATCGATTAGACCTATATCAAGTGTAAGAGGGTCACGCAAATCGTATTACTTTTCGATGTTTACGAGATAATGGTCGGCTTTAATGAAAGAATAGTTATGTAGAAAACACTCAACACCGGTACCAAGTAACTAGAGATTTTATTCATCCTGGTTATTATTTATACCAAATCCAAAAACCTATTCAAATTCTTTTAAAGCTGTCAACAATTTAGGAAAAACTCCTGATAATGAACGTAATAAATTTTCGTATAGCTTAAGGAAACAGAGGCATCGAGGAGTTCAAATTAATGACAAGCACGACCTTATTAATATTATAATGAAATTACTAATAAATAGGGCCTTAACAGTTTGAAAACAGTAATATAATAATAGTACATATTGAATGCTATATTAAGAAACTACTTTTCAAGATGTCACATAACGTCAAATAAAAAGGGACATAAACGTTTATTAGTAAATTGGAAGAAAGTTTAGGAGTCGAGGCCAAAAAGGCTGAAGCTATTGTTAATGCGGACTTAATTAACTGGTACAGTCAAGTTAGGCATGTTATCATATATATATTAAAGATTCGAGTGCGAAAGTGAGTACTGAAATTATTGAAGAAAAAACAAGTGATATGTAGTAACCCTGTAATACAATTGACAGGGGAATAGACATAAGGAAGGACTTATGTAGCTGAAATTTTCTGACAAAAGGCACTAGCACCGGCCCTAGCACTATAAATCAAAAAGCAGTCAATATGGAATAATATTAACTGCTATTCTTAATATATCAGTTGCAGTAAAATCAAGTCAATAATGATAAAGCCAAGTTAATTGTAATAATTTTAAAGTCAGTTGACTATGAAATGCCTCATTCAAACTACGGAATGGACCAAGAAATTGGTTATATAAATTGGTGTGCAAACCGGTTAGCGGTCTACCAAACCTAATACAATACATATACCACTTGACCATTCAATACTGCTGTTAATTAAAACCATTCGAATGGAGAATCTTTGCAACGTTTAGAGGCTTACGAACGAGATTTTTAACCTTTATTTTCTTTTTCTGACAATAATATTATCAGGACACTAGATATGAAACTGTGGGGAAGTGTATTTTATACAGGTCAAAATAGATTGAATACTTTTTAGTACAATCGAAATTGATATTGTTTTCAAGGTGACTTTCAAAATAGTCGTATATTTCTTGAGATGACAAGAAATTTGTCAAGTATAGAAAGTAGTAATTCTGGGCTTCATCGGTAAAGATATTGCGGGATAACGAGGGAAAACCTGGCAATTTTATCCTTATCCAACGGCAAATATTGAAAAATAGTTATAATTTGATGTGCAGAAGTCTTTAAAATCTACCATTATACTTTTCCCTAGTATTTGAATTTTCTACGAAAATCTTAATTGTTACTTCATTTGTATCTGCTATGGTGATATTTTAAGTTGGAAAAGTCTTGTACTAGTTATACAGCCCTTTTGAATCTTTTCATCAGAGGTATTAATGTTAATGTTGATGAGTAGAGCAATTATTTTGGGTAGAGTTTGAAGTGAAAAAGCTGGTCGTTATATTTACTATAGATTTGCGTATAAAACCTCTCCTTTACTATGACTTGATTTAGTGTTGCTGGCGAATATATTGGGATTAAACCTGTTTGGAATGGTGGTCAAGATTTTATTAAGGATTATCTTAGACTTGGTAATAGTTATATTGGTCCTAAAGATTTCTTTGGTAGGGCTACCATTCAACCGACTAGCGGATTAAAGGGTCTATCACGTTTTTATTAATTGAATATTTGTTATTTCTGGTAGCAATAAAGAGTTAGGGAGTCTAGGTAGTAGTGTTTAAGGAAGTCATTGTTTGGGTAAGATCTTGCGAACATATATGAGAGTGTTAAAGTATATTGTCGCTAGCAATATTTTCAGTTTTTCGTTTATGTACTTTTTGAGGATCCTTATGTGTAACTTATTCGTATATTACGTTTACCAGATTACTTTTTTTGCTTTTCATTACTGGAAAATTGATATTAAGGTTATATAACTCAATATTTAGCTTGATTTTAGCCTATTTATTTGCATTCTTCTACATATTTAAAGTTTATTAGTTGAAATATTTGAAGAATTCGTTGAGGTTGATAGCTTCTTGGTTGGTTCCTATTAACTCTCAATCGATAATAAAGCGGCCGATTGCATTGGTAAAATACTTTGGTCTAATAGTCACGTCGATATCCAGGAATGAAAGGTTGTGTTTGAAGTACTTAACGAATATATTTCCTAGGGCTTTGATCATTTAGATCCTGAAAAGATTGATAAAAACATTGATTTTGACCCTTTCAGTAGCTTTCTTTATGGTGTGATTGTTTAATTGACGATCTTGTAGTGGGGGAAAAAATTGATGTAGAAGAAAAGGTTATAGGTTGTCTTTGTTTGATATTAAAATCATTACTTATTATTAATAGGGTTTTGGTATTTAACGCTTTACGATTGACGATTTATAGTAATTATAATAGAGATTTCGCTGTTTTCCAATTTGGTGTTTCAACGACTTTGACAATATCTTCTTAAATTAAAAACTTCAAGATTTTGAAGATTTTTTAGCGCTCAATCTTGACTTTAGTTTTTCGAAAGGTGAATTGAGATATTTCAATGGCATATCAATATCGTCTCCATTTCTCAACCATTGTAAAAACTAACACAATTAAGAAGCTTTTATAATTTACTACTAAAGAAGCTAACGCAATGTTGTAGAGGAACTTCAAAACTTTCTTTCCTTTATCTTGCCTAAATAAAGTGTAGATAAGAAGTTATTTCTTCTTTTACCAAACTCTTCTGTGATTAATTTAATTTATATTGGAAAGGTTTTATTGTTGTGACACATTCTTTTCGAATCGGAGTCGAAGTAACTAATGTTTCATATTGAAAGTAATAATATTTAAATTCTTAGCTTGAAAGACCGCTAGCCAGTTTGTACACTCATCTGTATGGGCAATGGTTTAACCCACTTTCTACTTCGAATCGAGTAGTACCTGCACTTGAATTGCAGTCAACGTACAATCAATACAGTCAAATTACAGTTAGTACAGTGAACTTATAGTTAGTATAGTTGACTTAACTATATTTCAATTGACTGCTGTTATAATAGAAAGGTCTTAAATCGCCTCTATGTATTTTATTTTAATCAAAAACATCCGGTTTACTTTTTAATTAAAGTAATGTTTAAAACTATCTTGATTTTTCTATTACTTGAATTTCAAAAGATATAATTTGGATTGGAGACGAATATATTCCAATACATACCCAACACTCTATTATATAATGTAGTTATTACTAAACCACGGCGAACCTTACAAGTAACCTATCGGAATATAAAGTTGATTGTTTTGTATAGAAGTATATCTGCCTACATACTACTCTCATAAATAATTCTCACCTGATCATTGTTTTTACAAACAATAATCTACGAAAATTTGAAGGGGCTAGACTAGAGCTATCGCTTAAGACGGTTGGATAATGTCTATAATCCTTGATAAAGAAGAGAGGAAGAGAATCCTACTAAGGAGCTGCTATGGAGCTAGTGAAAAAGAGTGACTCGGTCATGAGACTAATGATAGGGCACGTTTGGAAGCGGCTCGAGAGCGTTGTAGGAGTATGCCAACTACTAGGGCTAGATCCCTAGCAACTACTAGCTCAAATATCATCCTGTAATAATACCTACAACTTATATGGGGGGGGGGGGGG
>JASMMZ010000005.1:17540988-17607116 GCA_038502455.1 Anisogramma anomala
GGGGGGCAGGTTTTTCGAAGATACCTATGGCATGTAACGCGTTCTAGTACCTTGTAACAGGTGGTAGAAGGTGTTGGCGTAATAGTAGCTGCGGGTTACTTGTTATCGAGCGGTGTAAAACGTTATGGCAGTGTATATAAGGAGTCTTTTTGTCGTAGTTTATTCTGAAAAGCGTTTTTACATTTTTGTTTTAGCTGGAAAAGGTGTCATAACTGCTTATAAGCGGCTGAAAACGTTGTGGTAACGTGTAGAAGGCTTTTACCGTAGATCGTTTTGCCACGTCGTAAAAGGTGCCAGCGTTAGTTCTTTTCTACCCTCCCTATAAATAGTCCTCGTAGTACTCAAAATACCGAAAATTTTCTTCCATGAACAATTTCCTTATCTTTTAGTGTAGTATTATACGTATTTATTTGTAGGGCATCAGACGTTACAACGTTGTTGATTCAATTGGTCGAAGTAACAGTAGTATTACGTATTCAAGTAGTGGATGTATTGTTTTAGGTTTAGCAAACCGCTGGCCGGTCTACATGGAAATTTGTATGGCCAATTGCTTGGCCCGTTCCCTGGTGTGAAGTGGGCGCATACTGTACTTGACTTGCAGCTAATACAGTAGGCTCACACAAAATAATACACTCAACTTGCAGTCAGTATAATCAACTTTACTGTCAGTAAAGTTGACCTACTGCACTGCAATTACTACTATTTCAATAGAAAGTGTTTTTTCATTAACTTTCAAGATAAATCATGATTATGGTTTTATGAAGAAATACGTTTACTATGTTAATATGTCAAACATAATTATCAACAACGTATTTACAACGACACATAACTCACAAACATACATCTTTTCAATATTTATATACCAAAATAAATGATATTTTTTTTCTGTATTTATACCATTTTGAATCAACAACTACTATAAAATGAAGAAACCCTATGAATATATTAATCAATAATTTTGCGACCAACTCATTCTATTGAAACAAATATTGACTTCAACTTTACTTTCTACATCACTTTTTCCCCTCTCGGCTTATTTTTCTTTCCCTACATCACAAAATCGATAATCAGATAAGTCAACAAACAAATCAAAATCTCTACGCTGAACTAAACACCAAGATTTAAAAGCTACGTCACACGAATCCACACACAAATTGCTAAGTCTCCTTTCCCAAACTACCAAATCCCCACGTCCAAAATCACCAGATCCCCTCGCATGTACCTACCCCACCTAAAATGACATCAACCTGATATCCAAAACGTTAGAATTAACCATTAGAAACGAATGAGGGAAATCTAAGCCCTTGAACCTATTTTTTTCAAACATTATAACGAGGATTCTTAGTATAAAAACATTAACAAAACTTTAATTGAAAATCACCTCATGAATTACGTTGGCGAGTATATCCTCAATATATATGTTGACGAAGAGTTAGGTCGTGGTATTAGTACCTTACAAAACTTTCATAAGTTCTTTAATTACTGAACAATTCACATGTGGAAAATAATGCAATGTATTACTAAAACCAAATTGAAAGTAAAAGTTAATAGGTGCAATATCTTTGTTCCAGAACAAACACTTGAAAAACTGGCATAAACCCTCTTTAAACTGGTATAACTCAAGGATTGCCCTTAAAATCCTCAAACTTAAAACCCATGAGAAAAAGAAAAGGGTATTAATAACGATCACTACCCTTTCACAAGTTTTAAATAACCACCCTCAAATCCTCAGTTAATTCAAACTTTTAACCCTGACAACAACTCTTTGCACTCCAATGATAAAAAACCTGTTGATTTGTTAGGTAGTTTAATTCCTGTTTGTAATAAAGTGGAGTATGCGTTCGTTTGATACAGAGCGTATGAAGCAGCGACTATGAACTCGATAAGAAGGATTGACTTTAGCACCTTCCAAAGTTAAATTGAGAAAAATTGTTAAGTTCCTTAAGGTTTTACCCAAAATTGTTAAGTCCTTAAGGCTTCCTTTAAAATCGTTAAATTCTTTAAGGTAAAGCTTTATATTGCAGATACATTTACACCTATATAGGTAAACCCACCGCGAGTCTTATCATATGATTTTACCCTTCGGGCTAGACGATTGACAATTATCCCTATTACTACAATTTAAAAGATTTAAGATTGAATTTCATAGAAAAATACTATCGAAAATTAGAACGATTATCGTTATTTACCATTTAAGTCAGTTGATATAACCAATAATAACTAAAAAAAATTGACTATTTCGCGAAAATCTGAAATAACAAATAAAAGTATAATTTGAAACCTTATAATTATCTCAATACGAAACGAATGCTGTTTCTCAATATTTGTAAGAAAATAAAGGTCAAATCATTTAATTTTCACGTATTATTTTTAGGAAACTTGACGATTTACATGAACGATCATTATTTAACCTATTGAATTGAGGTACCTATTTTCATGAAATTTATTCCCAAATGAAAATTTATTTTAAACATGACGTTAATTTTACGTAATATTCTATAGATTGAGTTACGACGAGATGAACGATGATAATAGCGAAGAAAAAGGAGGAGGACACAATAATAAATATTTTTGATTAAATGTTTGATAAGTTGATGCATTGATAGAAAGTAATGGCGAAAGTAAATGTTCACGAGACTATATTTCGCGAATATGTACGGGTATTTATTACCAGAATTAACGATTTTTGTGGATATGATTATATATCTTCATAGATAGTATATTTAGGTAGCAGTAAATTACGCTGTAAGGTATACTTCTGAAGCATGATACGATCACGTGTTATGCTACAGGCTATACTATTGTAGAGTATTTGATCACGTGTTATTTTACAGGCTATACTCTTGTAGAGTATATGATAATATGACACGCTGCAGATTATACTCTCATGCGTAAAGCGGTCTAGAAGCAGGTATTCCAGAGTGGTACTCTTTGGGCGAGGGCTTATAAGCCCTCACCTGTAACGTACACATCTGGATGCTTCTTGTATATCATATACATCTTTACTTTACTAAAAATACAAATCGTCTTTGATTACTCTTCTAGTTACCTTGTTTCACGTGAACAGGTCTTTAGATCCTACCGACAATTTTAAATATATTTTAACATCAAGACATCATTTTTAAAGTTTTTTTTTAGCTGGTTATAGTTTTCTTCTATGATTATGATAATGCTTACGCTAAAAGTAATAGGTACGTATCCCTAAATTAGAAACTTCCGTGATACGGAATAGAACGACAATAATTTCCCAATTATGTATTATATTCATCGTAAATATAAAATATCCTTTTACTTAATATTTGGCATAAAACATATCGATTGAAAGTTATACTAGTACTAGTAACGTAAGTAAAGCTTAAACGAACCTGATAATTATAAACATTATCATCGTAATGATGATAAAAATTGTTGGATCTATAGTAATCCCGGTTGCCGGTCCAGTCGTCATCCTGTTAATAAACTTAATTAATAATAGGTAATGTATTACACCTAGTACCCTACTATTTTCGGGAAGGATTATTTAGACTGTGTCATAGATTTCAAAGATAAAAAGGTCTTCTATGATGAAGATATACTGAAGTAAGTTACGTGACATTAATATACTTCTTTTAAAGCAATTTAATAATTACTCGTCCAAGCTTTCCTATATTTCCTAACTAGCGAAGGTCCTCACCTTTGTTAAAAATATTAAGAATATAAAATTTCATATACCTTAAGGCTTTGTGATCGTTACAAGACCTATAACTTGTAAGAAATTATGCCAAACACAGGGGTAATAAGGTACTTAAGAGGAGGTCATTGGTTATACATCGTACTACGACGTGAAAGCACTACCATTATAGAGATTAATTATTAAAATACTGGTAACATTAAAGTTGACTTCGGTTTAGGCAAAGAAATATCATTGTTAAGATCAAGGATTATGCGAATGGTTGTTGGACGGATTATTTTTCACATCCTCAAGTGCTTTACTTTATTCCTTTTTGATTTGGAAAATATGAAACATTTAGTCGTTAACATTAACTTTGACGTTGATAAGTTGGTATAAGATGATCGGTGGTTTATTCTAGATTTTAAATAGGGATAACTGTGGTTTTATTTCAAAATTTAGAGGTAACTATAATGGATTTTAAGGAGTTATGGGTACGTTAGTTGGACCGGAGATTTAATTACTCAACCGTTTACAAGCTATATAAAGTCCTTAAGTTTGTAAGGTATCAAGATATAGACGACTTTGCATTAAAATCTATTGAAAAGCTCTGTTATCATTCATAAACCTACGCTTAGGTACTTACAAGTTTTCAGTTTACTGTAAAAGATAATATGAACTTTAATTATGAGATCTTAGCTAATGTTTTCTATTTGGATAACAACCCTATTTTTTAGGTCGTGGACTCAGAAACTTCCTTTCATAACGTTAAGTTACTTAAATTGCGATCGGTAAGGGATATTTGGAAAAGTTTCAGGATATTGTAGACTGATACATACTTAGTGCTGTTAAACTTTATCCTTCACGACATTGATACCAAATTTTTTTGAGGTGAAGTTTTGGTTTAATATTAATGTAATAGAAATTTAGTGTAATTAAGTATCGGTTAAAATTTAATAGAGTATTGAGAAGATTAAAATAGTATATACATTGTTTCTTAAAGCTTATAAAATCCTTATGCTAAATATTGGAAGCTTTACAAACAAAGAGACATGCTCTCAAGTAGCGGTAAAGGGATTAAATAATACCGTACACCCTAACAACATGATATTAACATTATTGGTTTTTGGAGTATATCCTCGTCTAACTAGTGAATTTACACTATTGACAAATACTTACAAGACGATTATGGCGTATGACAAGAGTTTAAAGGTAACGCCTTTAACTCTAGAAACGGCGTTACGAAGATGAACGAATTATGTTGCCATTATAAAATAAACTCTTCATGTAGCGAAAGCTAGGCCAATAGCTTAGATTAGTGAAGATTTTATATATTACTAACCCGAAAATTGTAAGTAGTATTGTTTAAGGTCCTGCAACGTGTTATAAAACTCAAGTTAAACCCTATATTGTGGTAACTGACTATGAAGATAAAGATCTTTTAGATAAAACAATTAGTGAACAGAAATCTCCACTCTTCGTGATTTACAAGCCGATGGAACGATAGCGACGCAGCCGGCTATCAAAGAGGAGAAATACTTAAGATGAGAGATATATATTAGGGCGTATGTATACAATTATTTGGGTTACTGAGAGGCATGAAGATAATAAGGATTTGGCTGTTAAACTTCGCGCATAAGGAATGATCAGGACTTTAGGAAAACTTTGTAAAACAATCCATAGAATCAAGATTCTTGTAATTATTATACGATAAATTGCATAATTTTTGCCTCAACACGACTTTAACCTCCACAACAATAATATTTCGACCTTTCAATCGAGAATTATTTACGAGTTCAAAAGTAAGACTATGGATAGACCATAGGAAAAGTTAGGTGTAACCGTTTAAGGATCCGGTGATGAAGGTAAAGATTGGATTTTTCCGTAATCGCCCATGATTTAAAAAATTAGCTAGCGTCTATTAGTCGTATGGATGAAAGATTTGGTGGTAAAGAAAAATGGTAAATTTACCTTTAATGGCCGTAATGTTACTTAAACGCATATATAATTATCAATGGATCTAAAAAGAATATTTTTACCCAAGTTACCTGAAAGAATTCGTAATAATTATTAATTTGGAATGGTTATACAATACATTAAATTATTGTATGAATGGAGTAAAACTGGGCTACATTGGTTTCTAATTTATTAGTCTCACTTTGAGTACAAGTTGTGTATAAATTCTTTAGTTTACGAAACGTCTCTGCTGATTGCGCAAAATTAAAAATTTGGTATAGTATTTATTTAAATTAACGATACTCTTTTCGTTGGAACTGTTTGTTTCATAATATTAGAATAGCGAGCGATTCAAAAGTTAAAGTTTTGGAATTGTCAACCGGTTTCGATCTTAACTAGGAGAAAATATTTAAACTTTAATAGATTGTTAACCCGTGAGTATAGTGTTAACAATGTTTAAATTTACCTTAGTTTCCGTTACAATGTTTCAAAGACTGAGTTGACTAATATTAATAAGAATACTTTGATAAAAGCTTCAAAATACTTAAAGTAACATATTTATAGTAATTACATCATAAACATATACAAGTTGAAAGTATCATATAATTCATTAGTTACGGTATAAATTTTAAACCTAATGAATAAAGATTACGATTGATTTCATCAGTGGTTGGATTGACAAATGAGTAATTTAGACTAAAGAATTGATATAGTTCCTAATGACTTGTAGAGGGCTAAGTTGACGATTTTTACGAACCGTTCCTTTGTTAATTATCCTATTTTTTCATTATATATCAGATTTTGTATAACGATTTTTAATGAACATAAATTATAAAATGACTAGTTTAATATTATATAGGATTTGATTTAGAATTCGATTTCCAAAGTTCAGCAGGTACAACTACGAAGCGGAGTAATTAATACCCCAGATAGTAAAAACAGCTGTATTACAAAACCCTATTTGCCACAACCCAACTCGACAAAATACCAAATTAGAAAAATAGGATGGTATTATAAGTGGAATTTGTAAAAAGATACTATTTGGCAAAAAGTTAAAAAAAAAATTATTAAATAAATACGCTAAAATCTTTAAAACACTTTACAAAAGTAAAGTTTGAAACGATCCTAAAGTCTAACCCCGCCCCGCAAAGGGCAGACGAAGCTTAAAAAATCGACGAAAAAGTAAAAAGGGTCAAAGTTTATTCGTCACTCGGTTCGAATACGGACCCTCCTCAAAAGTACTTTTAAAAAAAGAAACGAGCCAGATAACTCCCCAAATACATTTAGCACCCCTCTCGACCGCAGAAAAAACGCCCAAAATAAAAAGAACAGCGCTCCCGAAGGTAATATAAACAACAATACAAAATGATACAGGTTTTACGGCTCGATATATATAAGTAAAAACTTTTTTTAAGACCTTACGTTACAGTAATTCCTCATTAATCGAAATAATTTTATAAATTGTTCGAATTTTACCACGGTATACGATGAAGACGAAAATTATTGTAATAAATCTTACGACGTCCTCGATAACAAAATTCGAATAGTATTAAGCATTTACAAGATATTGGAAATTAAACTTACCAAATTCTATATAATTTTGTCTGGTATATAAACCAGATCGACAAAAAAGTGAGATATATATCATTTAATATAGGTAAACAAGTTTACAGAATTTTACAGCCGCTTAAAAATTCATTTCGATACGGAAATCAACTATAAACTTTATGATAGTAATTGGATGGACATTACTCGGGAATCCATTGAAACCCAACGTAAAGATACCAATGAAACCTTATGAAAGATGCTTACCACCCTATTGGAAAAGGTTAAAAAGTGTTAAACAGCAGTTAAATGAAAATATAAAAGAGATACATGTTTTATTCAAATAATTATTAAAGTATAACGTATAAATCTAGACTTCGACCTTACATTATTTAAACCGGAAAATAATTCGATATATTTTTCGAATAATTTTGAAACTTTATTTAACACCTTAATATGCCACAAAACAAGCTTCGAATCAGTATTTATAACTGGCAACACCAAAGGGAAAGGCTTGTAAATTACGAAAGCGGACCTCGACAAAACAATTTATTACGTTTTCAATCGACAATTCAATATATAAATAAGGTAATGAAAGCGAAGAACATCGAGTAAGAAACCTTGAAACCCCAAAATAAAATGGTTATTAGCAGGGAAGCTCTTGCGGTCAAATACGAAACTTATTACGTATATTATCATACCTATATAAAGGTATACTAAACTTGTCATATTTCTAAAAACCATGTATTATATTCCATTAAATTGAATAAATGAAAATTTACTATTCGGTATACAAATACATTCGAGTGAAAAAATATTTTAAAACCGATTACGCACCCAAATACAAAACGAAAAGTTAATTTTGAAATTTATACAGTCGGTTACGATAACATTTAAGAAGATATAGAAGTTTACCTGTATTAGCATACCTTAAAAAAAGACGACTCGGGGAAAGACTAGAATTATGTAATAGCCTAAAATAAGGATATGGATTAGCGAGTATTTATAAGTTTCTAAATTGGTTTATGTTTGTATAATTTAGGTTTAGATTGCAATAAAAGCGTGTTGAACGCCAATATAACGTCGTAATTTATATAATTTGATAGGTAAAACAACTGATTTCAAGATATTATACCCAATACCGGCATAATAAAAATTTCAATTACCAGAAAACGACAATGAGAGCAGCGGAGTTTCCCAAATTCTCATTTAACCGAATAAAAAAACACAGGGAAATTTCATTCGGCAAAGGCAAGATGCCGTTACTTCGTATGATAATAGTGAATATACGATTCGGTATAGTTTAGTTTTATGTAATGGAATTTGAAAAAGTATTTTGGTTTTTATTATCCAATGTATATAAAGTTGAAATTAACGTTCGAAATACGACCGATTAATGAGTCCGCGTTTAAAATGGTATATCCATATCTCTCTGTTTGAAATTTAGGTACCTATGGTTTTTTCGAAAGGCACGTACAATTGAAAAAGTTTAATCAATACAACTAGAATAACAAATATTATTCCGATGATTTAGGCATCCGATTACTGAACGCCTTTTACGGATCCTCCGTATAACAGGCTACACGAATGTAGGAAAAAAAGTTTTAAAACTATCGAAAAGTTCGATTATAAATACTAGCTATATTTGTAGGCTTTAAGGCCGTTTAAATTCCACTTTTGAAACGACATGAACTTTAATTACAAGGTTATTATAGATATTATATACTTTGACGGACAGCCAGTCCTTTACGTTCTCAACGTAACAACATTATTCCAAGACGCAAAGTTTACGCTAATCGTTTTAGTAGAGAATAGCTAGAATATACTACTCGACTATTAGATGAAGATCTATTTTAGGCTTATAAATTAGATTACTCACGATATAAGTATAATTTTAGGCTCGACTCAATAGCGAACTAAAACTTAAAATACCGAAATCAAATAAAGGTAAATACCGGCAAAGGCGTCTTAAGGTATTAAAAAGTGCGAAAGATATTACGAACCGTTTAAAAACCTGTATACAATTTCATTTAAAAAATTAAAGGGTATGAATTCCAAAGAATCGATATTGGGAATGGAAGTAAACGCCGTCAATAATACTTTTGACTCAAGTAATTCAATACCTATACTCCCTTTTTTAACGCTTACCCCAAAGTTTATATAAATTCCGCATTATTAACAATAATGGTGGAAAACGTGAAAACTGTGATGAAATTTATAACAGCATTATGTTCCATACAGGCTAGAAATAATATTTATGGAGTATTGTTAATAAAAAACGGCCCGCGTAAATCTGGCGTTTTGGACGTTTTGTTGTAATTTGAATTCCTCATTTCAAAAAAAAAAAAAAAAAGACGAATGAAGTAGATTTTCGAGGATTAACGGGTTTAGGGGATACGAAGTTCTTACAAACTTATTGAACAATATAAATTTATTTCATTGAAAGACACTACAGAAATATTAAACGGAAAAAGTAAATGATAAAACCCATAGATTGTAATTCAATGAATAATACAAACCAAGTTACTCCTATAATAACCAAAACGGCTTTACCCCAATATTTATATACCCTCCAAATACTTCTTTACAATTTCTGTCACCTTATAAAACCAACCACTTTATATAATCGAAACCGGCATTACGCCGCTGAGATCGTTCTCTTATTTTTTAAAGAAATGAAAAATGCTCCACAACTTTTATCGCTGATTCTTTTATTACTCCAGAAACGGCAAACCGTAACTTTGATATTGATTTCCGCCGTAAAAGCATTATTACAGCCCGGGATAACCCTTTCAAAAAAAATTATCCTATAAGTAAATCTTTATTTTAACTAAAAAAAACGTTTTTCGCTTCAAAAAGTTTAATATAAAAATTAACAACGATTACAATATTTTTTTATTCATTTCAATTTACAAAATAAAAAAACAAAACCGAAAAGTTTTATTAAATACCCGGTTTATGTTCAAGTGGTATAATAATACTAAAAAGGATGTTATAACCCAATCGCCCACTTTACAACAGGCGAGCCGTCGTTTGGTTTCATCGTTTATCACCTTTCTACGCACTTTTCACAAACTTTATCTAAAGTTTCAGAATACTATATAAATTTATACATAATAAGAAAAAAATTGAATGGATATATTTACGTCTACATAACTGTAAAAATCCGAAAGCATTATTTACACGTGATAATGCTACTTATATTAAAGCTATTTTACGGTTTCTTTAAATCTAGAGTGTACTGGTATAATACTTACTAAAGGTATTATAAGAAGCGCCTCTAAATAACTAACTTTACCTTAGACTTATACCTACTGGGTTCGATACCACGTTTTAAAGAATTGAAACTTATTAGATTGTAAACGGACAATACTTTTATGCGATATAATACATATTTTTCTGCTACGAAGGAGAGAAAACTTCAAAGGTTCGGCTTAAAGGCGAAACCGAATATATACCAAGCAGAGAACCATGAAATAAGTGTTGATCATATAATAATAACGTTTTAAAAATATTTTAAAACTTCTATAAAGAGGGTAATTTGATAAAATTATCTTTATTAATTTAACTAATACAAAACGAACTAACGAATGAAAATATTGACGTAAACGTGAAACTTAGGTTATGTCAATTATATAGCTGGAAGCAACGTTAAACTTTTTAATCGTTATGTAATGATGATTAAACCCATCGGATAATACATATTAAGTGTTTAAAAAACACTTAGAATGGAAAATAAGCAATACAAAACACGGACTTCGCTTTATACTACTCAATATAAGTATAAAAAATCTATTTATTTTTACTAACGAATCCTTCGTAAATAATAACTACTAGTACCTCAAAAATAGCTTTGTAATTATTATCGGTAATAAAATACCGACCCGAAATGAATTTACTTTTCATAATGACGTTTTGAATTGGAATTTAACGACATATGAACGAGTTACTTCAAAAGTTCTAGCCTCAGAAATCTATGGTATAATTCAAAAATTTGACTCCAAAATTATTATAATGTTAACGGTTCGGATAATTATTTTCAACCTTAGTTTTAAACCTCTCCCTTTAGTAATTTATATTAACTACTTTTTCTTCTACGAATAAGTCGTTAAATCTGGTATTACGAACGAGTAATGTTTTATATTAGATATGATAATCTTATGCGAGTTGTACAAACGCCTCGAAATTAAAAGAAAAAGTAAACAGACAAGAACGAAGTAAACCGATAAAAAATATAACCCCGACGATACAATAACTAAAAGCGCCGCTAATAAGGCATTAAAGGCGTTGATATTGGCAAATAATCTCTTCGTTAAAGTTATTGAATAATATGTCTTTACCCCAATTAAGCAGTTTAAATATTTTACTTATCACTTCCACTTTAAATTAATCATTTACAACGCTTTTAACATATTATCACTTCCTACATTTGTTATCTACGACTCCTTTAATATATTATTACTCTTTACATTTGTTATTTACAACTTTACTAATACATTTTCACTCTTTGTATTTAACATTTATTATTTACAATAAGAATTTGTAAAACACAATTCTATCCCTATATAACTGACTGTACTGAGGCTGGACAAACCGGGAAACCGAAAAAGGCAGTTATTTCCTGTCAAATAACGAGGGGGAGGTGAGAGCTACGTATTTTCTTCCTTGTCCTTGTGCTTTCTGTTATCTCTGTCGTTGTAGCCGTCACTATTAACGCCATCAACACCACTACCATCGATTTTACCATTGGCATTACCGCTGGAACGAAGGCCCCGCGCCTTAGATTATATACCCTTAGGCAAAGGATACGAAAAGTTTTTACCCTCCTTATAACAACACGTAATAACGTCGTATAACTCGCCTACCTAATACTTACTAAAGTTCACTCGCCAGGCGATAATAAAAAGTACCGTCTCCTTTAGCACCAGGTTAACGCTTAATAGT
Organism: Anisogramma anomala; assembly: GCA_038502455.1. Taxonomy (NCBI): domain Eukaryota; kingdom Fungi; phylum Ascomycota; class Sordariomycetes; order Diaporthales; family Gnomoniaceae; genus Anisogramma; species Anisogramma anomala. Next base: position 17,553,083 of record JASMMZ010000005.1, read on the forward strand.
AATTAGCCTTGAATTATTTTGGGTATTACGAAAGTGGTTATCTTTTGGAGAGCCCCGAATAAGGTATTAAAAAAATCAATAATCATTGGTTATGGTTAGAATTATGAATTCAAAAAATATATTACACATCGTAAAGATAACAGGCATATAATAAGGTTTCAGACTACAACCTGAAGACTATCGAAATAAAGACGTACTTATTGCTAATACATCTATAACAGTAATAACGAAACGAACGACCCTATCTTTAACGTTAATCTCTAATAAATTTACCCGCCGCGATGAACGTAACGTATAGTATGTTAAGCGTATTTATTAATGGCCTGAAAACAAGAACCCGGGTATATCATTCCAATGTTTTACACGTTAAAAACACCTTACGATACATCCTTACGAGCTGTAACTGGAAAAGGCAGGCTCGTTCCAATGCTTAAACCTTATTTATGCAGATATCAGTATAACATAAATTAAAATGGGTATCAATATTACGAATAGCGTTATAATTTAGCAATGTTGGTCTTTTGGCGGCAAAAGATCGCTACTAATAATAGGGCTTTTATTCGTAGCGAAAAGGTAAGGTTTATAGTTTCAAAATCCCTCCACTTAAACCCTTAAAAGATGCGGGGGAAAGTAGAGGGGGAAAATAAGGAAGTAAAAAAAAGGGTGGCGATTACGTCGGCGATAGCGATAGGCGAGGAAAAAAAGAGAAAAAAAGGTGATAGCTTAGTCGACAGCGGCGGTAGAAAAACTAAAAATAAAGACCAAAATAGACGACATGTTTTTAAAATTAGTAAGATTAAGGCTAAGCAGGCAGCAGGCTATAGCAGCGGCAGTCTCGTCTCTTTTATGCTAATAAATTAAATGGCGTCGTCAAAACCAGTTTTTATGGGGTATTTATTTAAAACCATGTTAAAATATAAGATTAATTAAATAATCGATTCATACGAAAAGGCTGAATAGCTAATTAAAAAGGAATATTTAGGCGTAAAGACGTTAAATAGTTAACGAGAGACTTACTTTACGGGTGGAAATCTAACGTTAAAAGGAAAGATTTTTTTAATCCCTGTATCGATAACGATTTGTCTTTTCATACTAACCCTAAAAACAAGTAACATCGACAATCACATCTTCACAATTATATCCTTACCCTAATTACTAATATTTCCGATGATAACCCTCCAAAACCTACAATATTATCGTTGCATAAACTAACTAGGGATTTAAGTAAATTAAACCACTACTACTATCATTTTTAAATAAATAATTAAGAGCTTGGATGACATTCAACTATCACTATTGAACAACTAATTAAGGGCTCGTACAATTACACTGTTAATACTAAATTATGGATACGAAACATATCAAAAGATAAAAGATGATCTATATGGATATAATTATATATCCCTATGGTAAATAAACGGTTACACTATAAGATACACTCTTACAAAGTGCACTATAACATGCTACGCTACAAAATACACTCTTGCAAAGTGCACAATAACATGCTACGCTGCAAAATACATTCATGCAAAGTGCACGATAACGTGTCACACCGCAAGGTACATTTTTACAAAGTGCATGATAATTTTCCACGCCTCAAAAGAAACGTTAGGAAAGTATATGGTAAAGTGCCACGCTCCGGGTAAAAGATTATAAGCTCTCACCTGAAGCGTACACTCTCCAGATGTCTCTTCTCCCTTCTAACTATCTATCATCAATACTACCAATCTTACGATGACTATTCAACTATCTTTTATGTTAACGTGAGAGGGAAATGAACCGTACTAACAATTTCAACAACTTTTTGTTTTTCTGGGGTTCGGATTCCTTAGTAATCAACTTCGTCAAGCTCGAAAATAATACACGAAATAATAATTGAAAAGTAATTATTAATACATTTTTTTGGTTACCAGAAAATCTAAAGTTTTACACATTTCTGGTCGCAGGGGTCCAGTTAATCTGATAAAATGTAATAAACTATCTGTTTTGTCTGTCGCGAAGCCAGTACGTCCGGTCATAAACCCTTTACTAAGTACGAAAATATCTGATAGATGATAACTAAGGTTTTCGTTGATCCGAATCTTATGATAGTAAGTTTACGTCAAAAAACATATGACAAAGGCTTTAAAGGTCGCACAACACTGCAAGGAATTCCTCCATACGAAACACAAACTCCCGAGGCACCTTCTTTCAAAAATTGTCACTATCATCTTCGTATTTAGACTTAACTATTACGTCGAGAGCTGGTATACCAGCCGTAACTAAAACTGGTTTAGGAAAAAAATGATTTTCCTTTAAATTATCGCGACGAAAGCGATCGCCCCGTTTTATGGAACTTTGCCAAACACTGTTACCCTTAAAGATACCGGCTTATCTTTATGAAAGGTAATTTCAAAAGAATAATGATTACGATTAACTTTTTATTTTCAAAATATTAACGTCGAATATACATTCATTCTACGTATTACAATGTCGTCTAACAACTAGTTGCTAATGATCACGTAATTAAACCACACGACTCTAATACCAAGTATAAATGAGTTTAATTATACTATATATATATTCCAACAATCCATTCGGCTTCGTACAATAATAACAACGTCTCTATACGTCTCTTCCAATATTGATCCCCTATTACAACCGCACCACGCGAATCGTGAAACAATCCAGTCCAAGTTATACATAATTATAATAAATGGGAAATTTCCTACGTTTATACAACATATACTATTACCTCCTCAGATTTCTTTCGAGTTCTTCGAATACACTATGAACGCGTGAACTAAAGAATAACCGTTACTACTTTTAGAAACTAATCAATAAATTTAGCCATAAACTATACTATTGTTTTTACTAATAAATCTGAAAAACTTTTCATAAATAGCAATATATTAGGTACGAATACGTATTTTTTTTTTTTTTTTTTTTTTTTTTTTGCAAAGATAACGCTATTATTCAAAATTTCTTCGGCTTCCCTCATATTATACAAGTTTTCGATACGAAATTTATTGGATTTCTCTGTGTCCTGAAAACGGCTATTCGCGTTTTTATCATGGTATATGTCAATAATACTTTTGTAGTTAAAGGTTTAAGAAGTGATCTAATCACTTCGTTCTAATAAGTGTGAAATAGGTTTTACTTCGCCATATAAAATTTCCTTGAATTTTAACGGTAAATTAAAACCTTGGACATATAGGTATTAATGCAAACAAAACCACAAACAATAACTCCAAGTTTTTTACCCGTCTTTACAATAACAATTCGTATTTTACAAACGAAATCAAATTGATACTCCAATCACTACTAAAAGTAATGGAAAACAAATGATTTACCCAAAAACAAACCAAATTATCACACGTATATAAATAATAGAAATTTATATATTCGACTAGAACCAAACCAGCATTTGGAAAATCCCGGCATATAGGTCCCTTTCGCTCTTTATATGCGTTATATAAACCTTTTTTATTTCTGTTTTTAACTATGAGATACGGTTATAGGTACTTTACGTCTTATCATTAATATTGTAAACTTTTCAATATAAATAGACGTTACTTTTAATGGGAAAGGAAGCGAAACGTTGTTGAATTTATAAACTGCCCGGCTTTTCTAAAAGTTAGGAAACTTGAGCTACGGTCCTTTAAAAAGCCTACAAATGAATGCGTACGCGAAATTTATATACTATAGTTTGTTTTTTAAATCATCAAAATTTTGGAGCCTTCACCTGTGTTATAAATTACTTTTATATGACGACAAAAAAATAAATTACGGTTTAAACAGTGCTATATTTACTATCCGCTGGTAAAAATAACGTTTTACGTTCGTTAACGATAATTACATCATATGCCCACCGGCTTATAATAAATTACAAAGTAAAGTTTTTGTTCGTTCAACAACTTAATTATTGTTATCAATAAGGTTTTTACAGTCGCCGCCTGCTGGACCCGACTTTATTATCGAGGAAGGGTAAGGTTTGGGAAGTGATTAGAGGTTGAAACGAACCCGGAGAAAAAAACGGTAGCGGAGGCGGCGACAGGGGTAACGAAAACAGGTTTATTTTCTATAAATCTCATTTTGCCGCCGCTATTATTGTCGTCGACGTCGTCGATATCGCCCCTACCGGTGAAAAAAGCCTGTTACATTAATAACACCGCGGCCGTAATTTATGTCATACCACCCTTCTTCGCCTCGATGAAGGCGCGAAAGAGCCGTAGAAGGGCAGTTAAGCGCTTAACAGGTGCTTTTACGGCGACGGTAATGGGGTAAGTAATTAGGGGACCGGCGTTGATAATATCAATAGAAATACATCCACCCTTACGTTTTATTATTATTACTTATTACTATTGAATCCTTTTACGCGAAACCAAAACCATCAAAACCCTTATAAATGCAATAAGCATACGTAACATCCGTTTTACTCCTATCGACTAAAAACCTATCGTTAACTTTTACAAAAAAGAATTCTATACAACTTGTATAAGATTATAGCTCGTAGGATAAAATGAGGCCAATAGGGGTTATATAAGCCGGGTAAAGGGAAGAGAAAATAGAGAGGAGTTCGGGGAGGGGGGGAGGTCAATACGATTGCGTTTAGAGCTTTTAGAGACCAAAGGATTTTTCGCGCGAACTAGAGTGCGGCAGCGTATAGCACATTGAAAACTTTCTTTACTTAAAGGTGCTGTTACTTATAATAATACAGAGACCCTTCACATCAATTACGAAGCGTAAAAGTACTAATTAATATATGTAATACTTCAATAATATATAGAAAAAGATTTATAATCAAGGTTTGTATTGATAAGGGATACATATTCATTTTTTTAGGTATACAACGTATTTTTTACTTTATGTATAAGGAATATTTAATAACACTGCAGCTGAATACAATAAAATACGTATTCACAACTATAACACGTTTTAATTACGTCTTTTATACGAGTTAATTTTTTACTTCCATGCTATACAGAGCCCTTCTTTTAAAGAGCTTATATAATTTCATACCTAGCGCAAACAGGCGCCAGGTGGGGACCAAGGAGGCCGCGTTTTACGGCCCAACAAAGGCTAATGTTCATATGTTTACGGGTCGCTAAACTATAACGCACCCTAAATTCTTGTTTGAAAGGATAGCTCAGAGGCCTTAAGGCCTATACAGGCCCCTTGGTGAACCCGGATTACAATCCCTCCCGCCAGTATTTACATGATTATTTTATGGAAACTAGTGTTTCACTTCATAGATGAAACTATCCAGTGATAGTAAAATGCAAAAAACAATACCAGATAAGGCGTTAGAAAGGTTTTTGGATGAAAATAGGTTGAATATACGAATCGAGGGCTACGTTAAAAGGCTACTTGTTAGGTTGTTACGTAACGGTAGATGGGGAGGAAAACATGGTTACTCTGGAAAATTGGAATAATTTTAGGGGGTCGAGGGTTTTATCAAAACTGACGTTGAAAGGGACTTCATTGATTAGCAAGATTGATTTAGGCATGTAATCGTATGCGTTAAAAGATTAGAATGTTAAAGTGAGCATAATATTTATTGGCGGGAAATCAAGTGGCATGAAGTAACTTTGTTTTATAATCAGCAGTGGAGTTAATACAAGAAATTATTTTCGTAGCCCAAAAGTTTTCTGAAGAAACATATTAACACCGGCATTGGTACCATAAAACAAAAAGCTGTCAATATTGAAATAATATTGACTGCTCTTATTAATAGGTCAATTGCACTGTAGTCTACTTAATTGTAGTACAGAAAAGTTTACTGTACTAACTGCAATTTAGTTGACTGTAGAGTATCCAATTCAGACTAGGGTATGACCCAAGCAATTGGTTCTACAAATTAGTATGCAGACCAGCTAGCAGCCTGCTAAACTTAGAATAATACATTGACCACCTGACTGAGAGATACTACTGTCACTTGGATCATGATTCGAATCGATAATCGTTATAACAAATAAACGCTTATCAATAAAACTACTTATAAAATATTTTTTCCCCTTTTCTTTATTAAATACAACAACATTCAATCTTCCAGTTTATATATACTGTATGAGTAAATTCCTTGACACATTAATTAATTTACGGATATAGTATGAATTGGGATAAAGTTTTACTTATAAAGACATAAGATTGTTCGTTTGAATTTTTTTATAAACAGTAAACGAGAGGATGTTACCACTCCTATAGATTTTAACTATACGAATACCAGTAAAACTAAAGTTGAATTTAGCCTTGTAAAAAAAAACTTGTTACTAGAATCTACGACTGTAATTAAAATAGATGATTTTGGTGCTATGTAATGTCATTACGGAGTTAATAACGTAAAGTACAAGCTCATTGTCTAAGTAAAATACGTCACCGAAAACTTTAAAATTGAAATAGGAAAGCACTTCAAATACAAAGACTTGAGATAGATAAAACACTTCTTAGGAGTATGTCTTATTCATTCAGTGGTATTAAATATTAAAACATGGAAAATAGTCTGAAATAAGGATGTATCTTTTTAATTAGATACCTAAAATTCTAATAGTTTTCCAATAAATAATGAGGAATATAGACGCTAGCAAAGGTAAATCACACTATTAAGTTCGCCAAGTTTCCATGAATAGGTTTTCAGGTTGTTAAAATATCTATGTTTGTTTATATTACTTATCAAACAATTGACATATTCCTTAACATATGGAACTGACTGAAATTCGGCCCATATAAAGTAAGGTGTAAGCCGGTAAAGATTCCTTGAATCAGTAAGTAGAAACCTGAAGGTTAAACCTCCATTTATTTTCAGGTGTTTAGGAACGGTATTATTTTCATATTAAGCAGGTTATAAGGTTTTCTGTTATAACTTTGTATATAATTCCAAATTTCAGCGAAATCCGTGTAGAGTTTATAATGAATGGTAACTATTTTGATTGGCTTGGGAGGTAAATTACGATAATCGTCACAGTCGTCGATTATATTTCTTGAGATTGATTTATTTTCATCTTTTTCTTTCATAAATGACGAAAACAATATTATTGATTCCAGTTTATACATACTGTGTAATTCAATCCCTTAATACATTAATTAATCTACAGATATAGTAGAATTAGTGTCAAGTTTCACTTATGAAGAAATAAGATTATTCGTTTGAATTGTTTTATAAATAGTAAATAAAATGTTATACTTATTCTTTATTGGGATATGTTGGAGTAAATCTACGATTCGTAGTAAAGTGTTATAATTCTATTACAAGATATGTGGTTCTTTAAGTTGTTGATCTTACAATACATCTAATTATAACATTAGTCATTGCTAATATCTGAAACTGTTTTCAAATATGTCAGTTCATAGGATCTACCCAACAGTGAGAATATAAAGAATTCATAATGAAAGAAAGTAATATAAATGAAATATTTTTTAGTAAAGGTTTTATATAAATATATATTATGAAACATACATTCCGAGAGAAAATTATAGAAGAAACGAAGATATAATAAATGAACTCAACGAATAATCCAGAAAAGTTTCTTTAGTAACGTAAGGTTTGAAATTAGTTATCTCAAGAAAACTTAAAATTAAACTAGATACATTATTTGGTACATTACTTACGTAGCCTATTATGATGTACATAATACATCATACAATATAAGTTGTACTCTATGTTATATTGTATATTATATTGTATGTTGGACTGTATGATAGATTTATTTCTTGTTATATGTTGTAGTGGTTTGGTCTTTCGGTTGGTAGAAATGGTTATACGAAGTATTGTTCATCGTGTTGGGTAATAAATATTAGTGAAATCAGTAAGAAATCATAAGCGTTGTTAAGATATAAATAAGCTATTACAAGAATGTATAAAGAGATTTCAAAGATATTATTTCTACTTTCTTAATTTTAATAGTTACAAATAGTTTGATATAAAGCTTTTAAAAGCTAATACGTTACCTCATAACGTAAAAGCTCGTTGTGTTGGTAGGCCTTAGACGTTACAACGTTGTCTATTCGATTGGTCGAAGTAACAGTAGTATTGCGTGGTCAGATAGAGGATGTATTGTTTTAGGTTTAGCAGACCGCTAGCCGGTCTGCACTGTAATTTGTATGGCTAAGTGTTTGGCCCGTGCCTTAGAGTAAAGTGCAGCGTAGTATACTCGACTTACATTTAATGCGGTAAGTCCGCACAAAGTAATACACTTGCAGTACGGTTAACTTGACTATAAGTAAAGTTGACTTACTGTACTGCATGTAATACTATTCTAACACTGGCGGCTTTTTAATTTGTACGCGTACGCTAGTATCGCTAACTAATCTTTTTCGGTTACTACTAAATTTGCTCCTCGTTAACTGGCTAGACCCCTGTGAATTCCAGCTGACTTTTACATTAAAATGTACCCAATTGCATGCAAACTGGCCCCATTTGACCTTAATTGCTCCTTCTCTCCATGGTCCGAGTTTATTAACTTCTATAAAAAGTTCTTCCACTACAGGCCTCCATTTCAACTGTACCAATTAAATAGGTTACCATCGCAGCTTTCACTTCTCTAACAGTCTTTTAATTTACTATTACGTGATTTAAGTTTCTCGGGTAGTCGATTAACGTAGTCTTCGATACGTATAGTTAACCTATTGTTATCCACAAATCTTTCCAGGACTTCATTTGGCGTAACCTTTATTATAATATTTGTAGGATTATCTTTACCATCGATTTATCGGAACTCCTTAATCTCACTCCTTTCGTAGGCTTTACGAAGTGCTATTGAGTCGATTATTAGGCGTTTTTCGCTAGTGGTTCCGAACTTTAATAGGTACTCAAAGAGACTTTTCGAATCGATATAAATTACTACCGGGATAGAGGGAATCTTCAACTGCCTGATAATAAGTTTAGGGTGTCGGTAGGGTCTAAAGACCTGTTCACGTGAAACAAGGTAACTAGAAGAGTAATCAAAGATGATTGGTATTTGTAGTAAAGTAAAGATGAGTGTAGTCAAGAAGAAGTATCCAGAGGTGTACGTTATAGGTGAGGGCTTATAAGCCCTCGTCCAGAGCTCATGACTCTGGAATACTTCTTCTAGACCGCTCCACGTATTGCAATCGGCCTGGAATAGTATTTCAGACTGATCTATGCATGGTGTACTTTACGTCTTGTAAAAGTGTAGCCCGTAACGTAACACATTATCGTATACCTTATAGAAGTTTACCCTGTTATACAGTGCACTGCCCTTTAGCCCATGTATACTATCTGTAAGGGTTTATATTAATATCTATATAGGTAATCTTTTCTTTATTCCTTGTATACTCCGTATCTATAGCCTAATATTGATAGTATTGTTGTCGTATTAATCTTAAAAAGTCTAAATTAGAAGTAATGATAGTATTGTTAACGTATTAGTCGTAAAAGATCTAAATTCACAGTAGTAACAGTTTTATTGTTAACGTAATAGTCGTAAAAGATTCAAATTAGCAGTAGTAATAGTTTCGTTGACGTATTAGTCGTAAAGGATCTAAATCAGTAAGTTTGGCTCGGATTAGTAAAATTTAGCCACGGTGGTAATTATAAATCGGCCTTGGTTGGTATAGCCGAATAAAGGTGATATGGTTAATGATAGCGCCTTTCGTTGTTTTTAATAGGGGTAGCTGCGTATTGGTAATTACGTAGGTGTGATTACATAGGATAATGACGTAATTACGTGGTAGGTTAGTATGAAAATATGTATCGTTATCGTTTCAGGTAAAACTTCCTTTTTTTCTTTTTCCAAAAACGTGTAATTCCAGTTAATATAAGTCCTTATTTCAGCTTGACTTTTAGTCTATTTAATTAAGCCAAGCCGCTTTAATGTGTAAGTTACTTAGATTGCATATATACTAACCTATTTCTCCAAAAAGATGCCGCGTAAGAACCGTATTACAAGGCGCCGTCTGGCGCGCGAGCGGCAGCGCGCCGTCGCCGCCGCCGCCGCCGCTATAGCTACTGCTACTTCCACCACCACCACCACCACCAACAGCAGTAGCCCGCCCTCTTAGGACGAAATATCCTCCATTACCTCTACGCCGCTAGCCACCGCCACCCCGTACACCACCACGCCGCCAAACCCGGACGCTGCCGCCTTTCCCGTCGCCGCTACGCCCCCCTTCCCCCCCTTTCCCTCCCCTTTCCCCAGCTCCCAAGGGGAGAAGTAAGGGGTCCTTAAGATTATAAACCTTACTCTTTCCTTACAAGTAAAAACCCTATTACCTGTAGAGGCCTTTTTACGCCGTGAACGTAACCTAGCGTAGTTGCGTTAAGGTACGTATTTTCCAGTTTATCCGTTTATATGTTTTTAACTCCCTTTTTGGTAAATAAGAAGCACGAGGCGGATTTCTTCTGTCGCCTCAAGCTCCGTATCACTAAGGTATGTCGTAAGGCCTTTTTAACGCGTTAAACGTTAAAGCGATGTATCCGGGTCCGCAGCCTTAAGATGCTAATAAATACGCTTTATGTGTTATGTATCGCGTTCGCAGCCGCGAGCAAGTTCATTGACGATTGCTACAAAAACGGGGGTCGTTCGGCGCGTTACCACCGTTACGAAAAGATTGGCAACTCGTGTACCCCTATTCCAATAGTCTTAAGGACATAGGCCGAAACTATATTACGCGCCCGCCAGCTTTTTAATAAGTTCCAGTTGAATCTTAATAAAATCATTTGGCAAAAACACTTATTTCGAGCGAATCAAAAAAATAAAAAAATCGTTGTAGGTAACCAAAATAAGCCGATACTAATTAGTAGTAAACGCTAACCGGCGAACCAGGGAGACGAAAACTGCCGTCGCCGCCTAGAAACGGGGCCTACGTATATATTACGTAAATGAGCTCGATGATTATATCTTACATCGCCGAAAAAAAGATAATCTCTCCCCTATATCTTTACCTAAGGGTATAAACAGCAAGGTGCAGAGCTATATCCTCGTTAGCGTTAATAATATCGTTAGCGGTAATAACGATAGCGTTAATATAAATGGAGAAAACGACGGAAAGGATAGTAAAGACGTGGCGACGTCATCCTCCCCCTTTAATAGTAAATAAATACCCCTTCGGCCGGGCTGGCGTATCTAGCTATAGTATAGTACGCTACAAAGTAATTTTATGGCTCTTTACAAATTAAATATTTAAAATGACAATCGTGATATGAAATGTAAAACAAAAAAATTAATGTATCAGAATCGGTGTATGGAAAGCAAAACAAAAGAGGCAATGTACCAAAATCGGTGCGAACAACAAAAGAGGTCATACGTCAGAATCTGTACGAACAGTCGTATTAGGCAGAGGTAAAATGTAGATCGGCACGAATGACATCGATAGGTCGATCCAAATTGTCGAAAATCAGTAAATAGAAAACAAAAGAAGCAATACGCCAGAATCGGTGCGAATGATCGTATCCGGCAGAAGCAAAATATAAGTCGGCGCGAATAACATCGATAGGTTGATCTAAATTATCGAAAATCGGTAAATGGAAAACAAAAGAGGTAATATGCCAGAATCGGTACGAATAGTCGTATCCAGCAAAAGCAAAATGTAAGTCGGCGCAAATAATATCGATAAGCTGATATAAGTTGTAAATCAGTATAACGGCTTAATAGGGTTGTAAAACTTTTTAAATTTCCCTAAAAAAACAACGTAATTATCGATATAAGTATTTCCAGGACTCCTTTCAGTGTTACCTTTGTTATTAAGTCTTTTGGGTTTAATTTTTTTTTAATCCATTTCATTTATTCGATTTCCCGGCGTTTTTATAACTCGCTTAAAGGTATATATCAATTATCAGTATTTTCTTCGTTCGTAATACCTAGTAAACCAGGTATTTATAAAGCGAAAGAGAAATAATATAAATAACTAGAGGGATATGGCGTAAACTAAGGATGAAAATAATTATCCGGATTATTATCGTTATAGTAATATCTGAATCTAAATTCTTAACCATATCGTAAATCTCAGAAGCGAGGAAGTTCTTCATAACCATTTTACACCTGATAAAGTTTTAATAGATAATGTTTTTACGAAACTTAAAGCCGTTTTTAACCGGTAATTTGTTACCGAGGACGAGGACGACACCAATTTTTAAGCTACAATCGCTATTATTAGAAAAAGAGCCGTTAATAAAGACAAATAGCTTTACAATACGTATATTTAGCGGCATAAATTATAACCCTCGTATTAGATTATATATTTGTCCTAAAAGTAGGTTATCAAACGCCTTATATATATCATACATTCGGTTGGTTTAACATTGCGCGGCGACCGAGAGGTTGAATGTCGCCTTTATTTGTATTACAAATGTAACCCAAGCTCTTCATACGCGTTGGTATTTATATTTTTCAGCCCCTTTGACGTTGTTTCGGACGATAAAAGCTACCTTATCTAGCTGTTCTTTTTATATAAGTTCTAAAATACCGCTTCAGAGTGTAATCGTAACACTATTAAAGTCTATTATATTATCCTTTAATAGGTAGGTTTTAGGCTTCGTCTTTAAATCAGCTTTTAAAAGTTTCCTTTCCTTAAACATGAGAAACGAGGCTTTACGTAAGGTTAAAGTGTTATTTGTTTATATTCCTATTAAAGTTAAGCCCTTCGAACGAGTAATCGATACTAATAGATATAGATTAAAAGTAGAGTTATTTATCCTAAGTCTCTTCTTATAATGCTTTTAATAGGTGTTATACCAATATATACCGGCTTGGATTAAGCCGTAAAAAGGTTTTAGAATACGTAGGATTATTTTAGACGGGTAGTATTATTTACGTTTGTTTTGGCATATTTACGTAGATTCGCCGTTTTAGCCGTTCCTTAAATTGTATGTAGGCTTATATTATACCCCGGAGTTTGATATACAAGTTATATGGTTTGCTAAGGGAGGTTATAAGTATAAGAATCAAGCGGTGGCTGGCTCGTTATAATATAGGTAACTAGGTTATAATATCTTTTCTACCTTCATCGTTATAACCTTTTACAACCAGGCGAATCTTTTCGTAAGGTTTCCTAATTTTTTCCTTTTACCTTGTGTATGAGGCGGGTTAAAAAAATCCTATATGTACCGTAAATAATAGGGTCGAATTATTTAAGGGAGAAAACGCCTTAGTAAGTTAAAACTAAAATCTCTATTTAAGTAAATTATTCGAATATAGTACATAAGTTAATAATAATGCCTATATTTAGATTCCTTAAACCAAGCTTATGGTTTGCTAATTTTTTTTTACGTAATAAAAGAGTTCGTGGTAAAGTTTTTAGGGTGTTTTTTCGTTTTCGAGCCGAGGGGTCGTCCTTAGCGGCGAGATTTTAGTGGGGTTAGCGTAAATATGTTGTTTTTATTTGGTGTAGTTGGGTTAAAATTATGTTTTGGGGTTAAAGCTAAATACGTAGTCGGGATAAATTAGTCGTTCCGGGGGGTAGCGTATGAGCGATTTTGGTCGTTTTCGTTGTTTCAAGGGGTTATGTATAAGCGGTTTTATTCGGTTTAAAGATCCTAGCCGATAACTTTTACCTATTTTTTATACCTACGTACTATTTTCCATGGGAAAGAACTTATGCCGTTTGGTAAATTGACCAATATATTATAGCCTTTAAACCCGTTAATTTTTTGAAATCCAATTTATTTATTCTTTATTTTCTATACCGGAACTTTAGATTATAGTAGTAAATTCAAAACGCCAGCGTTACGTGGGCTATTCCTTATAGCTAACGTTTTGAATACGTCGTTTTTGACTTGTAGTGATTGTAAGGTTGTTATAAATTTTGCTATGGTATTAGATTTTTATACCGTAAATGGTAATGGAATATAATTTGTATAGATTCTCGGATAAGCACCAAAAACAAAAAGTATAAGTATAAGCCTATTCAGGCTAAAGGTATTATTAATGGCGTTAACTTCTATTTAAAGAATAAATTCCTTAGAGCTGTTACCCCTTAGCTTTTTCGATAACATTATATACTCTTTTTTTTAACGGTCTGTAGTACCTTTCGTATTTTTAATACCTTATAATTCTTTTACTAGGATTTATTTACACTTATTACCTGTTATCCGGGCCTTAGTATGCTACTCAGTAAAGTCGAGGAAATATTAAAGTCGTGTGTAATCCAGTTAAGAAGCTCGATGTAAACGTTAAATTAATAGTTAACCAAAATATTTTAATAGTTTATAACGAAAGCGTTTCGTGTAAGCTTAACGGCTTGAAAAAATATTGCTAGGTCGATGTTGTAGAGGATTGGTTGGCTATCTAAATATATAATATTAACGATTACTTCATAGTTAAAGTCCATATCGTTTTAAAGGCGGAACTTAAACCATCGTAGTACCTATAAGTGTAACTGATATTTATGGAAAAACTTTTCAATAACTTTAAATAAGCTTTTTCCTATATCCGTATAGCCTGCGGTATAAAGTAGGCGTAAAAGGCGTTTTATAGCCGGGTATTCGAATCGTCGGTATAATACAAGTAATTCCGGCTATGTTAAGTGAATGGCTTCGATCATACGTATTTTAAAAATAATTACAAATGGCCGAACTTAAGCCGGAGAGATACGGATACATTATTTAAGGTGCGGATAAGTTGGTTGGTTATATTACAGATTTCGACTCCAAGCTTATTTATATTATTTGGTAAAGGAAAAAATAGTGTTTTAAATTTTATTACGTAAAATTTTACCGGGCCGAAACGTATATTAACAACGATCATTCCGAGCGAAGACGCCTTACCTTTACTAAATAAGATTTTTCGGTATTTTTCCGTACGGTTTAACTAAAACTTCGGAAACTTCGCCGTAAACGCGTCGAACTGGTACTTTCCGCCCGTCAAAATTTCGGCTACTTTAGTATCAGGCATAATACCTTAAAATCTATTCCTGTACCTATCAAATAACGGGAATTATAACTTTATAAGCATCGAACCATTTTTTTACCTAATTTAATCCGGCGACATACTTAAAGGAGGCGTTTTATAATTTAATAAAGATACAATAAGCGGTTTCGTCGTTTAAAGGTAATAAATAAGTATTATCGTCCTCGAGGTCGTCTTTTCTGGATATATTATCCTAAATGTTGGTATTAAGTCCGTTATCCATCTCTTCGCATTTGGCTACGTATATTGCAAAGTTAGCTTTTATCCGATCCTCGGGTATGTAGTCGGCCTAAAATTATCGTTTAATTCAAATCTGTTTATAGGCGGGGTGATTTATAAACTAATAACCGACTTTACCGTATATTATATAACTTTTTTATACACTTATAGGGCGTCGTATATCTTTCTACATGTATTATTATAGTCTTAGTACGTTTCTTCCATTTTCGAACGATCGTCCTTATCCTTTATTACCGGGGCTTCCTCCTTAGTATCTGTTTTTTAAGTTATCGTTTTACTTTGAGTAAACCGTAAATCTTTGGTCTAAAATGTAATGGATTATCTTAGTAAGGTTCGTTTTAGTAATTTATGCTTTGTTTTTAGTTTTTTTAACTATGAATGTTAATCCAAATCTTTATGGCTGGCGTATAAAGGTTTCGAGCGATATTTCAAAACTTATATAAAAGGTCTTTAAGTAATTTTCCGGTTTAAAAAGTATAAAGTCGGAATCTGGGTTTCTATGGCAAGCTTTCATTACTAATTAAATAAATAGTTTGTCGTCTTTATATTCCGATTCGAGGGCTGCTTAACACTTCCGGAAATTTGTTAATAAGGCGGTAAAGATTTTTTTGGGGTTTTTATTGGTATTTTCCCACTGGTTTTTTACAAATTCCCATGTCGTACTAGTTTAGTCTCTATCGTAAAGCTCGTAGTTAATCTCGGTATTAAAGTGTAATTTAAGGTGGCTGTAATGAACGGCGAATATATCCACTTATATAAAGTGATATATATATTATTTCTTAGCTTTCCCAAAAAGTAATTCGTGTAAAATAACGTGAAATTATAATTACTTGATATTTAGTTTCTTGTATATGTTAAGTATAACGGGTATCTTGTTATCTAATACGTCGTACAGCTCGCTACTATAATTGTTTTCCCTATTTCACAGCTTAGCAAAGTTGGTTGACTTCATAGGGTCGCTTTTATCCGTGGAAAAGCGATGTGGTAAAAGGTTGTGGTAAGGGTCGTAGTTAAAAGGCATTGGTCCGTACGGCACATATTAGCGTTTTATACCGTTTATAATATTTTAGATCGGGATGTTTTTCGTATTCCGGTCGATTGTTATTTTTAGGGCGGGTAATTATCTATGTTTCGGCCGATTTCATCACGGCTAAATAGGCTATTTCCAGCGTTCGGAGTGTATTTTTATCTTTACATTGGTTCAAAATTACGTTCCAGGGAAGTTTCGTATTCGATCTTTGTTGCAAATAATCGTTGTAATGCCTCTTCTTCTTTTACTAATTCTTTTATTTCTATTCTTCGTCGGGCGCCTAATTTTAACAAACGCCGTATTCCAGTCTGTAGTGATTCTTCAAAGCTTCAATTCATCAGGTGTTTCTTTCACTTTTACAGGTAGTATCCTCTCACGAAATCTCCTTCTATAACTTTTTCGTTCGTCCATTTAGGCACATATGCAAGTTAAGTCGTTATGGACAAGGTTTTTTCGATGCGGATGTTATTTCCATCAGGTGTATTAATACCTCTGTTTCGCAATTATTTCCGTAGGATTTTTACGACCGTTTAATCCACCATTTTCCACATATCTAACGTTTAATCCGCAAAGTTTTTTTTTATAAAGTTATCGAATGATTCGCGTACTTTAATATCGTTATTACAGTAGTTATAAATCATATTCGTAACATATATATTTATAGTGTCAAAGTCGAAATCTTCTATTAGGGCCTCGATTTTATTATCCCAAAGGTTAAGGTCCAAATATTTAAGAATAGTATTTTGGAACGACGTATACGTAAAGAGGTAGTCTATATAATCGTTAGTATTTGCCAGATCTGTCACTAGTAAGGCTATCATATATGTGTCAAGGGCAATTCGTATGTAATTTGTGATGGTTGAAAGTCCTGGGTAACGTAATAAAAACAAAAGAAAAAAAGGTAATTAAAACGGTCGGATTAAAGCTTACTAATATTTGCGAACATAAATGAACTTTTAATAATACCTAAGTAAGGCGTAAATAAAAACTAATTCAACGTTTTGAATGAATTTTGGTAAAGTCAATAGCATTATATTAGCCAGGTAGCTAGTAAAAGCCTTTTAACGTTATAGTTACTAAACTTAAATTATACTGAGAAAACGTAGGAAAACTTGAAATAAATAGGGTGAATATGGGAAATTAGGCAAGGTAAGGGAAATATCGAGTTGTTATACGCTCCGGTGTGCGTTATTCTATCCATATTAAAGTGTTGTAGTAAAACTTGGTATAGGAAATCGGTTGGTTATTTGGTGTGTAACCGATTTTGGTAGGGCAATCAGATTTTTTGTTTACATACAACCGATCTTGGCTTTGCTGAAGCGAGTGTTTCGTAAAAATCAGATGAGTCCTAACGAAGGGTTCCGAAACTTGGTGTTTTGACTTACGTGGCCTAGTATCCGATAGATCCTAGTAAAGGGTTCCGGAAAACTTGGTGTTTTGGTTTGCGTGGCCTGGTATCCGATAGATCCCAGTAAATGGTTCCGAATATTGGTGTTTTGGCTTACGTGGCCTGATGTGTAATAGGACGCCTTGTAAAAAGGACACAAATTAATCGTTTAAAGCGTCAATACAAGTTGGCGGTTAATGAAACAGGGCTAATCTTTTTAAAGTCACTTCGGATCTTAGTCTTGGAACGCTTCAGGTTTCTCGGCGCCCCCGCGTAATTCCACACTCCCGTATAGTTCTTATAAGGCGTAGTATTAAAGTACAAGCAGTTAGTACCGCTACAAAATCCCGCTATAGGAATTTAACGAATGCTTATCTCTTTTTCCTAAGCTATTTGTAATCGATTGAGTCGGCTACTAATCAGTGTCGATAGGGTCTAAAAACATATTCACATAAAACAAGGTAACTAAAAAAGTAATTAAAGATAATTGGTATTTGTAGTAAAGTAAAAATAAGTGTAATTAAAAAAAAGTATCTAGAGGTATACGTTACAGGTAAGGGCTTATAAGCTCTCGTCCAGAGTGTATAACTCTGGAATACTTCGTCTAAACCGCTCCACGTATTGCCGTCGGCCTAGAATAGTATTACAGACCGATCTATGTATGGTGCACTTTGCGTCTTGCAAGAGTGCAGCCTGTAGCGTGACACGTTATCATGTACCCTGCAGGAGTGCACCCTGCAATACAGTGCACTACCCTTTAGCCTATGTATACTATCTGTGAGAGTATATAGTAATATCCACATAAGGGTTTATTATATCGCTATACCTACGTTAAAGCCCGCTATTATTTCGTAGACCTCCGAAGCCAATACATTTCGTGTAATCCTTTTACATTTGACAGAGGTTTAGTAAATCAGATTATCAACATTACTAAATTAATTTTCCCGCTCATTTTAGTTAACGAAGGTTATTAGGAAACTAATCTGTAAAAACAAGTCAGTGTTATTTACGAAAGACCCGTTCGTAAAGATTATTAGCTTAGCCTTTAATAGGTTGATTAATACTATATTAACATCGCGCTGTAGGTTTCGTATTTGCCACTTTAACATTCTATTTAGTCGATTGAAGTTTTTATCTGTGAGTATTTATACTTGTGACGTAATGGATAAAGTGTAAAAGGCTTTCAGTTGTCAAAGAGTGGTAATATAACTACCTTGTATACGTTGTTTCAAGTACTGTTAAGCTTTAGCTTTATTAGTTTTATAGATTATGATAAAAATAACGCCCTAACTCTTTTGGCGAAAGCTTAGGCCGGTATTAACACCAAGTATACAGATTAACGATCCATTGAAGTCAATTTAGTTGTTTTCCGTTACCTTCGTTACCGGCTTATAATATCACAACTTGAAGTCCTCGATTACTTGCTATTCCAATGTTATCAAGCTATCCGTTCCGACAAAAATAATATTATCAATTTACATCCCTGTTATGCCGAAGTCCTTTTTTTATATCAATAACAAATACGGGTTGTATATTAAAGATTTCATTACCAGTTGGAACTTGAAATGTGATTAGTAGGTTAAAAACCAATATATGCTTGTTTTAGCTAATTTATATAGTAGTTCGATATACTGTATTACCGCTCCTAATAGGTAAATGACATGGAATTCCTATGGTAGCTTTAATATTATAATCCTCTGTAGGTCCATTGTCAATTGTATGTAAGTTTTCGTAATATTACGTCTATTAAATATGAACTTGGCTTTAACTCTGGCTAATAAACTTGTTATAAGGACAATTACCAAACGCTAGTTGATTTTCTAAATCGTGAGCGAATACGTAAGGATCAAGTCCTTACCTTTATCACCGTATCCTTGAGCGATTAGTCGTGATTTTTCATAGGTCCGCCACGTAGTCTTACCTTTAACCTCGTAAATAATCCTGGATTTGAAGATCGTGACGTTTAGATCTTGAAGGTTAAAGTTAGTTTTCGATATAAATTTTATTATACCTCGAATGAATAGGTCGTTGATTTCGATTTTATCGTTTTTTTTAAAGGGTTTACCAGAAGTTTTCATAATCTTTTGTATCCTAAACTTTACTATTAAGTTTTTGTTATCCTTTTCTTTTTTATTTACCTAAGTAGTATTATAGATACGGCCTGGTGTATATTCCTTCTTTTTAAAGTTTTCCTCTTTTTCTAGAGTTGCTCACGTTAGCGGCGTTTTATCAGCTTATTAATGACGGGTGGAGGAGGATATTATTAATTTGGTCGTTTTATTTAAGAGGCTTAGAGGTCTTTATATTTAGTACCCCTAATATAGGTTTTAACATAGGTGGTTCTAAAAGATATAAAGCTGTTATTAGGTTTAACAATTAATTTAGAGTTTGTAATACTTAATATATTATATAGCCGTTCCTATTTGCATATCTTCTGTTACACGAGGACTTTACTTTATAATGGTAAAGTAAATACGTAGATCGTTAAGGGACCGTTTCTGGTGGTAAGGGCGTTATTAATTTGGAAGCGTACCGATTCCCTTCGTAATTCCCTTAAAGCTTTAATATAGGCCGCAGTATGTTTTTGAGTACTTGCCGAGGGCGGAGATTTATTTTCTAAGCGTGGGTACGCCCCAAAGAGTAAAAACGTCAATATTAAGTCGTTAGGGCCTACGGTGTTATTAAGGCCTTTTACTGTCATTTGTAGGTATGCTTCTGGGTTTGTAAAGCTTTTAATTTCTAATGTAAAGATATTATACGTTCGGGGAAGTAGAGCGTATACCATTTTAACATTTCTAATACTTCAGTAAGCTTTTACAGGTACCTGTTTACACTAAATATCTATTATCTTAGCATTTTCTTGGAACTCCACCATTATAAAGTTAGTACTAGTATCGTAAACAAAGACGTTGGGTAAACCTAAATACATATTAATCTAAAGAATGTTTAACGTTTTCCACGTATTCTTTGCCAAAAGGGACTTTTGGAATTTAACTCTATAAAAAGAGATTACAGAGTAAACAACTTGAGAAATAGGTTTATTTTTTGAGGACAATATATTAATAAAAATCTATTAATTAAAGCCCTCATAGTATTTTAGTGTAAACTTTAATCTCTGTAGGGCTTAGATATACGTTTAGCAGTGGTAGAAAAGCTTTTTAATGAATTTTAAGGTAAATTATTCTATATCTTTATACCTTACGAACTTTAGGACTTTATATAGCCTATTAATAGTTAGTTGGTTAAAGCGCCGGTGTAATTAACGTATCTTCGGCTTCATCAGGTTAAACACTATTGCTTCTTAGCCTTAAAAATAAAATTATAAATGCCCCTATTTAAAGGCGAGTAAAAACCTTTAGCTTTTTTTAACTAGTTCGTCTGCATTAACGTCCACATTAATGTCGAAAGTCTTTATATCCTTTAAGTAAAGTGAAAAAAAGAGTAAAGAACTTAAAGATATAAAATGTAATCGCTTTTATAATAGTTTAAACTACCATTATTCCTAGTGATGGTAGTTGTTTGCCTAGACTAAAGCCAATTTTTACCTTGTTAATATCGTGATAATTAATCTTAGTAATTATAGTATTTTTCCTCCGTAGTATTACATACTACGAATAGCCTTTTATTAAGTACCTTATTTCCCCTGTATTTGGCATAATACCCTAAAACGTGTGATTTGTGTAATAATCACAGAGGTTAAAGGTATGTAAGAGATTCGGGGTATGGTTAGGGTAAAGGTAAGGGTCTTTACCACCTAAATAATGTAAAAAGGCATGGTTGGCTAATTACTGAGTTTTCGTATCAGGAGCAGTTTTTTTGTATCACTTAATTTATTTAGGGGTATTTTTATTAACAGGCTTATCCCTCTCAAAGTTTGTGACTTAGTTTAGGTATTTCTATTTAAAAGTGATGGGGTACTGAATATAATATATCACCTTTTTATTGTTTTGTTCGACAATAGGATGCCGAGTTAACTAGTAACCAGTTTTACTACAAATATAACATTTTTTACCACTATTACGACGATAGTATTAGCGGTCAGTAGTTCCGATTATATTTTATTAGCGTTAACGTAGGTAATGCCTTTAGTCCAGAGCTAAGATCGATGAGCCAGACCTTAGACGTTATGGACATCTGTATTTGCAGTCGATGTAATTAATTACCGCAAGGTTTTCTTTATCCACGTTAGGGAAATTGCCGGCTTAGGGGTACATACCTAACGAGTTTGGTATACGTTTTATTACGGTAGCAAGCGAAAAACGTAATTGGTTAAAAAAGCCTTCGTAGGTAATATCTGAGCGTTATAGGGTGTATTCGAACTCACTTACGCCCGTAACTGCTATCCGTACCTACTCGCGAAGTGTGGCTTCGCTAGCGTAGACCTTCACTATTACCTTTTAATATATTATAAGTTTATTCAGCATTTAATTAAAAAAATTCATTAGTAATTCCTCCTCTTTTTTCTTTGCTATCATTGTAGTTTATCACGTAGTGGCCCAATTTATATAATATTACGCGAAGTAAACGTCGTACTAGAATTAGCTTTTTATGTTATCGTAGATTTTGCGAAACGTAGTGGCGCTCGTTAGGAAGATTAAGTAGTATTTTTTGGCGTAACCTATAAGGATTTCAAAAAACAGTGAGTAAAAACCAGAAAGTGAGACCTCCATCTACTTTTATATATTTGGGAAAGGCATTATTTTAATATTAAAAGGGTTGTAATGCTTCCTGTTATACTTTTTCATTTTATCTTCAATCTTGATGAAATCCGTCATCAATTTATAGTCAATATTAACTATTTTGACAGGTTTTGAAGGAAGGTCGCGATAATTATCCTAAACTTAGTTGGTATTTTCTAACAGTTTAAACTTTAGAGGTTCCGAGCTACGGTATTAGGGGTAATTACCAGTCGCCTAACCCAAGGGGTACAATCCTATGGTAAAGCCTATGGTCGGCTTTCATACGTAAATAGACTGGAAGGGAAAAGGTTTTTAAGGTGTTTGGCGATTATAGTGCTAAGGATCGATAGATCTTTATAGGTTTTGAGAGGTTCAACCATTTTGCTTAATTAACTGGTATAAAGCGTTAATGTTAATACCTTTAACCGCGTAGGTGGCCGTTATTTTACGTGCCCTGCTACCACTAAGGGCGTATTCCGTGTTATTACATAATAAAACTGAATTACTGGGTAGGTTAACAAGTTCTTTATCGCCAACGCATAAAGAGGCTTAACTTAGATAATGATAGGTTAAAGATCTTTTAAATCGTGTATAAGGGCGTTAAAATGCCTTAATACCTTTCCCTTTTCCTTAAAGATCTTGAAGATCTGAATCTTAAGCGTAATCTTTTTATTAAACCAGTTTTAAAAAGGTGTTCACAAATCCTATTAGTATCTCATTAGGAATATAGATATTACAGCGTGTAACCTCCTTTTTTAGCTTGGCCTTAACCGCGCGTTAGATTATCTTTTACATATCCTGAGTTTAATGGTTAAAAAACTCGCGAAAGTCTTAGAAAACGCGAGTACCGCGATTAAACTCTTTCCCCGGCATTAGTTTCGAGGATATACTAGCTAACGTAGTTAATTAGGTAAGTTTTAGTAGAGGTTTCGTTAACATCCTTAATTCAGAGTTAATAGTCGTATTGGTTGACAAAGACTAATTCAAGGTTTCTGATTGTTTATTTTTAGGTAGGGTTTGTAAAAACCTTAAAGTAAGCGCTAGGGGTAGACATTTTAACAGGCGTGTATTGCGAAAAGCTTAGTAATCTTAAACGTATGAATATAGCGGTTTTTAAGCGTATGAACTTGACGATTTGAGGTGTAGGCACTTGGTGTTTTGACGTAAAGTCGCATAGAAACTTGGCGACTTAGCGAAAAGTTGTGTAACGTAGCTTTCTTGGCGCATCTTGATGTTTTCGCGTTAAATAGTGAACTTGGCGATTAAAGTGATATAGGGAGTGGGAAAAAAGTAGAGTAAGGGTAAAAGTTTGATGTAAAGGGTAAAAACGAAGATCATTTAATGGTGGAGGGCGAAGGTTGTTGTTTAACCGTAGGACTTAGTTGTTTTTTTGTAGTAGTAGTATTCATAGTAGTACTGACTTAGCCGTTTGAGAACTTGCCGAACGTTAAGACTTTTAACAGTTAATCTTAACGTTTTTAAAAAAATATTACTAAAGATTTTTTGGTGTTTTCGATAGCGATACCATCGCTTACTTTTAGATTGCCGTTGGAAGACTAATGTAACCCAAAAGTCTCTTCTGTTTTCCTGCCGTTGAAAGACTATCGCAATAATAATAAAGGCCCTTCGTAAAAACTTTTCCTCTACCCTAACGGTCGTTTTGACTTAAAGCGTAACCGGAAAGTAGCTTCTTCTTCTACTTAGCTTATCTGTACTTAACCTAGCAGGTAAGCACTGATTAGTATTGGTAGGCCTTAGACGTTGCAACGTTGTTGATTCGATTAGTTGAAGTAACAGTAATATTGTGTGGTCAGATGGAGAATGTATTGTTTTAGGTTAAGCAGACCGCTAGCCGATCTGCACTGTAATTTGTATGGCCAAGTGCTTGGCCCATACCCTAGAGCGAAATGTAGCGTACTGCACTCGACTTACACTCAATGCGGTTAGTCTGTACAAAGCAATACACTTGCAGTACGGTCAGCTTTACTGTAAGTAAAGTTGACCTACTGTACTGGATGTAATACTATTCAAACACGTTGATAATTATTTATACAATGAAACTAATGTTTGAAATTATTTTTGTCAACATTTATAAACTAATAGTCAAATTACTGAAATATAGTATTATAGAATTTCATTTTATATAAATGATTAGTTATAGAAACGTAAATTTTAAAAATGGCGATATATTCATCACTTCAATCCATAAATAAATGCGTATTAAATATGAACCTTTTTAGATAGAACTATTCATACATCAAAACGATTAGCCAGGTTACTATATAAACTTAATACTCATTGAATTACCCGGTTACAATGATAAAAATGAACGTTTCTTGTTTTTAAAATTCAGTATGTGTTTATACCTAATTAAAGTTTAAACTAAAATTTCAAGGTTTATTGAGAATAATCATCATTATATTACTTTTCCATTAATCAATTATAATGCAAATTTCTTTGGTTTCATTTGAAAACTTGAAGTTTATATTAATTTTTGTCGCTATCAATTAAACAAGAGAAAGAAAACATTTATAAGTAAAAATGAAATTTCTCAGATAAAGAGCTTTTCATAAGGCAAATTTCTTTAGATGATTAGGTGCGGTGAAAACTTCATAAAACCATCTTTATTTCTGTTTAACCACCTTAGTTCTCACAAAACCATCTTTGTTCAATTTTCTACCTTTTCAATTGTTTACAGTTATTAGCCTTTTATCATTCCTTAATAATAACCTTAACAAACTTACTGTAATGATCACACTAAATACCCGTGAGTATATAGAAGGTGTCAGGGTTTATGTTATCAAGAAGGTAGCAGAGGTGCTGAGTGAATAATATTGCAACCGTGCAAGTAATGATCAAAAGCTGTAAGGCTTTTCAGAATATACTGAGACTGAATACTTAGATTGACAACTGAAGAGCTATGAAGGAAATACTATCTGTGTGGTGATAGCCGTGTTCTTATATCCTATGGCCTTCATACCATCTTCAGTGCTGAGGCTCACCGGTACTCACTGAGGCTCACCGGTGCTCACTGAGGCTCACCGGTAGCTCAGCTGCATGCTGGCTTGTTTCCTGACCCGCCAACGTGCTTGGGTCATAACACTTACGTTACATATAATACGTTTTTGTCTTTATATTTACTTGACATCTAGTTATTGCAGTTAATTAGAATTCTTTACCCTTGTTTAACTAGCCCTTTAACATTACTTTTAACCATGTTACCGATCCATTCCATATATTTTACACATTTAATTCCTCCTCTATCAAATTATTTCTTTACAATAGCAATTGACACGTTTCATCTCTCTTATTTTGAGTATTTGACTGCTAAAAATCAGGTTTTTGCCGACTATTAGAATATAAATGGTAGAACTGATAATAATCACCTTCTTATTTTCTCTGAACATTGTATCAAACTATTTGATGCTAATAATTATACGTTTTACAATGCTTTTATAAAAACTCTTCATATAATAAAGTATTTAGGTTTATATACATAAAATAATTTAGATTTTTACGCAAGAAAAAATTGATTTTCTAAGTGTAAATTGATTTAAGATTGCACGCGCAAAGCGAGTAAAATGAAGTATATACGGCGATTCAGGTTTTCATACATAGGAAAAATTAATTTATACGCGTAAATTAATTTAGGTTTATACATATAAAGTCATTGAACTTCTCCATTCAAACATAATACAACCCATAAAATTGAAGCATTGATCTTATTTTACACGCGCAAAACAATTTAAGCTTATATATATAAAGCGACATAAACTTATACAAGTAAAACAATTGAATTTTTTTTATTGAAAATAGTTTAGATTGATACGCATAAAGCGAATTTTGTTTCTATACGCAAAACTATTTTCATTCATGCGTGCAAAGCAATTTAAACTCATAAGTCTAATGTAGATTAAATTTGCACAGGTGAGGCGATTTAACGTAGCAATAAATAGATAACAGAATTAAGGAGGTTGTCGTATTAATATGAGTTTGTCCATGGAAAATGTGTCATTGTATATGTTGTCTAAATGAAACTTCAACTACAATAATAGAAAAACTAAAGTAACGATTGTATACGCGCAGCTTAATTGGAAAACTAAAAGATTTAACAGAGGTAGCTATGCGGGAATACATGTAGTTTTATGGGCTGTCCATTAGCTCCATTTATATGTAGAAGTATATGTGGAAAAAAAACCTATCTGAGATTATATTCTTACGTAAAAAAAATCCATGATTTCGAACGAGTTGATATATTTATTTGTTAAATAAATCAATAATACACTGTATTTATGAGTTAAGATAATTTTACTGGATAGGCTTTTAATGAATTGATCAATGACAAGTTTCTAGATTGTTAGGTCGAAATCATGTCTATCGGACAAACCAATAATCTATTGATTTTTTTCTGTGTTTGCTTGCACTGCGCGAAAAGACATCCCAAAGCGCGTGTGATTTCAAATTGGGGTACTGTCACAGATCTCATATTCCGTGCATTATAAGTAGTATATAACGGGACATTATCCCAATATATATCTAGTTTTCCGTTCTCCGTAATACAACACATTTTTTCTACAACCTCGTGGAACCTTGGCCTGTGTCAGTTTCGAACATAATTAAAAAGGTCTTTTGAAGGCGGAAAAGCTGCTATTAGCACGGAAGAGTTCAAATAACCGTCTCTGGGCTTGGTTTTGTTAATAGAAAACTTCAACCTAACATCAACATCAACATCAATTCTTCATGTCCTGGCGAGAGTTGGTGGTCCTCCCACACAACAGTACCCCTTTTCATAAACCTATGGTTCGCGCAAGAATAATGAAATAAACCAAAAGAAACGCCTCAGGTTGAAATCTAGTGAAGGTTCGAAATGCTTGGGGGGCAAGGGCCACTATTGCCTGCCGCCTAATAAGAAGAATTCGTGACAGCCAAACGTCCGCCATCGATGACAAGAACCAGACCGTTTGTGAAGGAACCAGCACGGCTCGCGAGATATAAAATCGCACCGCTCATCTCGTCCTTACTCCCAAGCTTCCGCGCCGGAATGAACTTTGGATTGTCCAGCCCCTCCGTCTCCGGGTCTCGGTGCCCGATTATAGGGTCTGACATCTCAGAAGGGAAAACTAGAACCTCTGCGTAAGCAAAACAAGAGAACAGAGGGCACCAGACCAAGCTTCAGATTCGAAATTATGAGACCTACATCCCGGAGCCAAAGCATTGGCCCGAATTCCAAACGGGGCCAGGTTCGAGGCCGCCTGCTTCATCATGTGAATAACGGCCGCCTTCGACTCAGCATAGGCAGGTATGCCGATCCCGCGCAGGAACGCGCAAACGCTGCTCGTGAAGACCACCTGGCTCTGGATGCTGGGCACCTTTCCGCCTGCCTTTGCCGGGGCGCCGAAGGCGGCCTCATCGCCGGACAGGGCGCGCTTGTTGCCCGCGTCGAGGAGCTCAAGGAAGGCCACCATGGTGTAAAAGGCACCGGTGACGTTAACGTGGAAGGTGTTGGTATGGTCCTCCATGGGGCACGAAAGGAGCTGTGCCCTGAGCTCGGAAATGGAGAGAGATGCGTCGTATCCGGCCGTCGGGCCGAATATGCCGGAGTTTGCGACGAGCAGGTTCACGAAGCCGGAGTCCTTGGTGATGTAGTTCACCGCGGCTTGGAGAGAGTCTTTTGAGGTCACATCGCACTGCACAGCCTTAACGCTGTCGTACTTGGCTGCTTTCTGCTCGAGCATCTCCAAGCGGCGTCCCAAGATGTATACTGTCCTTGCGCCGTTGACAGCCAGCGCTTCGGCCATCATCCAGCCAATGCCTACAGCGTGGCAGACAAGCGGTTAGAGGAATCAGGTGCTCAAGTGGACAAATTTGGAGTTATGGAATGGATGAATCATGATGAACTTTACTGCTTACCAGTTCCTCCTCCCGTCACCACGGCAACAAGGCCATCGACTCTGAAGATGCTGTTTGCATCAGCCATTTTGATTTCAGGATGTCAAGGGCAGATCAAGTTTGAGTATTGCGGTAGGTGTAGCACAGCGATGACTGGGGAGACGGCGACAAGGACAATGCTCCAGTTATCATCACCCATCTGGATCTGGGTTGGAAGAATCAGCCGCGGTTTGAATTTCTAATAACTTGAACTTAAAAACTCCGCATACATACAGTCTCGAGCAAGATAAGCAATAGCAGTCACCATGATAAGTTACAGTGAGAGGATAAAAATAAGGATCGGTCCACTCAGCACACACATCCCGGCTTCCAACCCTCCACACTATAATAGTAACAACTTTAGCCACAAAAGTCTAAAATACTTAAATTTTATACATCATTGTATCGAAATGATGGGGTTGGATGACACGAAACTTTATTTGTAATTGTTTCAGCTGTTATATTCGATGACGGATTAAAATATACGTAGCTTTTTATATACTCTATTACAAGTACATTATTAGGCATGGTTTTTATTAGGCGTTGTATATAGTAAGTACCGGGTACGTACTATATACAGGCAGGATTATACGCCATACACCTTCTTGCATCTCCACCTATATATTAATATACTATAAAATACACAAAATACTTTATTTTCTAACATTATATTCATCTTATTATATATTTATCACAAATATCGCCTTCAATTACATATAGATAGGTTATGATGACTAGTGATTGCGGGTTGAATATTTGTATACTACAAACAATATTTAAGAGGTTATTATCCCTACGTTCTTTAGTTTAATAGCAGTTACCTATTCATGTCATACAATATCTTACTTAGATGAACTATACCGAAAAAGTCCAAGTAATTTTCAACATTCACCCGAAGTTTTCTTCAAATTGGATGGTAGCAATGCGGGAAAAATACTTCAACCCATTGAAATATATTTCAAACCCGGATTTTGCAAAGAAAAAAAAAATATTCATTTACCAATAATTTATTTTACGTACTTTCTAATCATAAAAAAAGGAAAAACTCAAACTTGTTTTCAAATAGAGATAAGGAAGTTATCGAAAGAAGAAAACAATAAATAGACTTTTCTAGAAAGTCTAAAAACACGTTTAAAACAGATTAAATAGATTAAACTTATGAAGTGTATCTGTTACAGACTAGTACCTGGCTAGTATTACCAGAGATCCAACCCTGGTAGTTCTACACGCTCTTGCAATGCTCTAAAGCAGGGAGAGAGCCGCTTGAGAACACATCACATAACTGGGGAGAGGATTGTACCATTTTAGCTTCATAGCCGTTCCCTAGTAGGAACTTTTTCTCCTTTTTCTTTATCGAGGTTTATAGATAGAATCCGACCACCTTAAGTGATTGCTCCGGCGTTCCTTTATATATAAACCTCGATTTTCTTTCCGATAGTGTCTTAGCTGCTTTTTAGCGGTTATAGCCTAAGGTTATATCTTTATCCTCCGACCTACCGAATCTGGACCCCTAGGTTTTAGAACAATTCCTTAACGCGCGTGTTAGGAAGTAGCTTTAAAGCATTTTAACGGCTTAGTATGATTACTTTAGGACTTAATACAAACGTTTTACCGATGCTTTATGTATAAAACTTATCGAACGGGATTAAGCTGTTCGAAAGTACGTTTTATAATTAAAATAAGGAAATACTAATACGTTAAACGCTTCAACAAATATAATTCGATAGCTCGAAGTTACTGGTACGTTTCAGTTTTCGGGTTAACTTTTACCTTAAAAGGTTCCCCCTACATACGTTACGAATGACGCTGTTGCTATACCGCTTTTTACTAGGGACCGCGTTAGCTCCCCAAATAAAAACGACTTTTCTAACTCCGATTATAATATTAGCGCCCCTTTAAACAGGCATTACCGACCTAAATATAAACCTTTTAACGAGCCGGTTAGATTTCTCGATATTAAGTTACGATATCCGGTATAAAAAAGCTACGATAATACGTTAGTTACGTCGAAACTGGAAGTTTATCTGTATAAAAAAGGATTGCTGTGACGTTATTTTTCAATATCCAAAAGGCTTTACGAAAACCATTATAAAAAGCTATTACGCCCGCGAAGACGATGGCGGTATTAACGAATCCGACATCTTTATAGCTATATTTCGCGTTTATTATAACGACTTTAATACGATAAAAACAATTATGGTTTAACTTATAAAGATAAAATAAGGAGTTTATAAATGATTTTGCATTTTTTTTAAAAAAAACGTTTAAAAAGCCTCATTCGCGAAAGCCGACGGCATCACTTGGAAATCCGCTGTTAAACACGTTATTTTAAAAAGAGCTATTAATAATATACTTAACAATACGTTATTTCCTTCCGATACACCGGCGGATTGTAATAAATAGATCGCCTACGTTTAACTTATCGACGGGTGCCTTTATAATCTCTGTACTCGCTACGACGGTATTAGTACTATCGCCACCGGAAACGCCTCCTGCAATAGGAATAACGGTGGTAATACGCCCGTTCGAAATAACTAAGGCGATATTATTATAACTAACGTAAACGCCTTCCGAGCCGCTTTTAAACGGCGCGCCGCCAAGGTTAATTACGCGAAACTCTTTCGCCGTAAAGACCTCGGATTATACTTACGTTACGAAAAGAACGGTTACCGAATCCGTACCTATTTATAGAACCCGGCGTAACACCCGAACGACTTTAACGATAAAGCCGTTATAAAAATCTATTTTATTTCGTCGGAAAAAAATTTTTACTTCGAAAAGAGAAAAGAGTAACTTTTATATATAGTGGCGCATAAAAGTTAATAAAATTGTAATTTAACTTAATGACTTCGTCTCGATTTTTAAATAACTTTTCGTTTATAATAAATTTATTTTGCAAAGTTATTCGTTTTATTTACGTTTTAATAAATATAGGTTATAAATATTATAACTTCGCGAGTAAATAGCTTACTAACAGCTTAAAGGTATTGCGTTTTCCTATTTACCCACCATAACTTAGCGAAGTTACGTTTTATACGCCCGGTTTTCTCCTACGACTTATTTCTTTTATAATCTTTTTAAACGTCGATTTTGATAAATATCATTACCAGATATAGGCTTACATCGTTCTTTCCTTACAATATACCGTTATTTTAGGTAAACCTGGAATAAAATACTAATAAGTTACCTACGACGTTACGAAATAAATATTAATTTTAAAACGAAACGGTAACTATCGTATGTAGAAATAAAGGTTTACGCCCGTTTAATAAGTGTTGAAAATAATTAACGTTATTATATTTTACTTTATTTTACGATAAACCCGTAATGATCGAGACGTTACCAGATAACTCGTTATCGTTTTCTTCGAAGATATTAGTAAAATATTCGCCCAGAAACCACTCATTTTCGTTTGCAACAAACTCTTTACTAATTTTAAGGAATTTGTACCCCTATTCGATAAAGCCTTCGACGATAAATTACTCTTTTAGCCTTTTAAAGCGGATTATGAGATCCCTTTTCGTACCGATAACTAAAACTAACTTTTAAAAGTATTATAAGGCCCTCTATACGACATATCATGTAAAAAGCTTTTAGTATTACGTGAAACGTTAACTAAACTATTTAATTAACGTTATGTTCTAATAAATAACTCTTTAACGGGCGTCTTAATTCTTTTCGTTAAAAATCCAAAGGAAGGTTACAATTTTATATCGATTATTGCCACCTCAATATTACTACAAAGGTAAATCGTTACTTGTTTCCTTTTATAAAAGAGACTTATATAAATATTTGTTAAATTAAATAATTTTTTAAATTCAATATTGAAATTACTTGTCACAAACTCTGTATTAAGGAGAGACATTAATAAAAAAACTATATTTCGTATATATTTCGGACTTTTCAAGTAACATATTACTTCTTTGGGCTCTTTTAATGCTTTTACTGCCTTTTAACGATATATTAATAATTTGTTACGCTTTTTTTCTTAATATTTTTTATTTTATTTACCTAGACAACATCTTCATTTACTTTAACGGTACTTTTAACGGTTATATAACTAAAGCTAAATAAATCATTAACATATTAAACGCTGCGGGACTTAACCTGGATATTTCTAAATACGAATTCGATATTTAAAAGATTAAGTTTTGAATTAGTTATCGAAACTGTCATCGGCATTCGTATAAATTTCAAAAAGCTATGCGTTATCTGGAAATAAACGGCCCTTACGACGGCTTTAGGAGTATGGGGCTTTTTAGGGTTCGTAAATTTTTATTACTATTTCATTTACGACTATTCGATAATTATCGAAGTATTATTATAGTTAACCTGTAAAGGTACATTATTTCGTTAGGAGCGTAAAGAAAAAGTTTCTTTCGAGTGACTTAAACTTAGCTTTTTCTCCGAACTCGTATTCGCCTAATAGGATTCCGACTGCGATACCTTTTTCGAAATCGACTATTTTGGCTGGGCCCTAAAAGACTGCTTCATTTAATGCGACAACTATAGTAACCTACGCCTAATAATGTATTACTCCCATCGCTTATCTCTCGCTGAATACAACTACAAAATCTATGACAAAAAGCTATTCGGGATTATAAGTTGCTTAACAGTATAAAACGTGGAACTCTGAGGCACGATGTACCCATTTACTATCCTAACGGATTATAAAAACTTAAAATACTTTATAACAACACAGCGGTTTTCCGAACGATAATTCCGCTAATTTGAAAGCCTGTTGTAATTTCGCTTTTAATTAGTATATAATAAGGTAACAGACCATGTGCGATCCGACATACTATTACGACGAAATTAAGATATTCCTAAGGGCTTTTCGAACCCCCGTTACCTAAGCCGAAAACTCCAGTTATTACGTTTCAAATAGTCTACTTCCGAGCCGCTTCCGCGTACATATGTTTTCCGGTTAACCGTTGCCGGCGAATTAATTCCAAAAGACCGTAAACTTTTTACTAACGTTAACCTTTAGAATTATTAGGATGCTTTTATTATATATGATACCACTTACCTCCGTCTAATACGTACAATAAGTATAAGCAACCGATACTTTTTAGCGGATATCCATATCGATGACGACCGCACGTTAAAGGTTTTAATTTTAAAATGTCTGGTAAATGACGATAGAGTTTTAAAGTTTCGCGACCGTATTTGCGTACCTATTTATGAGCCGTTTATTACCGCATTAATTCAAACTACCTACGATTCGCTTTTTACCGACCACTTTAGCTGGAACACTATTATCGTTATCTATTTTAAAACGTATTTTTAGTTAGGCTTACATCGTATGGTCCGCCGTTTCTACCGTAATTATGACGTTTGTAGCCGTATAACCTATTAGAAATACCATCGAAAAAGTTTCTATAAACCCCTTTCGGTTTCCGAACGGCTTCAAAACGAACTTTTCATCGATTTTATAGTTAACTTACCATAAAAACACAAAAATAACCCACATTACCTTATAGTAATTACGGACCGTTTCATTGAAGCCGTCACCTTTAATGTTATAATTATTATAAACGCCGAGGTTTATACGAAGCGGTTTTTTAATTGTTATTAGCGGTTTTATAATTTCCCACGTATATTTGTTAATGACCGTGGTTCGAATTGAACCAATAGGTTTTAAAAACAACTTTAAGACCTAATCGGGGTAGAATAACGCCTAACCACCACTTTTCACCCCGAAACTAACGGCGTAACCTAACGTATAAATTAGGAGATCTTTATGTATTTACGCTTATTCGTTATTTATATATAATTCGATCAAAGCCGTTTATCACCTGGCTATTAACTAATACTTAACAATAAAAATACAACGACTATTAATATTAACTCGTTTTTTATAACATATAGTTATTACATTGATTTTATTTAACCAGTATAACGTTTTTTTCGTTTCGACGACAATATTATATGTAAAGGTTAAAAACTTAATTTAACATATCTATAAAGTTACGAAATTCATATAAGTCGTAATGGTGGCTACATAATAACGTATAAAGGAAGCCGTTAATAAGCGAAGCTCCCCTTCAAAACGTTTTCGAATCGACAACGACGTTTAGCGTTTCCTCAAAAATTATAAGCTAAACGAATTCTTTAAAATGTTGAGATAGCTTTACGATAAGTACCAGGTAACGCGTATAATAGACTCCTATATTATTAAACTTAATATACTGGGCGAAAAACATCCTCGATTTTATATAAATCAATTCTCTCGAGCCGCTTCGAATCTGCTTATAAGTTTGTAAATTCGAAATTTGAACCGTAAGTTATAATTATTAAAAACAACAATAATAAGGCGAAACGGAAATATCAAGGCGAAAGTATATTATTGGCTCGTAATAAATCCCAAATCGGACGTACCCGATTTTGTAATTAACTAAAACGACAAGTTTTAATTAAATAAGTAGGCTATATATAACTAACGTAATAGCCTCTTTTAAACTTTTTTAATATCTTAACACTCCATAACTTCGAATCACGATATAAACTAGCTGAATATAACAATAAGCCTTTACGCTTAACCCATAAACGGGTATAATTTTACACTTTACTCTAGTAAACGAATACCAAATAAACGCATTAATATTAATAAAGACGAAAAACGAACAAACAACTATAACCGGGCTTTTACTTAAATATATCCTCGAAATCCTGGTTCGAATCTTTACCTAGTAATTTTTTTTTACCTATTTTAACAAGCTAGCTTAGTTTAATATCCATATGACCCAACTTAGTATCAATACGCTTCGAAACCTTAACAAGCTTTTGTATTACTTTTTGCAGTGATCCCTAACTGCTCGTTAGCCGCGCCTCGCCTACGTTTTTACCTAGTTATAAAAAACTCACCTAAATATTACGTTCCTCGTTTATTAACTACATGACCCGTAGGCTCCTAAACCGCACGGGAGTAACAGGGACAAACGCCCCCCCGCCTCGAGTATTAACCTTACGCTAAGTAACGCGACGAACTCTCATTGCCTTTTTTGCGGCGATTACCTAAGTTTACACGTTTTTTAACCGTTCATTAACACCCAGCGACCGGCTTATAATACGTAAACTTACCTCGTTTTTAAAAGTCTAACGCTAAATACGTTTCCGACAACTCCTTAATAACCTTATTTATATCTGGGTTAAAATATAGCGGCGTACAAGTATAACCAGAATTGCGACCCGTAACTCTAACGGAATAAAGACGGTACCGGGCCCCAATATCTAGCTATTCGTTAGCAACTCCTTCGTAACTATCAAAACTACTTACCTTTAGTTTTTTAGCAAAACTTTCTGGCATTATTTGCTATTTTATAACCTTATTCGAAACATATTTGTTTTCTAGTTTCGTTAGGATATATATCAATAGCCTTTAGGGTAAAGAACTTCGTACTCTGTAGTAAGGACCAAACAACTCCAAAATATATAATCTACATCTCTAATAGCTTTGTATATCTTGGCGGTGAGTAAAGGATTCATCGTAACATTATTAGTAAAGGGAGTACTAAAATTACAAAATACACAAATGTTATACTGGTAACTATAAGTAATGATTCTGTACGAAAAAGGTTGAAAATTAAAGAAAGGAAAAAGTTTTATCTTTATAATTAGGACTCGAGGGATTATTTATAAGGAGGAGAGGGCGCTAAAGCCTCTTTCACGTTACATTGGCCTAATGCCTTCTACACGAAACCGTATTATTCTGAAAGAAGTGGGTAACTTCCTTACAATTACGGCACCTTACACCATAACATAAAAAAAAAACGAGGGGAGGAATGATAGGGGTATCTTTAGGGGTAATGTTACAGGCTAGTGCCTGACTAGTATTATCAGGGATCCAACACTAGTAGTTCTACACGCTCCTGCGATTCTCTAAAGCGGTGAGAGAGCCGCTTGAGAATACATCACATGACTGAGGAGAGGGCTGTACAATCTTAGCTCCATAACCGCTCTCTAGCAGAGACTTTTTCTCCTTCTTCTCCATCGAGGTTTATAGACAGAATCCGACCACCTTGAGCGACAGCTCCGGAATTAGTCCCTTTATAGTATCTCGAACAACAACGAATAATGTTTCTTATAAGATAAAGTTGAACTAATGAAACCTTTTGAATCTCAAACAATAATGCAGAACTTGTTGAAGATATAAACCTTTTATGTAACTAGTGACCTGGTACAACGTGCAGAATAATATTAGTAGTAAACGTATTATTAAGATGAGAGTCATAAACCTTCAAGAAAACTTCCGGAAACGCTATAATTTATTAATTTAGTAAGAAAATTGTATGATAAGGTAATCAATGAACTCGTTGAGGTAAAACAATATAATAAACTAGAGGCTCGACGTTTAAATAGCCTCCTATTACATCATAGAACGTGTAAATATATCAATCAACGTCACTCTGTCATTTATAACAACCTATCATATGTTTCAATAATGAGATATACATCCATTAATATACTACAAAGTTTATAACAACATTGTATCCTCCCCATTATATTATAATAGCCAACCTTTAAGTCACAAGAAAGTCTTCTATTCATAGTTTTTATACAATAGTTTTGACGTAATTATATAAAAATATTGTTTCTTCTTACTATGTTATTTGAAAAACGGATGATAGTAATATCATTGAATAGACAAAAACAAGGGGTATAAACGGAACATATGATGAAGAAATATATAACATACATAACATCAAATTCATATCATTCTTTAGTATTGGTTATAAAAAAAGTTTAACTATCAGATTTCGATTCTAGATTTCCATATATCTTTACAAAATAGTCTGTATAATATCTCTAAAATTTCTATTGATTGCTTTCATTCTTTCATATATAGAAAAAAGGATTGAAAACATGTTGAATAAAATATAAATTGGCTCACAACTTTATTGATTATTATGAAAACTAATAAAAACATTAAAGATTAATTAATAAACGTTCCAGATAATACATTTAAATCTTTGACATTATACACAAACGTTAAAAGTACAATTTATATTAGTAAAATCCTTTTTTGAAAATGAGTGATAGAAGCTATTATAAGTGGGAAAAAGATTGAATACAACCCTTAACATCTGAATAAAACGTATCACAGATTTGAAAAAAAATTACATTCTTTTTGTATTGTAATGATATAATCCACATATTTGTTCATCATAATTCACTATGATACTATTGACTTATAAAAAATAATAGTGATATTATAATGGTATGTTACATCATTTATTTGAATTAAATGTTGAATTAATCTGGATAGAATGGAAAAATAATACAAAAATGATAAATCAAAGACCGAATTAGAAACTACATCATGGAATGATATAATACAAATTAACTCATTCGAGGAATGGTTTTTAAGATGTCTGGTTCCTTTGATAAAGTAATAATAAAACGTATCAAGTTTGGAACAAATATAATTGTCGATAAGTTCTCTACTTATTTATGTGAACTTAAAAGAGTAGAAGCGTAATCATAAAGATTGATAGTGTATATTAAGTAGTAAGATGGGTTGAAGGGAAAATAGAAATCCAGAGAGTGCATGTC
This sequence comes from Anisogramma anomala, assembly GCA_038502455.1. NCBI lineage: Eukaryota > Fungi > Ascomycota > Sordariomycetes > Diaporthales > Gnomoniaceae > Anisogramma > Anisogramma anomala. The sequence continues at coordinate 17,590,745 of JASMMZ010000005.1, forward strand.
ACAGGTGTGAGGTTATAACCTCTTACCTAGGCCTAGTCAGTGTTACTTTACCATACACTTTGCTAATCTCTCTTCTGCACAGTGGCACCTTACCGTACACTTTCCAAATGCCACTTCTAAGTAATGGCACGCTATTATGCACTTTTCAAGAATGTACCTTACAAAGTAGCATATTACCGTATAATTTTGTTAAGGTGTAATTTGCAGTGTGACCGTTTATTAACTGTAGAGATATATGGTAATATTCACATAAATAATCTTTTCTTTCTTTATCGCGGCCCGTATATATAATTTAGTAATAATAATATAGTTTATAGTATACTTTGTATCTGTCATTGAGTGATCATGGTTTGGTTGTAGTATAGTTTGTATTCTTGGTTTAGTAAGAACAACTTATTTGTCGTATAAATTATAAAGGTTTGGATTAGTATTTTTAACCGCGGTAGTAATCATGGTAAGGCCTGTTGCTAGAGTTTTATACGTTGCAACGTTGTCGATTCGATTGGTCGAAGTAATAGTAGTATTGTATGGTAAAGTATTGGATGTATTGTTTTAGGTTTAGCTGACGCTAGCCGGTTTGCACAGTAATTTGTATAGCTAATTGCTTGGCCCATGCACTAGTATCAAGTGGTCGTATACTATACTTGCTTTACAACCAATATAGTAGGTCCGCAAAAAACAATAAACTAAATTTGCAGTTAGTATAGTCAACTTTACTTTAAGTAAAGTTAACCTACTGCATTGTAAATACTATTATTCCAATTCTATCGACTTTTTAGTTTGTATGCTTATGCTATTGTAGTTAACTAATTCTTTCTAGTTAGCGTTAAACTATGACCTCGTTAATAGGCCAAACCCCTGTCTATTTCAATTGACCTCCATATGACAGTGCATTTATTTACACCTAAATCAACCCTAATTACCGTTACTTACCCTACATCTCCGAGGTCTGACTTTATCAACTCCCGTAAAACGTTTTTCTCCTATAAACCCATACAAGCCTCCAATTTATCCGTGCCAATTAAATAAATCACTATCGTCAATCCCCTAGTAGTCTCCTAGTTTTCTAACATATTCCTAGCCGTTGCTGCCACGTTATTTAACATTGCTGTTCGGCTCATTAATTTAGCACTCAATACATATAGTTAGCCTGTTATTATCTACAAACCTTTTAAAGGCCTTATTTAACGATGTCTTCGTTATAGTATTAGTAGGATTGTATTTAAAATGAATTTACCGGAACTTCTTAATTTTCCTCCCTTTGTAGGCTTCGCAAAATTTTATTATGTTGATCATGAATCATTTTTAACGAGTTGTTCCGATTTTCGAAAGGTATTTTAATAGGCTTTTCGAATATATATTAATTACCACTGAGATAGGAAGGATTTTTAGCTTCGCAATAATAACTTCAAGGGTTTCCAATAATACTATATCGATATTAGAACCTACTATTACGCCGTAAACCTTTAAAGCCAACATTTTTCGTATAATCCATTTATATTTAAAAAAGGTCCACTAATTTAGGTGAACAATAATACTAAAACGATCTTTCCGCCTATCAATATTGATGGAATTTATAAAGAGCCTTAATTATAGGGATAAGTTGATACTATTTACATAAAAAAAATTATAAAAATTATCAACTTAATCTTTAATAGATCCATTAAAACTATATTAATCCCTTGGTACAGCTTTTGTATTTATTATTCAAACCTTTTATTCTGCCGATTAAAGTTGTTATCTATCGGGTTTTGTACTTATACCGCGATAAACAAGTCATATAAAGCCTTCGGTTAATATAAAGTGATAATATAACTATTACAGGTACGTTATTTTAGGTATAGTTAAGCCTTAGTTACGTTCATCTTGTAAATTACAACCAAATTAGCGCCTTAGCCTTTTTAACGAAAGGTAAGGCCGGTATTGATACCAAATATACGGATTAACGATTTATTAAAGTCAATTTGACTACTTTTTGCTAAAGTCGTAACCAGCTTGTAATTTACTAGATTGAAGTCTTTGATAACCTGTTATTACGATGTTATAAAGCTAGCCGTTTCAACGAAAAAGGTATCGTTAATTTATATACCCATTGGACCGAAATCTCTTTTGATATTACTAACTGATACAAGTCATATGTTATAGACTTTATATCTAGCCGTAATTTAAAATATGATTAATAGGTTAAAAACCAATAAACACTTAATTTAACTAGTATGTACAAGGGCTTGATATGTCGTATTACCGTTTCCAAAAAGTATTCATGCCGTAATTCCTATGGTAATTCCATTAGTATAATCTGTTTTAAATCTATTATTAACTACATATAGACTTACATTATATATTGACTATGGAAGGTAAACTTACATTTGATTTTAGCTAACTAACTTATTATTAAAGCGACCACTAAACGCTAATTTATTTTCTAAATCGTTAGCAATTACGTTAGGATTTAATCATTGCTTTTATTATCATATTCTTCAATAATTAAGCGTAATTTTTCGTATTCTCACCCTGTAATCTTACCTTTAACTTTGTCGGTAAGGTTTCTATTATGTTAACATAGAAGAAGATTAATCAGAAGATTGTCATTGTAGTAGATGTTAGTTGCAGAAGAGGTATTCGGAAAGTGCACGCCACAGGTGAGAGCTTATAAGCTCTCACCCAGAGCGTGTCACTCTATGAACGTTTCTTCTCGACCATTCCACGTAAAATGCACTCTGAAAGTGAAATCTGCAGCGTGCCACGTTATCGTGCATGCGGCAAGAGTGCACTTTTCAGCGTGATACACTACCACCTAAATATAATAAATACAGTAATATATAATAATATCCACAAACTTCGTAAATAATCCTCGACTGAAAAAATGTGATATTTAAGTCTTAAAGCTTAAAATTAGCCTTCGATACGAATTATACGACTTTTTGAATTGGTAAGCCGTTAATTACAACCCTTTTACTTTCCCTAAAGGGTTTACCAAAGGTTTTAATAATACCTTGTATTCGAAGTTTTAGTTACAAGTTTTTATTATTATTATTTTATCGATTACCCAAGAAATATTATAAATGTAACCCGGTATATATTTCTTTTTTTAACGTTTTTCTTCTTCGAGGATTGTCCACACTGGCAGTATTGTATCAACTTGTTAACCATAGGTAAAGAAGATTTGTATTAACTCAGTCGCTCAACTTAAAGGATTTTATCGTTAATAACTCTAATACAAGGCTTAACCTAAATGGTATAAAAAGCTACAAAACCGTTCACAATTTCAATAACTACTTTAAAATCAATGATACTTAAGCTTCTATATATAACTTCCTATTTGCCCAGCTTCCATTATATGAGGATTTTACTTTACAATGGTAAGATTACCACGTCGATTGTTATAAGGCTGTTCTTAGTATTAAGTGCATCGTTAACTAATCGGCATGTTAATTCCTTTCGTAGTTTCTCTAGTACTTTACCGTAAGCCGCCCCTCGTTTCTGGGTATTCATTAATAATAGGGATTTAATCGTTATACGTAAGTATGTTTCGAATAACGATAGCGTGGTTATCAGGCCATTAAGGCTCAAAGTATCGTTTAAGCCCTTTACTGCCATTTAAAAGCGTGCCTTCGAATCTGTAAAGCTTGTAATCTTTAACTTAGTGATATTATACATTCGGTGAAATGAAACGTATACCCTTTTAATCTTACTAATATTTCAATAGGTCTTTATAAATACCTATTTATACTAAATACCTATTATTTTAACATTTGTTCTGGAATTCCACCGTTGTAAAGTTAGTCCTAGTATCGTAAACGATGACATTGGGTAGGCCTGAAAAAGTGTTAATTTATACTGACTTTAACGTTTCCTATATATCCTTCGCTAATAAAGACTTTAAAAACTTAACTTCGTAAAAAAGGGTTATAGACTTAATGGCGTAAAAATTAGTCTTATTATCCAAGTAAAACACATCGATAAAAACCATATAGTTAAAGTCTTTATCGTCTTTTAATACAAACTTAAATCATCGAAGAGATTAGGTATATATTTAACAATAGTGGCAAAACTTTTCAATATTTTTTAAGGCAAGGTATTCCATATATTCATTCCCTATAAACTTTAAGACTTTATATAGCTTATTAAAGGTTAGATAGTTCAATCGCTAGTGTAATTGGTATAACTCCGGCTTTGTTAGGTTTAATATCATTGCATTTAAGCCTTAATGATAAAATCATAAATTCCCTTATTTAAATGCAGAGGGAAACATTGAGCCATTTTGACCAACTCATCGGCGTTAACTTACATGTTAACGTTGATGGTCTTTATATCTTTCAAGTGAAACAGGAAATGTATAGGGGACTTCAAAATGTAAAACGTAATAGACCTAATTACAATTGAAACTACCGTTATCCTTAATAATAATAGTTATTCGTCTGGTTCGAAGTTAACTTTATCCTTATCAGTATTGTAACGGTTCATTTCAATAACTATAATGATTTCTCTCTGCAGTATCATGTATTACGAATAGCGTCCTGTTAAGTGCTTTACTACCCTTATATCTTGAATAATATCTTCAAATATATAGTCAGCCTAACGATCGTAAAGGTTAAAGATATATAAAGAATCAGGGGTTTAGTTATGGTAAAGGTAAAGATTTTTACCGCCTAAACGGTATAAGAAGGTATATTTCACTAATCACTAAGCCGTGATAGAAACAATATCTTTATATTACTTAATTTACTAAGGGCAATTATTACCGTTAATTGGCTTATCTCCTTTGAAGTTTACGACTTAATCTAAGTAACCCTATATAAAATCGATAAAATAATAAATTTAATACATTACATTCTTGTTATTTCGTTCGGCTAGGAGGTAGCGAGTTAACTAAGAGCTCAACTTACCACAAATTTAATATCTTTTACCATTATTACGATGGTAATACTTACAATTAATCATTCCGCTTAACTTTTGCCCTTATTAACACCAACGTAGCTGTTGCCTTTAATCTGGGATTGATAAGCTAGACTTTAGGTGTTAAAAAAGCTTATAACCGTACTTGCAATCGATGTAATTAACTATCGTAAGGTCATTTTTATGCACGTCGGGGAAATTATAGGCTTAGGGGCATATACCAAGTAACTTTTGTATAAGCGCTATTATAATTACGAATAATAAGCACAACTATAAAAAATCCTTCGTGGGTGGTATCTAAACGTTATAAGGCGTATTCGAATTCTTTAACGCCCGTAATTATTACCCCTAACGGTTAACAAAGTATGGTTTTGTTAGTATAGGCTTTCCCCATTACTTATTGGCATAACATTAGCTTGTTAAGTGTCTGGTTTAACATATCTATTAGTATTTCTTTCTTTTTTTTTTTTTTTCTATTATCGTAATCCACCTCGTAACAACATAGTTTATATGGTATTAGGCAAAGTAAACGTCATATTTGAAGTGGCTTTTCGTATAATTTTAACGGCGTGAAAAGTGGTTACTCGGATTAGGACAGATAGGTAATAATCCCTGACATACCCGATAAATATTTCGGAAACTAATAAGTAAAAACCAAAAGAATAAATATCAATCCACTTACAAATTTTTGAAAAAGGCATTATCTTCGTGTCGATAATATTATAAGGTTTTCTTTAATAGTTCTTTATATCATTCCAAATCTTAACAAAGTCCTTAAAAAACTTGTAGTTAATATTAACTATCTTAACAAGTTTTAGAGGTAAGTCGCGATAGTTATTTCAATGTTGTTTAGTTGCGTTTCCTTATAGTTTAAGCCTTGGGGCCTTCTAAACACAGTGTTAAGGGTAATTTCTAGTTTCTTGTCCCAAGAATTAAAGTCCTATAATATAATCTGTAGTGGGCTCACGCGTGTAGATACATCTACCGTAGAATAGTTTTTGAGGGACTTGGCAATTAAAGAATCAGGGGGAAATAGGGGTCTAAAAGTTTTGAGGAACTTAACAATTTTGCTTAATTAACTGGTGTAGAGCGCTGAAATCAATTCCTCTAGCTGTATTAGCGACTATGGCTTTACGCGCCCTTCTGTCACTAAAAGTATACTCTGCATTATTACGTGAAAGTTTCAGATTGCCAAATAAATTGATAGTTTTTTTATTTTTAGTGCTTGAAAAGGCTCAACCTCGTTAAGAGTATGAGAGAGGTTTTCTCAATCGCGTATTAGGGCGTTAAAGTTTTTTTAATGCATTTTCTTTTCTTTTATGAATTTTAAGGATTAAGATTTAAAAGAAGGTCTTCCAATTAAACCAATTTAAAAAGGTTTTAGCTAATCCTAATAGGGTCTTTTTAGGGATATAAATTATACGGAGGGTTACCTCCTTATTTAGCTTATCCTTCATAGTACATTAGATTATCATCTATATGTTAAAACTCTAATAATTCAAAAACTTACAGAAATCTTAAAAGGTGCGAGCACCGCGGCTATTGTTGTTACCGAGGTCCGCTTCGATAATATATTAACTAATGTAATTGGTAAAGTAGGCTTTAGTTAAGGTCTTGTTAACTTCCATAATACAGAGCTATTCGTTATAGCAGTTGGCAAAAACGTTTCCAAGGACTTTTACCTTTTTTGATTGATTTTTTACTTTGAGCTATTTTAACGTTTCAACTTGTTTAAAACGTGTAAGTTGTATAAATCTAGGGGATTAGAGATCTTTGGGCGTGGTAACTTTATATTTTTGCGTAAATTGGGGAAGTAACTTGGTAAGGAAGCGTTGGATCACGCGGCGTTGCTTTTTTGGCGCAACTTGGCGATTCTTATTGTTTTCGATCCAAGTAGCAAACTTGACGATTAAATCAATGTAAGAAAAGTGAATAAAGTGAAGTAAGGGAAAAGATTTGGTGCAAAGGGTAAGTTTGAAAGTCGTTTGTTTCTATAGGTCAAAATTAAAGATTATGTGTTGTTTTCGCTGTGAAACCTAGTTGTTTTTGCAATAATAACACCCGTAGTAGTACTAACTTAGCCATTTTCCAATTTGACGAACTTCAAGATTTCTAACAGTCAATCTTAATGTCTTTAAAAAGTATTTTTTGTTGAAGATTCCCTGGTGTTTTCGAGTAGCAATAACTTCGCTACCTCTAAGTTGCCGTAAAAACCGAGGTAGTCTCAAAGTTTTTTGTACTTACTTCCGTAAAAACCGACTTAGCAGTAAAAGTTCTTTGTAATAATTTTCCCTTTACCCTAGCAATCGTTTAACGAAAAGCGTAACCGGAAAAAAGCCTTTTCTGCTACTTAGCTTATCTGTGCTTAACCTAATAAGTACTAATCAGTGTTCGTAGGGCTTTGGACGTTGCAACGTTGTCGATTCGATTGGTTAAAGTAATAGTAGTATTGTATAGTCAAGTGGTGGATGTATTGTTCTAGGTTTGGTAGACTGTTGGTCGGTCTACATAGTAATTTGTATAGCCTATAGTTTGGACTGTGCGCTACTGTGAAGTGGGTGCATACTGTATTAGCTTTGCAGTCAATACAGTAAGCCCGCACAAAACAATACACTAAACTTGCAGTCAGTATAGTCAACTTCACTGTAAGTAAATTTGACCTATTGCACTTCAAATACTACTATTCCAACAAGTTCTCAGTTAATTTAGGTAATTAGTGGCGGCATAGTTATAGATCCCTATAAGGGTATAATTGCGGAAGTTTTATTATGATATAATTATATAGGTGTTATAGGGGTATAATTATGTAACGATAATTGCGGTTTTACGTATTTTGGTGTTAATATTAAAATATGTATCGTTATCGGTCTAAATGAAACTTTTTTTCTTTTCCTATTTAACGACGTGCTCTCTTTAATAAAATAAGTACCAATCATTTTAATTAATGTATATAAACTTAATTCACTATCTCAACTATCTATTTCAAGCCGTCATTATAAATATATTACTTAATCAACCTTATGTACTAACTTTGTTCGTAAATAAATACCGCGTAAAAATATTTTTAGGCGCCTTTTGGTGCGGAAGCATAAGCGCGAGTAGGCTGTCGCCGCCACCACTCGCCGCGTCGCCGCTACCCCTACCTTTAGCTATGCCTCCTTAGGTGATAAGTTATTAATTCCGGCTTTTCTCTTCGCCGCGTACCCCACCACTGCCGCCGACAATACCGCTACCCCCTTTTTCCTCTTCTTCTACTTTCCTTCCTCCTCTAACTCATAGATAGAGGAATGGGAAGCTTTTAAAGTTATAAACCTTACCCTTTCCTTATGGATAAAAACCTTATTACTTGTAGGAGTTACCTCTTTCCGCTGACGTAAGCGTAGCCTAATGAAGTTATAATGCGGTTCGTATTATTAATCCGTCTCGTAAGTTATATAGTATTAATATTTTCATAAACGAGGAAGTCGAGGCCAACCTGGTATGCCTCTTCGATTTACGGCTTATTGAGGTACGTCGCGAAGATTTTTTAACGCGTAAAACGTTAAAACGGCGTACCTGATTCCATAGACCCGGGTTTTTAATAGATATGATTTACGTGCCGTATATTTCGTTTGTAGCCGTAGGCAAGTTTATTAACGATTATTTTTAAAATGGGGGTTATTCGTCCCATTACTATCATTAGTTGCGAATTAATAATGGATAAGCCCTTATTCCGATAGTTCTAAAGCCGTAGGCCGAAGCTTTATTACGCATCCGCCTCTTCACCTTAGAATTATTTTAAACGCGTAATTTTAACCGCGAATACTATTTTTTTACTTACATAAATATACCGTTTGAGGAGTTTTTGAAAAATAACTACTTTCATAAATAATTAAAATAAGTCGATGCTAATTAGCAGTAAAAGTTAACCGGTAGATTAAGGTGACGATAGCCTTTATTTCCGTTTAAAAGCAAAGCCTACATATATATTACGTAGGTGAATTCAATGACGTTATTGCGTATCGCCGTAAAGAGGGTAGAGACTCCTTTGCGTCTCTGCTTAAGGGTATACGGCTTAATGCGCGCAGTTATTTTCTCGGTAGCGCCGATATCAGCGTCGATAATGGAGATGGTGGTAGTGCTAGTAGAGAGAGGGAGGGTGGTAAAGAGGATGGAAAGGAAGCGACGCAACCTTCTCTCTCCTTATTTGGAGGCGATTACCTGCTTATTTCTGCCCGAGATATTGCATCCGGCCATAGTGTAGTTCGTTACGTTGTAATGTAGTTTTTTTTAATAAAAAATCATAACGTAGATAAAAATAAGTAGTTAAAATGTATTTGGTAAAAGTGTAATTCGTAAAATGAAAAGTGATAATATATCAAAAGCGGTGCGAATAGTAACTTCAAATGTAGAAAATTTGTAAAATAAATGTAAATGAATGATTTATATCGCAAGGAAATGTGAAGAGCGGTACAAATAGCGGATTCGAAACTCGATAAAATATAAAAAGCAGTGTAAACGTATGAAATGAAAGGGAAACATTAGATATAAAGTGTAAACTATTTAACTTAGATAAGTATGTAAAACCTTTTCAACAATATTAACGAAAAGTGTACCTGCTAATACGAATGGTTTTAATGCTCCGTTTAGCGCGCCTTTAGTTATTACATTTGTAAGGTTTGATTTCCCGCCGATTTATTTTATTTCCTAAATTTAGCGGTGCTTATACGATTCGAATAAGGCTATAATATGAATTATAAGGCTTTTTTCATTCTAAGTACCGAGTTTGATAAAGTATTCGTAAAGAGAAAAAGGTTGGTGTAAACAACTGAAGAAAGAGGTTTTAAACTAAAGTTCAAAACGATTATTCGGATCTTTATCGTTATGGTAATTCCGGAATCAAAGCTTTTAATTATACCGTAAATCTTCAAGGTTAGGACGCTTTGTGTATCCAATCTATATTTCGTCGAGGTTTGATGAATAATATTTCCATGAAGCGTAAATCCATTTCGGGACGGTATTTCGTTAACAAAAATAAAAATGATTCCTATTTACGAGTAATAGTCGGTATTGTGAGAGAAAGAACCGTTAATAAAAATAAAAAGCTTTATAATACGTATATAGAGCGGTATAAATTTTCAATCGCTTTTTAGATTATATATTTCTTATGTAAAGCGTTTGTTAAGCACCGTGTATACTTTACTAAAAGGGTCGGATTTTTATTTCGTAATGATATAGAAGTTAAATTTCGCTTTCGGTTATATAATTAATACAACTTATGCGTCACATACGTGCTAGAATTTTTCTTCATCGGCTAGTTTTAATCTATCAAGTTTAATAAGGGTATCTTTGTTTAACTATACCGTTTTTGTAAGGTTTAGAATGCTGTTCTGAAAAGTGATTATCGCGCCATAAATGAGATTATGCGGTCCTCCGTTAAATACGCCTTAGGTTTCGCTTTTTAACTAGTCTTTAAAATCTTCCTTTTTTTTAGCTACGGAAAACAAAGCGATAGACAACGTTAGCGTATTATCCGTTTATATACCTATAAGGATAAACCCTTTAAAATGTGTTGTCAAAACTAATTGGAACGGGTCGAATGTTAAATTGGCTATTCCAAGCTGCTCCTCATAATTACTTTAATTAGTGTTGTACTAGTATATACAAACTTTAACGAATCCGTAAAAAGATTTTATAATACGTAAAATCATCTCGGGTAAATAATATTTCCTAATCTCCGTAGGTATATAAGCGTAGATACGGCGTTTAAGCCGCTTTTCTGACTATATATAAGCCTGTATAATATCACAAAGTTTAATATAAAGGTTGTAAGACGTACGTAAAGAGGCGGCGAACTCCAAAATCAAACGATGGTTTACCATTTGTAAAGTAGGTAATTAGGTTATAATTTTTTTTACCAGCGTTTTTATACACCTTAACTATAAAACGGCTCTTTTTATAAGGCTTACCAGCGTTATTGTTTACTTTGTAGACCAAATGTATGGAATAAAATGTATAGGTATCATAGATTATTAGTTTAAACCTTGTAAAGCTAAAAACACCTTGTTTGATTAGAGTTGTGATTTCCGTTTAGGTAGATTATTTAAATCGAATATTTAAGGTGAGAATAATAACATCTTCATAAATCATTAAGCTTAATTTATGGTCCGCTGGTTTTTTAAGTAATGAAAGAATCTATGACATAGATATTAAAGAGTTTTTCATTTTTAAAGCCAAACGGATACCCTTGGCGGCGCGATACTAGTTTTTTTGGTATAGGCAGGCCGGTCTTATATATTGATAGAGGTTTAGATATAAAATCTGGGAGGTGTATAGGACTCGGGGGCGACTTGGATTCGTCATTTTGAAAGTGGTTTCCTTGGTGTAATTAACTGGATTGCAGTTTCGGGTCGTTTCTGTCTATCACTTTTCTTTTGTATTTCCGCATCATTATCCATTAGAATAAATTTGTACTATTCGGCAATTTTACAAGTATATTGTGGTTTTTAAACCCGTTGATATTTTTAGGACCAGTTTATCCGTTTTTCGGTCTTTGAACTAGGGTTTCAAATTGTAATAATAAGTCCAAAAAGCCAGTTTTGCGCGAGCTGTTCCTCGCAGTTAATGTTTTCGAAATATCATTTCTGGCCCATAAGGTACATACTGTTACCAAAGCTTTTGTTACGGTATTTGCTTTTTATATCGTAGTAAGCGATGGTATTGAATTTATATGGACTTTGGGGAAAGCACCGAAAATAAGCAGTGTCAAAATAAGCCTGTTCGAGCTGGATATATTATTTATAGCGCTAACTTCTATTTATAGAATCAATTACTTAGAATTGATACCCTTTAGATTTATATATAATACTATATGCGATTTTTAAAAGGTTTATAGTATTTTTTGCACTTTTTCATGCTTTATAATATTTTTACCGGTATTGGTTTACCGTTATTATCCACAATTCTTAGTTTTCTATGTTATTCTGTCGAGTCGAAAGCTCTTTTTTTGTTGTGAATAATTCAGCCCAAAGATTTTAAGTAAACTTTTGATTCGAAATTTACCAAAATATCTTGAGAGTCCGTAATAGAAGCGTTTCGCGTAAATTTTGCGAATTAGAATGATGTTATTATATTGACGACAAATAGTATTTACTGGAAGTCTAGGTATATTATATGCAAAATTACTTCATAGTTAAAGTTTATATCTTTTCAAAGGCGGAAGTTCAACGAACATAAGGCTTTAGAATACCTTTGGCACTTGTAATAGCATTTCCCGATTACTTCAAACGTTCCTTTTTCTATACTAGTGTATCCTGCAATATAAAACAACCGTAAAAGACGTTTTGTAGTTAGGTATCCGAACCGGCGATATAGTATCTGTAATTCCGGCTATATTAGGTAAAAAGCTTCAATTATACATATTTCGAAGAAAAACTATAAGTTCTTAAATTTGAGGCGAACCAGTATGAATACGTTATCTAAAACACGGATAAGTCAATTAGTCGTATTTCGGACGTTGATTCTAAATTCATTTATATTATCTAACAATAATAGTATTGACGTTTTAAATTTCATTACGTAACACTTAACCGATTCAAATTTCGTATTTAAAACGATCGTATTAAGAGATAACGCTTTAACTTTACGAATAGAACTTTCTTGTATTTTCCTGTTTGATCAAGTTAAAACTTTGGGAATTTCGCTGCGAGAGCATCAAATTATCGTTTTTAAGCAGTGGATGGTTTAATTGCGTCGGTATTTAATATAATACCTTGGAATGGGTTGCCGTACCTGTTAAAAAAGTATGAATCAGGACGCTATATGTGTGTTTAACACGTTATTTTCGTAATTCAAGCTTGTGTAATATAGAAACAAGGCATCTTATAAACCTATCAAAATTCGTTAGGCGGCTTCGTTATCTTGAGATGTTAGGTAGGTTTATATCCTTTAAAGTTTTTATTTCCAACGGTGTACTCGTAAGGGTAGGCGTTAAGCTTATCCTTTACGTTTTTGAATTCGGCTATATACACTAAAGAATTAGCTTCCGTCTAGTTTTTAGGTGGGTAATCGACTAAAAACTGACGTTTAGTCCGAATATGTTTGTATACTGGATAATTAGTAAACTAATAGCCAACTTTTCCGTATATAATATAGCGTTTTTGGAAACCCGTAAAGCCTTATATACTTTTTCGTAGGTATTACTTTATACGTGGTGAATTCTTTGCTTAGCTATAGGGTCGTTTTCGTTGGTAATTACTTAATCCTTGGTTTCTGGAGTTTTTTCCCTAATGTTTATTTTTGTTTCGATAGCCGTATTTGTGGCGTTCATTTTATTTCGGGTATACTTTAAATCGTTGGTTTAGAATGTGGTGAATTATTTAGAAGTGGTCCACTTTAGTAATTTAGCCTTTGAATTTAGTTCTTTCAATTACAAATTTTAATCTATAGCTTGTTTAGAGGCGTAGCGAGGTTTCAAAGGAGGTTTTAAAACTCGCATAAAAATCCTTTAAATATTTTTTAGCTCAAATAACGTAAGGTCGAAATCTAGGTTTTCTCGGTATATTTTTATAACTATTTGGACAAATAGTTTGTCTCCCTTATATGTTACTTCAAGGGCTTCCTAATATTCCCGGAACTTTGTTTATAAGGTGGTTGACACTTCTTATAAGCTTTTGTTTGTGTTTTTACACTGTTTTTTTTACGGATTCCCGAATAGAATTTGTCTAATCTCTGTTGCATAATTTGTAGTTTATTCTAGTATCAAAGTTGATTTCAAGCGGTTATAGTACATTATAAATGTATCCACCTACATATATGAAAAAATGTATCACTTTTTAGCTTACTTAAATAATATAACAGGTAAAATGATAAGGAATTGTGATAATTTAATATCTATGTTTGTACGTATTTTGCATCATATATATTTTATTGTCGAGAACGTCGTATGGCTCGCCATTATAATTGTCTTCCTTATCTTATAGTCTAGCGAAGTTGGTAAGCTTTGTCGGGTTATTCCTATTAATTAGAAAGCGGTGCGATAGGAGGTTATAGTTAGGGTCGTAATTGGTAAGTATTGATTTTCAAGGTCTGTATTGTAGCTTTACGCCGTTTATCATATCTTTAGGCGGGTTATTTTCCTTATCTGGGCCGCCTTTATTTCGGTAAAGCGAGTTGTCTACTGTATCCGGAAAGTAGTTTTATGTCTAACTTTACTTCAAAGTGTGTTCCAGTAAAGGTACGTGTTTAACCTGAGTTGTAGATAATTTGTATAGCCTTTTGTCCTTCTCTGTTCATTCCTCCAACTCTGTTTTCACTTTATGGAGTGTATTTGGCCTTATGAAGCGCTTTATTCTTTCTATTCAGAGTCTATTCTCCTTTTCATCCGTTATTTTAAAAAGCTGGTTTTAGCGCTCTTCTATTGAACATCTCTTTACACATTTCACGTTTATTAATTTATTATTAGTTTATTTTAGTATTCAAGTAAGCCTAGCCGTTAACGATAATACTTTCACTATACGGTTATAATTTCTACCGGTCGTATTGAATTCTCTACCTATTAGTGGTTTACACAGAATTTGAAAGATTATACCATTCACTATACGTTATGTTTCGAACGTCTAATCCGCAAGGTTACCTTCAAATTATCAAGAATTCGCTTCTTGTAATATCTCCGTTAAAAAAATTGAATAATTATGTTCATAACGAATATATTTGCCGTAAAGGGATCCAAATTATGCATTGAAAATTAGATTTTACTATTCTACAAGTTATGGTCTAAATCTTTAGAAATACTTTTATGAAACGATACATTTATTAGCTTTATCCAGGGAAATTAGTGTTAAAGAAATAATTAAAGTGTAAGAAGTGTAATAAAGCAGTTATAAGGCTGAATTCTACGTATAACCGAAAAATTCAAGCGATATAAAAGTGGGTTTTACGTAAAAAAAAAGATTTGTATACGCTTGGAATATAGTGTATGAAGAGATTCAGTTTGAATAAAATGGTGTAATGTATATAATAAAAGTAAATGAAATATTGCAAACCGTATAAAGTAAGGTATTTTAACGCTTATTCGCGCCAACAAAGTTTAAATACAATGTAAATAAGGCGTGACTATAAGCTAGTAAGGTGTTTTAAATTATCACTTTAACGCTTTATAAGCGTTATACTAACTAAACGACTAGTAAACTTTAACTTCGTAGGTAATAAACTTAAAGAAGCGGGGTATTTTTGTACGGATAAGGGAAGTTGAACGGGGGAAAATAGGAATAGGAAAAATAAATGTTTAAAGGAGGTGTTATGTAAGGCTCGATATGCGTTTGGTAAGTGGTTTGGATATCGTATTTTGATCGCTTGTAACGTTTGTAAACGGTTTGGATGCTATGTTTTAGCTGCTTTTATGGTTTGTAGGCGATTTTAATGTTGATTTTTAGCTGGTTTTAAAGTTTATAAACGGTTTAGATACTGTATTTTAATTGGATAGGTTCTAACAAAGGGTTTTGAAACTTAGTGGTTTTGGCTTATGTAGCTTAATACGTAATAAGACGCTATCCAAAAAGTGTCTGGATACGTTCAAAACGCTAAAAAAAAGTTAACGGATAGCGTAAAAATGCTTTTAGCAGGTAAAACACTAACAGAATAAATAGTATCGTACTAAAGTTGTCATTTTTAAAGTTATTTCAGATCCTACAATCTTTTTACGCTTCGGGTTTCAAAGACGTACCTGTGTATTTTTATATTCCCGTATAGTTTTTATAAATCTTAGTGTTAAAACAAGGATAGTTTGGACTGTTATAGCATTTCGCCATAGGTATTTCACTAAGGTTTGTCTTTTTTTCTTGTGCTGTTTGTAGTCAACCGAGTTGGCTACTAATTAGTATTGGTAAGATCTTCATATATTTATGTAAACGTAAAAGAGTAGAAAAGTTAATAAAAAAATTGGGAGTATATATTAAAGTGATTAGATAGGTTAAGTGGAGAAGAATTATTCAGGGAGAGCATGTTACAGATGAGAGGTTATAACCTTTTACCAAGCCAGTGGCACTCTACCCTTCACTCTGCAAATCTCTCTTTTGGGCAGTGGCACTCTACCGTGCACTCTACAAATACCACTTTTAGGCAGTGGCACGTTATCATGCACTCTACAGGAATGCACTTTGCAAAGTGGCACGTTACCGTATACTCTTGCAAAGGTGCAATCTACAGAGTAGTCGCTTACTAACTATAGAGATATATGGTAACATACACAATAGTTATTTATTTTATCGCTATCAACATTTGGAACGTTATTTTCCGAGGACTGGTATTTTTCATTCAGAATTTGAATATTTGAGAATATTAATACATCCAATATGCCATAAAGAAACAAAGAAAATAAAAACAAATCTATCAATAATGATATTAATAATAATAATAATAATAATAATAATAATAATAATAATAATAATAATAATAATAATAATAATAATAATAATAATAATAATAATAATAATAA